>JANAVB010034619.1:5954625-6442255 GCA_029216955.1 Iris pallida
AGCGTTCACAACAATTACCTTCTTTCAAATGGATAGGGGTAAATCTGTGCCTCAAGATTATGCAGATACAGTATGTGTGTGGGTTGGTATACCACAGTGTGTAGACATGAAACTGTAGGTGGATCATGTGATCAGTCGATATAGGTAGTTATGCAAGGAGTAGTGTAGTGGTGTGTGTGTCATTGGTGTGGTGTACCTTAGTAGACAGTGAGTGCAGTGTATAGCAAGTAAGTGTACAGGGACAGTAAATAGGGGTTATATGTATAGGAATTTACCCTCTAGTGTGTATAAGTTTAGAAGTTTTGGGCTGTACAGGTACCCAGTGGTCTGTGCATAGGCGGGAAAATTTGTACAGATTTTTGTGCACAAATACATCCATGTATCAATGTACATGTGGGGGAATGGCTAACAAAAGTTGAGTGAGTGAGTTTAGTGTCTAATAGGGAGTGCACATGTGTAGCTGTGAGTGCAACTACATTTGAGTTGCAGGAACTTTTGTGTTATTCTGTATGTGTACCTGTGTAAGGGAGTGTACCGAGAAATAGTACAGTAGGGGGAGCCAGTTTGTGGGGACAACATGTGTGTGCTATAGGTTAGTACATATGCACCTGTGTGAAGAACAGATGGCAACTCTAGAGGGGGGTGAATAGAGTTTATAGCGATAATATCCAATTAAAAATTCAACTCTATCACAATCTAAAAATAATCAGAGTAAATGCGGAAATAAATGAGGAGCAAGAAAGCATACGCAAACACAGCCGATTTTAACCTGGTTTCCCTCGTGGAGGACTAGTCCAGGCCTGAGAACTCTAGCTCAGGATTAAATCCACTATTTGTGAAATAGTAGTTACACCCGTGCCTTTTCTTCAGAAGAGCACGTCAACTTCTTACAATGGATCGCAGTGGTGATGGTTGGAATTTTCCAAGCTACTTCTTGAACTCTTGCACAGACTCCTAACTGAGAGATGCTGACCACTCGAGACTTAGGAAACTTGTGGCTAGTAGATGAAGAAGGGTATGGCTTATATTGAGCTTAAGAGAGAAGAGAAGAGAAGATTGGATGAATGAAAATGAGAGAATTCTTGGCCTATTTATAGGTTTTTAACAGGCGAATTCGGCCAGAATTCTGGTAGGAATTTTCAAAAATTTGGCCGTTGGACAACTAGCAACCAGCCAGCCCTAAAAGTTAGGGTGCTAAATTTTAGGAACAGAGTTCGGCCCGAACTCTGTGTGGAGGCAGAGTTCGGCCCGAACTCTGTCTCCAGAGCACAGAATGGGTCCAAGGGTCCAATGGGCTTATTTTGGATGTGGAGCTTTATGATTTTGGATAGGTTAAGGGTTGAGTCTCAAGAGCCCAGCATAACTAGCTTACAATCATTCTAGACTCAATAAATATAAAAGTACAGACTCGAAAAAGACTTGCATTTGCAAAACTGAGCTGTCGTCTGGCTTGAGCAGAATGTAGTCGTCGTGTGTCGTATTGAATTATCACAAGTATTTAGTCAATGTATCAATATTTGGTTGACTGTGACTTTATGTCAACAATCTCCCCCATATTGATAATTGACAAAATAATAATTGTATATTCAATATCCATACCTGGACACATGTAACGACATAGCTCCCCCATAATAAGTGCCGAGCTTAAGAATAGCTCCCCCATAAACAATGTTGTGAATCTTGTTGGCCTGTTAATAATATTCTTCCAAAAGCACAAACCAAACAAATAGAAACAGAAACAGAATATACACATAACTCCCCCTTTTGGCATTTAGCAATATGAGATAGATAAATGATAACTGGCAATCATACGCAAAGGAGAAGAAACTGCATATAAACTAAGATAATGACAAAGAGTCATAATGACATAGAAACTGATAATAAAACTACCAAAGTCTCAAAAGCACAGCTCATAATAAGTCTACTACAAATCAAGTACATAAAAGCAACTAAAGCAAAAAAAAAGCATAAACATAATCTAAGATCTCCAGTAGCAGCATCAAGTAGCAGTCCAAATCCATCATCGAGCACGAGAGGGCCCGGCGTCGTCCGATGGATCAGTAAAGGAGCGACGTGGGTCCATAAATGTCGCATCCGGATCCATGTAGCGACGGACCCAAGGATCATCAATACGAAATCCCTCACGATCGGGATCTCGCTCCATAGGAATGGGCATGGTAGGATGGCGAGACATGGAATACCGGATGTCATGCAGCGAGTTACTGATAGCACTCATCTGCAATGTGGTCCGATAATCCAGCTGAGTCCAACGATCGTCCTCCAAAGTGAAACGATCTCGGAGCATGGTCTGAATAGACTCGAGAGTGGCAGGAGGAGGAGGAGGATCCTGTCCGAGAGGAGGGGCATCTGGCTCATCATCAGAATGCTCAGACACGACCGGTGAGCCAACGGCCGCATGAAGCCTCCTTGCCTTAGAGAGGAAGGCAGGGGCAGGTAAGAATAGACATCATCAAGCGGTACATGGAACGCACGAAAGATCATAAGAAGGTATAATGCATAAACCAAGGATCTTGGTTTCTTCCTACAGTTAATCATCCAATCCATCATTGTGCGTGGAAGATTAAAGGGAACATGGAAGTGGAGATGGTATAAGGCCGAGATCTCAAAATAAGTGACTTCATCGGTAGAACCCGCTTTGGGTAGAATGGTGTTGAAAATGATCCGATGAAGTTCATAGAAATAGGGATTGAGGAATTTAGCCAAAAGCTTACGAGGACGTGTGTTAGGGCTACACAAGTCGTCCTTGAAGCTTTCAAGTGAAATTCCTTCGGGAAATTGAAAGGATCTAGCTTCAACAAGCTTGTCCCAAGAATTTGGCTCTTGAAGCTCAAGATAGTCGGCCAATTCGAAATAGTCAAAAGAGATATCAACTCCCGCAACTCGTGAATAAATATGAGTGTCATCATGGGTCAAGTTGCAGTAAAACATTTGAATGGCACTACGATAAATGATCAATTTGTAGTAACAAGTTCATCAAGGCAAAGGTCATGAAAAAGTGCATCATATTGAGAGAAAATAGTAAAGTTTATAGGGTGTCCCGCAAACATCGACGTGTCCAAAAATCGCTAAACCAATCATTTGAAGCGTCTAGCGATACAAAAATACGGTCGTCATAAGTGTTTGGATCATGGGGACGTGGAGGATTGAACAACGGATGGATTGGTGGTTGTTGTTCAATGGTCGGTGCAACGGGTGGTGCAACGGGCGGCTCAACGGGAGGAGGAGCATTCGACGAGGATGCGCCCTCAGTCCGAAGTCTTTCTCGCAGTTGAGCAATCGTGGAGCCATAACACAATAGATAGAAGATGATAAAAAAATTTGAGATATAGAAAAGTAAGGGATTATACCTCAAACTAGTGATGAACTATGGAAGAGAATTGAAGAATAAGCCTTCTCCTTGAGTTTGGGAAAGAATGGAGCACAAAAGAGGAGAAAGTAGGGTTAGGGTTTTGAGAGAATGTGTTTGAGAAGGTAGAAAGGTGGTAAGAAAGAAGGAGAGGGAAGAGAAACCGAATATAGGGGAAGGGTTTCTCTTGGTCGGGTCAATTAATGACCATTGGATCAACATTTTGATCAACGGCTGAGGTTGTTCCCGATTCTGGAACAGTGAGGCCGAATTCGGCCTGAACTCTGGTAGGAGCAGAGTTGACCCAAATTCTGGGTCCTGGTCACAGAACAGGAATCAGGCAGAAACAAAAAATATTGGTTAAGTAATAGACAAACCAATATAAGATATGAGAAAAGTTACAGGAAAGATCCAATAAGTAATCAAAAGAATAACAGATAGCAGCATATGAAGTTGAAAAATAGTATTTCAGCATATGATAAATAAAAATTAACCGTATAATAAACAAGGAATTATATCATAATTCAATATTTTGAAACTGCCATGGGTTAGCTGCAGGGGCCGGATCCCAGCTAGCGGTAGTCCTGAGGACTAGTGCACCGTGTCGCTTAGGCTTTTACGCCTTGTTGTCAGAAGGGCCTTTTCGGCTTGTACCCATAGCAAGTTCATCATAAGAGAATCACGATATACTCGATATTTACGCAGGTTGATTTTAATTTATAACAGCTTCATCTAAAATTCCAAGTTCACGACAAAGAAAATTAAAGCGCTCTTCGGATAATGGCTTAGTAAAGAAATCTGCTAACTGATGATCAGTGTCAATAAATTTTAAGTTAATCGTGCCATTTTGCTGATGATCACGCAAAAAGTGGTTTCGTATTTCAATGTACTTCGTGCGTGAGTGACAGATGGGGTTCTTAGTCAGATTTATAGCACTAGTGTTGTCATAAAATATTGGAATGTACATGAAAGATAAGTTATAGTCTTCAAGGGTTTGCTTCATCCACAGAATCTGTGCACAACAACGCCCAGCTGCGATGTATTCAGCTTCTGTTGTGGATAGTGTGACAGAGTTCTGCTTCTTGCTAAACCAAGAGACTAAAGTCTTTCCTAATAAATGACACGTACCGCTCGTACTTTTACGGTCGACCTTGCATCCAGCGAAATCAACATCAGAGTAACCAATGAGGTCAATAATGTTGATTTGGGATACCATAGGCCCACTGTAACCGTACCCTTAAGGTATCGAAAGATACGCTTAACCGCGGTCATGTGTGATTCTTTAGGATTTGCTTGATATCTAGCACACAGGCAAACGCTAAACATTATATCAGGGCGACTAGCAGTAAGATAAAGAAGACTGCCTATCATATCTCGATACTTACGTTGATCTACGAGTTTGCCGCTATCATCTGGTTCAAGTTTGGTTGAAGTGGCCATTGGAGTGCTGATTGGTTTGACGTTGTCAAGGTTGAATTTCTTTAGCATGTCCTTTGTATACTTCGATTGACAGATGAATGTTCCACTTGACATTTGTTTGACTTGCAGCCCAAGAAAGTAGTTGAGCTCTCCCATCATGCTCATCTCAAACTCGATCTGCATACACTTGGCAAAATCTTGACAAAGGGTTTCATCAGTAGAACCAAATATAATATCATCTATGTATATTTGTACTAAAAGAATCGTGTTTTTGAAGGATTTTATGAAAAGTGTGGTGTCAATTTTCCCTTTTGAAAAACCTTTCTCAAGTAAGAAGTTGCTTAGCCGTTCATACCAAGCTCTAGGTGCTTGTTTGAGGCCATACAGCGCTTTCTTTAGCTTGAACACGTGGTCGAGAAATTTGTAATTTTCAAACCAGGGGGTTGTTTTACATAAACTTCCTACTTAATAAATCCATTCAAGAAAGCACTTTTAACATCCATTTGAAATAATTTGAAATTTTGAAAATTTGCAAATCTACAAAGCATCCGAATGGACTCTAATCTAGCTACATGAGCATACGTCTCATCGTAGTCGATACCTTCCTCTTGGTTGTATCCTTGAGCTACTAGACGAGCTTTGTTGCGTGTGACTGAACCATCTTCATTCACTTAGTTTCTAAAAACCCATTTAGTACCAATAATCGAGTGATTTGTCGGTCTAGGAACGAGTTCCCATACTTGGCTCCTCTCGAATTGGTTGAGTTCCTCTTGCATAACAGAAATCCAAAATTCATCATTGAAAGCTTCTAAATGTTTTTCGGCTCAATTTGTGAAATAAAGGCAGTGCTTGCAATAGAGTCTCTTAATGATGATCTAGTAGTTACTCCACTTGTTCAATATGACTCTAGCCATATCGCCAAGAGTCCTATTCTTTCGCTCCATAACACCATTTTGTTGAGGAGTTCTTGGACAAGAAAACTCATGATCAAAACCATTGGAATCACAAAACTTTTCAAAATTAGAATTTTCGAACTCGCGTCCGTGATCACTTCGGATTCGAGTAATCATGTAGCCTTTTTCGTTTTGAACTTTCTTAACAAAAATCTTGAAAACCGAAATAGCATCACTTTTATTAGCAAGAAAGAAAACCCAAGTAAATCTTGAAAAGTCATCAACAATAACAAAGGCGTAGAGTTTTCCACCAAGACTGGCTACTCTACTAGGGCCAAATAAATCTATATGGAGTAGTTGCAAGGGTCTAGTAGTACTTACAGAGTTTATGAAATGATAAGATGACTTGGTTGCCTTATTCAACTCACATTCGGCACATACGGTGTCCCTTTTGAATGTGATATCGGGCAAGCCTCTAACTAGCTTCTTGGTCGATAGCCTGGATATAGTATCCATATTGGCATGACCAAGACGCTGGTGCCATAGTAACCGTTCATCTTTATGAGCATATAGGCATCTACCTGCATTGTTAGTATCTATAGACAAATAGAAAATATAAATATTATCCTCTCTTACCCCTTCAAAAACAATGTCTCCTGTTGACCTATCATAAATAAGGCATTTGTTTTGTCCAAAGTTAATGTTATATCCATGGTCAGCAAGATGACTGATGCTGAGCAGGTTATGCTTTAACTCGGTCACTAGGCAGACATTCTTTATTACGGGAGAGGGAGGATAACCAATATTACCATTACCTATAATATAACCTTTTAGGTTGTTGCCGAAGGATACATATCCTTCTCTCTTCATCGATAGTGATGCAAAAAGATTTGCGTCTCCCGTCATATGCCGCGAGCATCCACTATCGAAAATCCACTTACTTTTAGTTGAGGAAGGAAGGTCCACCTACATCAAGAGTAGATGTGACCTTTGGTACCCAAGTTCTTGAGGGTCCTGAAAAGTTAGTTTTTGGAAACCATGCATATATCTTTCTATCTACTAATCTTCTAATTCTACATTGTGGTGAAATGTGTCCATGTAAACCACAATAAGTACATGTAGCATTCCTATTTACATTAGGAGCATGCTGGTGATGTCTATAAGCAGAATAATGAGGAGAAGTATGATGATGTGTAGAGTTAGCATGGTGATGATGACTATGTGGAGTGGCATGGTGATATTGTCTATATGGTATGGCATGATGATATTGTCTATATGGCATGACATGATGATTTCTATATGTAGAGTGATATTGATTGTGTCTTTGTGCAACATGGTGATGATTGTATCTATGTGTAGCATGATGATTTTGTGACATATGATAAATATTTCTACGTGCATGTGGTTTGTGTCCTTTGTAAAAGTGTGTATATATGTAAGCATGGTTACGTGTTGTAGGTGGATGACGTGGGTGACTAGTATGAGAAGTATCATGCTTTGTGTGTGTCTCATGATGTTGGGTTTGAGGTTGAGCAACCTGTTTTCCCAATTTAGTCTCTAGTTTCTTAGAGACAGCCTGCAGTTCAGTAATCTTAGCATTCAAACCAAATATCTTAGTGATAGATATCTTGTGTCTACTCTTTTCTTCAGCAAGCTCCGTGTTGAGTGTTGTGATTTTTTGTGTTTGTTGTTCAATGCGTGTTTCGGCATCATGTAAGCTTATTTTAAGCTTAGATACCTCATCAGTGACATCCGTGGGTGAAGTGTCTCTAATGTTATCAAGTAATAGAAAAAGTCTTTGAATTTCGACTTTATGACTTTTGATTTTGTCCTTGGCATGTTTGTATTTACCAATGACCTTTTTGTGATCATTAAGTAAATCGGTGAAAGCATCGCCAAGTTCATCAAAAGTGAAGTCGTCAAGATTTTCGTTTGATACCTTGTCGGACGTCGCCATTAGGCACACATTAGCCGTATCTTGAGGAGAGTCCTTTTCTTCCTCGGAGTCACTAGCTTTGCTTTCATGCCAAATGCTTGTGTTGGCATATTTCTTTGAAGTAGTCTTCTTGTATGGCTTCTTATAGCGGTTGCTCTTCTTCAAGAATGGACAGTCTTTTCGGACGTGTCCAGTCTTCTTACAACCGTAGCAGGTTGGCTCTTCTTCGCCATCTTCTTGTGGTTCCTTCTTTCTTCGATTGAAGCGAAGGAATTTCTTGAAGTTGCGGACCATAAGAGCTTGATCATCATCTTCCGAGTTGTCGTCATCCGTCTCTTCGGGTTCAGCCCTCCGTCGGTGAGCTTTGAGTGCAATCTCCTTAGCCTTAGGAGCAGGCTCTTCGAAGTCCTTGAGGTCGAGCTCATGAGTCATTAGCTTTCCTATCAAGGTCTCCATGGACATGGTTGTGAGATTATTTTCTTCAATGATGGCTGTCACCTTAGGGTTCCAAATTTTTGTTAGCCCCCTAAGTAGCTTGCAAATCTTCTCGTTATTTGAGTATTGCTTGCCGAGTGAAGACAGGGGGTTGATGATGTCGAGGAATCTGGTGAACATTTGCGTGATCGTCTCGTTTGGCTTCATCTTGAAAGCCTCGTATTCTTGAGTGAGACGGCTTATCTTTGATTCCTTGACTTGGGTGGTTCCTTCATGCATCACTTCTAGAAGTCTCCATACTTCGTGAGATGTGGTGCATGTAGATACCCTGTTGAACTCATTCCTGTCTATAGCACAGAATAAAACATTAATAGCTCTCGCGTCTAGACTTGCCTATTTCTTCTCCTCGTCAGAATATTTTTCATGTGATTTCTCAACGAGATCACCATTGACAACTATCCTGGCGGGCTTTTTGTAACCGTCAGTGACGATAGTCCACAGGTCAAAGTCTAGCGACTTGAGATAAAAGCTCATCCTTGTTTTCCAATACGTGTAGTTAGTTCCATCAAATAGGGGAGGCCTATGAGTGGATTGTCCTTCACCGTGATTGGAAATCAAGGATTGTGTGGTTGCCATGGATCAGCTCTAGGATGTAAGTCCTTGTAAAGAGAACAGAGCTCTGATACCAATTGAAGAACAGATGGCAACTCTAGAGGGGGTGAATAGAGTTTATAGCGATAATATCCAATTAAAAATTCAACTCTATCACAATCTAAAAATAATCAGAGTAAATGCAGAAATAAATAAGGAGCAAGAAAGCATACGCAAACACAGCCGATTTTAACCTGGTTTCCCTCGTGGAGGACTAGTCCAGGCCTGAGAACTCTAGCTCAGGATTAAATCCACTATTTATGAAATAGTAGTTACACCCCGTGCCTTTTCTTCAGAAGAGCACGTCAACTTCTTACAATGGATCGCAGTGGCGATGCTTGGAATTTTTCAAGCTACTTCTTGAACTCTTGCACAAGACTCCTAACTGAGAGATGCTGAGCACTCGAGACTTAGAAAACTTGTGGCTAGTAGATGAAGAAGGGTATGGCTTATATTGAGCTTAAGAGAGAAGAGAAGAGAAGATTGGATGAATGAAAATGAGAGAATTCCTGGCCTATTTATAGGTTTTTAACAGGCAAAATTCGGCCAGAATTCTGGTAGAAATTTTCAAAAATTTGGCCGTTGGACAACTAGCAACCAGCCAGCCCTAAAAATTAGGGTGCTGAATTTTAGGGGACAGAGTTCGGCCCGAACTCTGTGTGGAGGCAGAGTTCGGCCCGAACTCTGTGTGGAGGCAGAGTTCGGCCCGAACTCTGTCTCCAGAGCACAAAATGGGTCCAAGGGTCCAATGAGCTTATTTTGGATGTGGAGCTTTATGGATTTTGGATAGGTTAAGGGTTGAGTCTCAAGAGCCCAGCATAACTCAGCTTACAATTATTCTAGACTCAATAAATATAAAAGTACAGACTCGAAAAAGACTTACATTTGCAAAATTGAGCTGTCGTCTGGCTTGAGCAGAATGTAGTCGTCGTGTGTCGTATTGAATTATCACAAGTATTATTTAGTCAATGTTATCAATATTTGGTTGACTGTGACTTTGTGTCAACACTGTGTGTGTGTGAGCAGATATGTGTTTGAGTGTACTTGTGCCGTTCTAGTGGGTTTGTGCAGGTAATTAATAAGGAGCTTTACCTGTACAGCAGAGTAGGGTGTGTGGTATCAGTTTGTGTGAGTGTTTTAGTACAGGGAAATTCCTGTGTGTGTCGAGTTTGTGTATAGCAGCAGGGAGAGGTACCAGTGAGGGTGAGGTCTTATGTGAGTGTATGAATACATATAGATATACCTATATGTGTTCAGCCCCTGTGCACCAGTGTAGAAGGTGTATGTCTATGTTGTGTGCACTGGTTTAGGTAGGCAGTATCGAGCAGGCAGGGGAGTGACTACCTGTGCATAGACAGTGAGAGTGTGTGCCTGTGTTGAGTGTGTACATATACTAGAGGTGTTTGTGTATGCAATGACAGGAAGTGTAAGACTGCACACATGTGTGTAGTCGAGATGCAATAGGTATTGGATTGAACCAGTGTTCCCCTTTGAACCAATGTAGAGTATATATATGTGTGTAAATCTACATGTGTGTGCACTATTGTGTATCAGTTAGAGTATGAGTATAGGTGAATATACAGGAAATGTAGGGGTAGCAGTAGGGACTAGAATTTTAGGGGATGTCATGTCAATATAGTATAAGGATATATAGGTTTAGAAGCAGCTAACCTATAGGTCTGTGAGCATCTGTGCACAAGTGTATGCATATGTAGGGATTTGCAACTTAGCAGGTTGTATAGAGTTGGACTGTGTGAGTGGGTGTAATATGTCGAAGTGTGTGTAAGCTCTTTGTCACGACCCGCTCCCGAATAATCGGACACGAGTCGGACACTGTCACTCCTACTTTTCACAAATAGGGGTAAAATGGTCATTTTTGCATTTTTGGGAATTTTAGAAATTTTTATTTAATTATATTGTTATTTGGGGATTTTTGGAGTCGGGTTCGAATTTCAGCTCATTCCGACTTGTATCGGGGATCCGGGGTAGCTTAGACTCTGATCTGGACCCAATTTTAAGTTAGACAAGGCCCATAAAATCCCACAAATTAGTCTGGTACCTTTAGATAATTTTCTCGTGACTTAATCGGCCAATTTGTAGATTTTAACTTGGCCGTTCCAACCCCGAAAAATTCTAAGTCAATTTTTGCCCTAAAGGAGGCTTGGAGGGCATTTTGGACATTAGCCAAATGCCCCAAAACCCCCCTACTATGGCCGGCCACCATGGGGAGGACCTCCCACTTCCTTCACTTCATCACAACAGTCAAGTTCTTCCCCAATTTTGATTTTCCCCAAAACGTAGACCAAGAAATTGAGATTTGATCTCTCAAACTTCCATTTCCCCAAATTTCTTCCATAGAACCTCTCTATACCATCAAGGGAGGGTTCTACCTAAGTTTGGGAGAGAAGTGCAAGGTGGAAGTGTCCATTCTTCAAGAATCTTCGAATCGGAGAGAGTTTCGTTAGGATTTACTCCTAATTGGTAATTACCTATTCTCTAATTCAATTTCCTATGAATTTTATTGATTTTGGAACCCATAGGAACCACACCATGGTTGTGTCCATTTAGGAAGAGATTAGAGGCCTATGGGAGACTCCTAGGAGGACTAGGATTAGTGTTTGTGTCCTTGTGTTTGTGTGTCCATATATATATATATATATATATATATATATATATATATATATATATATATATATATATATATATATATATATATATATATTTATTTATATATTTATGTGTGTGTGTGTCCATATATATATGTGTGTGTGTGTGTGTCCATATATATATATATATATATATATATATATATATATATATATATATATATATATATATATATATATATTTTTATATATATATATATATATATATATATATATATATATATATATATATATGTGTGTGTGTGTGTGTCCATGTGTGTAAGTGTGTGTGTGTCCATATATGTGTGTGTGTCCATATATATATATATATATATATATATATATATATATATATATATATATATATATATATATATATATATATATATGTGTGTGTGTGTGTGTGTGTGTGTGTGTGTTTGTGAGTATATATATATATATATATATATATATATATATATATATATATATATATATATATATATATATATATATATATATATATATATACTCACAAACACACACACACACACACACACACATATATATATATATATATAAATATATATATATATATATATATATATATATATGGATGTGTGTGAGTTTGGAGAGGAGATTTTAGAGAGGAATTTAGAGAGATTGGGAGGAAGAGATTGAGAGATTAGAGAGGAAGATTGAGAGGGTGAGAGAGGGAAAATAGAAGGGAGAAAGGAAGGGATGCAACAGCAGCTGTGGGGGGGGGGAATGGAGCTACTGCCCCCCATCACAGCAGAAAATAGCAGCAGCAGTAACAGCATAATAGCAGCAGCAGTAACAACATAATGGCAGCAGCAGCAGCTAGCTTTAGCAGCAGCAGTAGCACCATAAGCACCCTCCCTTTTAGCCTATTAACCCCCCTAAAAACCCCTATATATATATACTTATATACCTATATATATACGTATATATACCCCTATATGTACACTTATATAGCCCCTAAATAATCTTCCAACTTAGTCCTATGAGTGAATGTGTAGAGTGAGTTTAGAGAGGGTTTGTGAGTTAGTCGAAATTTAGTGAAAGGGGGGAATTGAGTTCCGAGTGTCGGAATGCGTCCAAAATTGGATGAGACTTAGATAATGTAAATCAAATTTTTTGCGTAGGCTCCCGAGTTGAAATCGGGATTCCGTATGGGTTTAGGAGGATGGTATCGCACGATATCATTGAGTATCTCGCGATACTCAAGATAATCGGTAAATTGACAACATGAGTCGTAAGATGGACTAGATGTCCACTCTACCTAGGGAGCTTGGTAGGTAATGATAGTGTAGGCTAGTATCCTACTACCCTAGGAAGCCGGGAGTGAAACTCCTAAGGTAAAGCTACTTGGCCTTAGTATTAGAGTAGAAGGGTATATGGGTTAAGTAGGGATAATACCCAATTCTCAACATAGGAGTTTAATACTTTAAGATATAGTTAAAATTAGGTTATTTTGGTTGGTAATGGTTAGGAATATTGGACTTGAACTAGTTTTGACCTTGGTTGACCACGGTTGACTATTTTGACCAAAAGTTAACCGAAAGTCAACCGAAGCCTAAACTTTACTAGAACTTGACCAAACTTGACCAAACTTGACCAGTTGACCCAAAGTCAACTGTTAGTCAACGTTAGCCAAGTTTGACCTTAAGTTGACCTAGAGTTGACCTAGGTTTGACCAGAGTTGACCAGTTGACCAAAAGTCAATTGTAAGTCAACCGTTGACTTAAATCGACCTAGTTTAATTCCGTTTGACTTGCATTGACCTAGTTGGACCTAGTTAGGCCTAATATGACTTAGATTGACCCTGTACAATCTAGTTTGACCTTGTTTGACCTAGATTGACTTAGTTTGACGTGTCTTGACCTAGTTTAACTCAGTATGACTTAATTTCACTTCCAAACCATTATATTGATACAGTATTCCATCTATAGGTCCTCGAGGCACTGTTCTTGGACTCAGTCGATCTATCCATCATATTACAGGCGAGTACATTCTCTGACACTTTTCCAATTTATGATGATTGTTATAATTCATGTAATTAGTGTAGATATGCTTGTTCTTGACACATTGGTCACACGGATTGGTATTCATGGATCCCGATATGAGGTGTTATTCCTTATTATCTTGGTATGTCTTGTGCAAGCCCCCTTGTAGCTCTTGTGCAGTATATGGATGCTGATTCTCGAGGAGACTTGCTCCCTTCTCGTAGAATCCCGCGTCGTGACGTGTCTTGTTTGGATCCACTCTACCAGTCGGGGACGGGGAGTATTAGTGTAGATGTGTGGTCATTATCCACCTTATTACTCTTGTAGATCTTATGAGTGTTAATCATACACTCCACGTATGATTAACCAGGCCAGTAGACCTTGTGCAGACCCAAGCCGGCCACATGTTGAAACTAGTACTCACACACTTAGATAGATGATTCTTGATTCTTGTACATGCCATGATCAGTTTTACTTGCCTTATTCTAGCTCTAGATTTTCAGCTTACCTTGCCATGATACTCATATGTACATTCCATGATTTCTTGTATATACTCTCTATTTACAGCCTTATAGCTTTTGTCATATCTTGTGAACTGTTGTTAGTTGATTGTACTCGTTCCATCCTGACTGGATATGTTGACAAAATATTACAGATGCTAATGAGGAGGATTACAGTATCTACTATGGTCTGGATGACATAGTGGGCTTAGACTTGGAGACCTTGGTCCAACAGGGCTTAGCTCCGCCCGACGAGCCTCTAGCTTAGTTTAGTTAAAGTAGATATTTTGGACTGGACCTTGTCTCCAGCTTGCTACTTATGTTATGATATTATATTTGGGATTGTATAACTATATTACTTTGTGTGTCTCTCTCGCAGTCGAGCTGGATATTGCACTTGTGGTTTTTATCTATCTGGTTTTTCGTGCCATACTTCTTCCTTCTAGATTGTGATTGAGTTTATCAGTATTTCATATTATATACCTCCATGCGAAGATGACAGGTTATTATATACTGTTTTGTTGGCTAGTAGACCTACAGCGTTCTACGCCATTTTTAGATGTAGGCTGGGCGTTGTCACACACTTGTGCCCCTACCTAGGGTGCGGGTCGTGACAGACACGCCCAGCCTTCATCGTTAGACACGATGAAGTAAATTGTACCAATCTAGGGAAAACTAACCAGATAAACAAGAGTAAATGTGAAGCACAACATCTATAAACGAATCCCAAATCCAGATACATGTCTCAAAGTTATTACAATTCCAACAAAATGAAAGTAAGTCTGGTAGTCTCAAATACAAAATGCTAAGGTAAAATGCTAGGCTTCCTCAGCCTCTAAGTCTAGAGCAACTCCAGCTGGCTCTATTGCATCTACTGGCTCTCGGCCATAATAGGTATCACACAAAGCCTCCATCTCACCTGCAATATATCCTAGTCAGGAGCAGAGCAAAGTACAATTCTAGGTAATGAACAAAAACATGATATGGAAATGAGTACAGGAGAACATGAAATATAAACTACAGGAAATGAACATGAAAGTACAGGAATAAAAGTACAGGAAGTAAAATACAAAAATATAACTATGAACCTGAAGTACAAGACATGACAAGTGTACCATGTTTGAAATACAACTAGCCTATGTGACCGGTTGGGGTGAGTACAGGAGTACATGAATATCGATACGGCTTAGGACCCGCGTGCACGATGCGAGGCCTAAGCTATCTACATGAATATAGTAATCGAGGTTTGGTCACATAGCTAGTGTATTTCCCCACCCGACACAAGTAGATACAAGAACAGGAAATACAGGGTACAAGATATCGTGTCATGACGTGTCACAGGAAAAGTACAAGATATGTAAATGTACAAAAACCATAGAACAGTACTTGCGTTGCTCCGGAAAATGAAGTGTACCAGATGGAGCTGGATGTCCTCCTGTTATAAATAATTTGATACAAGTTGATTAATATCTAAATTAGTTCTAATTTATTTATATTGTGATTGCTAACTATGATCAACTATAACTTATTTATAATAAGTTAATGATTAAGTTCATTCATTTCTATCTAACAATTTACATGCAACTACCCAAATTCTAAACAATGTTCTAGCCAAGAATTGAATTAGAACATTGGTATAGGGATCTCAGGATCATTAAACTTAATAAGGCAGTTGCTATATGCATCTCAGGTTCAACAGATTGAATCAAAACATTACATATAAAAGTCTTCATTTCCTCAACTTGAACCAAGCCATTGTATACAAGTCTCAGGTTCATCAATTGAACTAAAACATTGCATATAAAAAATTAACCCAACCTACTCATGCTGACCTGTACTACTATCATCCACACTCTGTTAATATTTCCAGCTAACAAGAAGAGTTCAACATATAATTCAATATGAACCTTCCAATACTAATACCAGTAACCACAATATCCTTCGTTAAGAATTAATACATATTGGAATTCCAACTCCATAAAATAGGAATAAGGAATTCATACTAAAAACTCAAATCATAGAAATTAATACAATTTAAACAACCAAAAATAACATAAAGCAAAATTGAAATAAGATCCTGAATTTAGACTCTTCCAAATGTACAACCAAATTGTATTAAGAATTCAGCTGATAAGAGATCTCGCTTCCTGCTACTCCCAAATTCCTACTCCAATGGACAGCAACACACGCACACAGTCTGGACACGTACACGCCATTTGGACACGAACATCAGCATTCAAATTGATGCACCAGGACACTATACTAGACACGCCAACCCCCAATAACCTTCCCGTCATGTCTAATACACACTCGACTCAAAGAGGAGAATAAACAATTCAATTATCAGATGGAAGGATGACATGAATACCAGAAACGGAATCAATCAGGATTATGAGCGTATTTCCATGTGTTGGACACAATTACTGAACTCCTCTGCTCTTAAAATTCTACTGCAAAGCTTTATCAACCAGTGTCTAAGAAGAAGGAAACTCAGAAAAATAATATGTCTGAGAAATAAACTAAGAATTAGAAGTAGTGAGAACTCCAGATTAGAGTACTCACTGTACCACGATTGTTGATTGAGTGTCAACTCGACTCAACCAAAATTCCGAGATCAACTTATGAAACTTTGTCGTGAAGTTGTCGATCAGAGTTTGAAAAACAACATGATCTGCATTACAAGAAATCGACATAATTTCTTACCAGATCGAAGCTGCCTCTGTCTGAGTAGAATCTTTCATCCGATCTGACCGATTCGAACACAAAATATGTGATCTACGAAATGGAACAGAGAATATGTCACAAAACAATTTTCAGTAAAATTTGAGATCAAGGATGACTCACCAACACTATAAAGGAAACTCAAGCAATTTAGGGGAAAATCATCATCTCGCCGTCGTTTAGATGTCCTCGGAATGATCACGATCGGAAATGAAAGAACGACGCATAGCAGAAGATGAATCTGCCAATTCTGATCATAAATGGTTAGATCCATCGGACCAGAGATCAAAAGGAACATGAAACGGAACGGAACTCACCGCTTCGCCGTCACCAGAGAGGAAATCTCATCGTGGAGAAGATGACCCATGCTCTGTCGAAGTTATGCCACGAACTCGACCGACTGCCGGAGGAGATGATCGTCGGCCACCGTCGCCATCAGTTCACCGTCCGCCAAGGGAGGAAGAATTTAGGGTTAGGGTTTGGTGCTCTGGAGGAGAGGGAGGGAACTGAGCTAAAAACTCAGAGAAAAATGAATTCAGAAATGAATTCTCTCTCCTCTCCTCACTCGGTTATAAAAGGGAAAGTGAAATATTCACTTAGGCCCCTCCGCTAAAGGAAATTTTTCAAAGAAGCCCCCCACCTTTTCACTAATTGCAAGATCTGATGAAAATCAGTTAAAAATTTGAAAAAAAAATATGTGGGTACCACTAAATTAGTTATAACAACTTGGTAATTCAAATTTAAGGATTTAAAAGTTTGGATGGAAAATATTCAAGGATTAAAACAACTGGAGAGTGGGGCTACAAATCTCCCCCCCCCCAAAAAAAATTGTCCCCGAAATTAAAAGATGCCAAAAAATAAGGAAAGAGATAACAGAGTTGATCACAATATTCCAATCATTTATTAAAATTGGAGAATCTGATAACTAGAATACAATCAAAGGAATAAACTAGGATAGTGCTCCCGCATCTCGTCCTCACGCTCCCATGTGGACTCTCCCGGAGAGTGGTGTTTCCACATGACGCGGACAAGTGAAATAGTCTGATTTCGTAATTGCTTCTCCCTCCGATCAAGGATCTCTACTGGCTGCTCCTCGTAGGTCAAGCTCGGACCCACCTCTAGCTCTGAGTAGTCCACCACATGGCTTGGGTCTGGAATGGAGCGTCGGAGCTGAGACATGTGAAAACATCGTGTACTACCTCCAAGCTGGCTGGAAGCACTAGTCGATATGCAACCTCGCCAATCCGTGCAGTCACGTCGAAAGGCTCGATGAATCTCGGACTGAGCTTCCCGCCTCTGCCGAAATGAATGACGCCTCTAGTCGGCGAGATCTTCAGGAACACTCTATCTCCAACTGCGAACTCCAGTGGCCGTCTGTTGCTATCCGTCCAGTGCTTCTGCCGATCTTATACAACTCTGAGATGCTCTCTGATCAGTCTGACTTTCTCAGCTGAGTCTACCACCATCTCTGGCCCAAGCAAAGCCCTCTCGCAAACGTCATCCAAAGATAAAGGTGTGCGACATCTCCGTCCATATAGTCCCTCGAACGGGGTCATCTCGATGCTAGCCTGATAACTGTTGTTATTGGCAAACTCCACAAGATGCAAGTAATCCTCCCACAAACTGCCGAAGTCGAGTGCACACACTCGTAGTATGTCCTTCAGTGTCTGAATAGTCCTTTCGGACTGCCCATCCGTCTGTGGATGATAGGCAGTACTGAACTTCAACTATGATCCCAAGCTCAGCTGTAGACTCCTCCAGAAATGTGATGTGAAACGGCTGTCCCTGTCTGAAACGATGCTCACCGGCACCTCGTAAAACCGCATGATCTGCATGTAGAGGTCTGTAAGCTTATCGGTCGACAGCCCTACCTTAAATGGAATGAAATGAGCAGACTTCGTCAATCTGTCCACGATAACCCAAATAGCGTCCTTACCATTGGGCGTACGCTACCAAACCAGAGACGAAGTCCATGGTGATGTGCTTCTACTTCCATTTCAAAATAGGTAAAGGCTGTTGTAATCCTGCTGGTCTCTGGTGCTCTGCCTTGACTTGCTGGCACACGAGGCATCTGGAAACAAATATGGTAATCTTTCGCTTCATCCCATACCACCAAACATACTCCCGCAGATCCTTGTACATCTTGGTAGATCCAGGATGAATAGAATACTGCGACTGGTAGGCTTCCTGCAGATTCTTGGGCACACACAACTGATTCCCATGCCTCAGGGATCCATCCGCTACAATGGTGAAGTCGTCGAGCAATCCTGCCTCTGCCTGGCCTCTGAGACATCGAAGCCCCTCATCTAGAAACTGGGCCTCGTTGATCTTCTCTAACAATCCTGACTGTATCTGCATGTGCATCAACTGCCCTCCAACTCCTGGAAGAACGATCTCAATCCCCAGACTCTAGAGATCGTCCAAAAGATGCCGATCCATAGTGAGAAACATAGCAACAGGATATCGACTAAGAGCATCTGCTACCACATTCGCCTTTCCAGGATGGTACTTAAGATTGATGTCGAAATCCTTCATGAGTTCCAGCCATCTGTGCTGTCTCATATTCATCTCCTTCTGAGTAAAGACATACTTCAGGCTTTTGTGGTCCGTGAAGATGTCCACTCGCTCTCCATACAAGTAGTGCTTCCACAGTTTTAAGACAAAAATGACTGCTACAAGCTCCAAGTCATGTGTAGGGTAATTCTTCTCATGAGGCCTCAACTGTCTAAAAGCATAAGCAATGACCCTCTTGTTCTTCTCAAGCACACATCCCAAGCCTTTTCATGAAGCATCGCTTTAGATGACGAACCCTCCCGATCCAGATGGCAAAGCTAAAACTGGTACTGTAGTGAGTCTTCTCTTCAATTCTTCAAATGCTGACTAGCAGGCGTCGCTCCAGATGAACTCCTCGTCCTTCCGCGTAAGCTTGGTCATCGGCTTCGCTATCTTGGGAAAATCTTTCACGAACTTCTGGTAGTATCCTGCTAGATCCAGGAAACTACGAATCTCTGCTACTGACTTGGAAGGTGCCCATGCTTCTACAGCTTCAATCTTTTTGGGATCCACAGAAATCCTCTCTCCAGTCACCACATGCCCTAAGAATTCCACTCTGTCAAGAAAAACTCACACTTTGAGAGCTTCCCGTACAGCTTTTTCTTCCGTAGAATCTCCAACACAATCCGCAGGTGCTTTACATGCTCCTTCTCAGTTATCAAATATATCAGAATGTCGTCAATGAAGACTACAACAAACTTGTCCAAATACTTATGAAAAACTTTATTCATCAAGTTCATAAACACTGTTGGGGCATTGGTGAGTCCGAGCGACATCACCAGGAACTTATACTGGCCGTAACGGGTGTTGAAAGATTTCTTCGAAATATCTTGCTCCCGAACCTTCATCTGATGATATCCCGACCGAAGATCAATCTTGGAAAAGACCTTTGCCCTACTCAGCTGATCAAACAGCTCATCAATCTACGCCAAAGGGTTTTTATTCTTGATGGTGATGTTATTGAGTGTACGGTAATCGATGTACATCCTCACAGTCCTATCCTTTCTGGGCACGAAGAGTACCGGTGCTCCCCAGGGTGAAGCACTGGACCGAATAAAATCTTTGCCTTCCAACTCATCAATCTGAGCCTTCTACACTGCAGCTTCCTTCGGGTTGATCTTGTAGCAGTGCTGGGACTTCGGCGCTGATCCGAGTACTAGGTCAATGTTGAACTCTACATCTCGATCCGGCGGTAATCCTGGCAACTCCTCGGAAAAGACGTCGAGATACTCTGCAATTAGCAGATGCGACAACTCCTGGTCTTCTGCAACTGCTCCGAAGTAGACACCCTCTGGCCTCTCTGCAACTCGTCTGCTGATCTCGAATGGTGGAACTCTAGGCGGACTGAAAATCACCTTCCCTTTATGACAATCTATTATAGCAAACTGCTCGCTCATCCAGTCGATGCCGAGGACTATATCAATTCTGGGCAATGGCATCACTAGAAGTCGAGCCCAAAGCTCCCGTCCAGCTGTAGTGATAGGGCAATCTACCATCTCATTAACTGGCACTACCCCTCCTCCTGTCATAATCCGACAGTTCCTCCTAGTGGGCTTAGGTGTGAAGCCGTGTCTATACAGAAACTCATATGATACAAAGCTATGTGTGGCTCCAGAATCAAACAATGCAATGGCAGGGAAAGAATGTAAAAGGATAGAACCTGTGATCACATCTGAAACTGTCTCATCTTCCTCAACTGCGGCCATGACATAAGCACGTCCCTGCTGTGGTGGTCCCCTCTGCTGCTGGTGCTGTATAAAACGTTGCTGCTGAGTAGGTAAAGCCTGAACCCTCTGTGGTGCAGCTGGTAGAGCTCTGGGTAGTGCAGGTGGTGGTCCTCCAGCTCCTCGAGGTCCTCTTGTCAGTCGAGCTGCAGCCTGTGGGCAATCCCTCATCTGATGTGCGTCTGATCCATAAAATAAGCAGAGCTCGAGCCTCTTGCGGCACTCGTCGAAGCGGTGTCCTGGCCGGTAACAAAATATGCAAGTAACTACCTGCTGCTGTCTCTGAGGCTGATGTGTAGGAGCTCTGGCTGGACGGTGATGCTGTTGTGCCGGCTGCTGTGGCCTCGCCTGAATCTGAGTCTGGGTCCTCTTCGTCGGTGTCTGGAAACTGCTACTGCCAATATCCTGGTCCCTCTTCAGCTTCGGATCTGTTTCCTTCTCCACAGCCTGAGCAATCTTGAGGATGCTCGCATACGTCGTCGCTTGACTAATAGCCACTGCATGTCGTAGCTCCCTGGTGAGGCCCTTCTTGAATCTCCTAGCTCTGTCCTTCGGTGCTCTGACTAGGTTCTCCGCGAACCTGCTAAGTCGAGTAAATTCTGAAGTGTACTCCGCAACTGTCATGGTCCCCTGCTACAGCGCCTCAAACTGCATCCGAAGCTCATCCCGCTCCATGTCAGGGAAAAAATTCTCCTTGAACAGAGTTTTGAAATCTGCCTAAGAAACCTGGGGCTCATCTAACTGGGGCTCCTTCCGGTACCAAGCTCTGGCAAGGTCAAAGAGTCGCATGCTTGCCACTTCCACCTTCATGTCATCCGGGATCCGTGCCATCTTCAGTATCCTCTCCGCATTCTCCAGCCACTCGTTCGCATAAACAATCCTCTTATGGCCCCAAAAGTCCATCGGGCAGAGGTTCTGATAGTCCCTGGCCGTCCCTGGTCTCGGTGCTGCTGGTGCTGCAGGTACTATCGATGCCGGTGCTGTCGGCTCTCTGGTCCTGAGCGCATCTACAACTGTCGCCCGAAACTGCACGGCCTGGTGGTTCTGGGCCTCCATGAACTGCTGGAACATGGCCATCACCTGAGTGCCATCGAAAGACATCGTCGGGGGCAGCGGAGGAAAGATAGGAGACGGTGGCGGAAGCTGATCTAATGGAACGTCTGGTGCAGACTGTCCCGAGCTGCCTGCATCTCTCGGCTGATCAGCGGTCTTCCTTGTAGCGACCATCCTGCAACAAAAGAAAACTTCGTGATTGATAAAAACCTAACCTACCAGTAAAATATAAATGTTTTATATAATATCCATATATACCCGATGTACCCGATTTCTTATGTTGTGAAAGTTTCTCTAGTTTAATCAAGTCCCCCAATAGTACACTAATACCTAGGTACTATTAGGATAGACCTGCATGGGCTACCACTAAAAATATGTCACGAACCGCTCCCGAATAATCGGACACGAGTTGGACACGCCCAGCCTTCGTCGTTAGACACGACGATGTAAGTTGTACCAATCTAGGAAAAACTAACCAGATAAACAGGAGTAAATGTGAAGCGCAGCATCTATAAACGAATCCCAAATCCAGATACATGTCTCAAAGTTATTACAATTCCAACAAAATGAAAGTAAGTCTGATAGTCTCAAATACAAACTGCTAATGTAAAATGCTAGGCTTCCTCAGCCTCTAAGACTAGAGCAACTCCAGCTGGCTCTACTGCATCTACTGGCTCTCGGCCATAATAGGTATCACACAAAGCTACCATCTTACCTGCAACATATCCTAGTCAGGAGCGGAGCAAAGTACAGTTCTAGGTAATGAACATGATATGGAAATGAGTACATGAGAACATGAAATATAAACTACAAGAAATGAATATGAAAGTACAGGAATGAAAGCACAGGAAGTAAAATACTGGAATATAACTATGAACCTGAAGTACAAGACATGACAAGTGCACCATGTTTGAAATACAACTAGCCTATGTGACCGGCTGGGGTGAGTACAAGAGCATGTGCAGGAGTACATGAATATCGGAACAGCTTAGGACCCGCGTGCACGATACGAGGCCTAAGCTATCTACATAAATATAGTAACCTGGGTTTGGTCACATAGCTAGTGTATTTTCCCACCCGACACAAGTAGATACAAGGACAGGAAATACAGGGTACAAGATATCGTGTCATGACGTGTCACAGGAAAGGTACAAGATATGTAAATGTACAAAAACTGTAGAACGGTACTTGCCTTGCTCCGGGAAATCAAGTGTACTAGAAGGAGCTGGACGTCCTCCTGTTATAAATGATTTGATACAAGTTGATTAATATCTAAATTAGTTCTAATTTATTTATATTGTGATTGCTAACCATGATCAACTATAACTTATTTATAATAAGTTAATGATTAAGTTCATTCATTTATATCTAACAATTTACATGCAACTACCCAAATTGTAAATAATGTTCTAGCCAAGAATTGAATTAGAACATTGGTATAGGGATCTCAGGATCATTAAACTTATCAAGGCAGTTGCTATAGGCATCTCAGGTTCAACAGATTGAATAAAAACATTGCATATGAAAGTCTTCATTTCCTCAACTTGAACCAAGCCATTGTATACAAGTCTCAGGTTCATCAATTGAACTAAAACATTGCATAAAAAAAATAACCCAACCTACTCAAGCTGACATGTACTACTATCATCCACACTCTGTTAATATTTCCAGGTAACAAGAAGAGTTTAACATATAATTCAATATGAACCTTCCAATACTAATACCAGTAACCACAATATCCTTCGTTGAGAATTAATACATATTGGAATTCCAACTCCCTAAAATAGGAATAAGGAATTCATACTAAAACTCAAATCATAGAAATTAATACAATTTAAACAACCAAAATAACATAAAGCAAAATCGAAATAAGATCCTGAATTTAGACTCTCCAAATGTACAACCAAATTACATTAAGAATTCAGCTGATAAGAGATCTCGCTCCCTGCTACTCCCAAATTCCTACTCCATTAGACAGCAACACGCACACAGTCTGGACACGTACACGCCATTTGGACACGAACATCAGCATTCAAATTGATGCACCTGGACACTATACTGGACACGCCAACCCCCAACAACCTTCCCATCATGTCCAACACACACCCGACTCAAAGAGGAGAATAAATAATTCAATTATCAGATGAAAGGATGACATGAATACCTTAAACAGAATCAATCAGGATTGAGAGCGTATTTCCACGTGTCGGACACAATCACTGAACTCCTCTGCTCTCAAAATTCTACTGCAATGCTTTATCAACCAGTGTATAAGAAGAAGGAAACTCAAAAAAATGATATGTCTGAGAAATAAACTAAGAATTAGAAGTAGTAAGAACTCCAGATTAGACTACTCACCGCACCATGATTGTTGATTGAGTGTCAACTTGACTCAACCAAAATTCCGAGATCAACTTATGAAACTCTGTCATGAAGTTGTCGATCAGAGTTTAAAAAACAACATGATCTGCATTACAAGAAATCGACATAATTTCTTACCAGATCGAAGCGGCCTCTAATTGAGGAGAATCTCTCATCCGATCTGACCGGTTCGAACACAAAATATGTGATCTACGAAATAGAACAGAGAATAGGTCATAAAATAATTTTTAGTGAAATTTGAGATCAAGGATGACTCACCAATACTATAAAGGAAAATCAAGCAATTTAGGGGAAAATCATCATCTCGCCATCGTTTAGATGTCCTCGAAATGATTTCGATCGAAAAATGAAAGAACGACGCAGAGCAGAAGATGAATCTGCCAATTTCGATCCTAAATGGTTAGATCGATCGAACCAGATCAAAAGGAACATGAAACAGAACAGAACTCACCGCTTCGCCGTCACCGGAGAGGAAATCTCATCGTGGAGAAGATGAACTGTGCTTCGTCGAAGTTACGCCACGAACTCGACCGACTGTCGGAGGAGATGATCGTCGGCCACCGTCGCCATCAGTTCACCGTCCGCCAAGGAAGGAAGAATTTAGGGTTAGGGTTTGGTGCTCTAGAGGAGAGGGAGGGAACCGAGCTAAAACCTCAGAGAGAAATGAATTCATAAATGAATTCTCTCTCCTCTTCTCACTCGGTTATAAAAGGGAAAGTGAAATATTCACTTAGGCCCCTCCTCTAAAGGAAATTTTTCAAAGAAGCCCCCCACTTTTTCACTAATTGCAGGATCTGATGAAAATTAGTTAAAATTTTGAAAACAAAATATGTGGGGACCACTAAGTTAGTTATAACAACTTGGTAATTCAAATTTAAGGATTTAAAAGTTTGGAGGGAAAATATTCAAGGATTAAAATAACGGGAGAGTGGGGTTACACTCTTGGTGCTAGAGGATAAGTAATAGATATAGGAAGGGTAATATGTCCCTGTGTAGACAGTTGAGGGGTAAATCTGTGTAGGATTTTCATAGGGCAATCCATATAGTACTATATAAATATAACTTATAGGATACATGAATGGGAATTGGCATATTGCTATGGGTAAGGGTATAAATATACATATAGTCATAGGTATATAGATAGGGTAGTACAAGAGTATATGAGATATGTGTTATTGGTAAGGGCCAACAGTAAATGTCTAGGTTCAAGTAACCATAGGAATTAGCATAGGCCAACCTATAGGGTAACCTAGACGTAGAAAACCAATAAAACCTAGAGTTAGGCTTGATGTTCAATTTTAATCTCAATTATTGATTCTATTGATTGAATTAATATAGCTTCACTGGGCATCGACTTGGATACCGGTTCGATCTAGTTTTTATCTTGGAGAACATGCAAGTACATGCAATGATTTCCTTTCATTTTTTGATATTGTCTCTATTTCTTGATTTAGATATTCTTATCGTGTTCAAATCACTTTTGCTACACATGATTAGTGTTTTATGAATTCTACTCATGATACTCGTGATTTATAATTATCGTATTTACTGTGATTCGTACATCTTACATACCGTGACTTGAATCTATAAATGCCAATGTCGTGCAAAAAAATACCTCAGGTGAATACCCTATATGTTCTCTGTGTATAGTCGTGTGGATAGCGATCACACATCTCACTTGTGATTTGTCGTATTGTGTGGATAGCAATCGCACATTCTCGTGTGTAATTTACCATATACTTGAGCCATTCACATGTCGAACTTGGTATTTTAAAACACCCAGAAGTTAGGGATTCTTGAGATTGTTCTCTATCTAGTTCATGTCATATTTACCTATTTTTTTCATGTTCACTATTTTTGTGTGTTCCCATTAAACTACTAGTTTAGTCTTGCATACTTACTTGATTACCATGTTTTATATATCCTAACTCTTGTTATAGTCACTATCGTGTTATGAATTGTCTATCAGTATTTGTACTTGCTCCAATCCTGACTGGATAATCACATTTTTAGGCATTAGAGGCATGTTGCCCCACCTATTATGGACTGACAAAGGACCTGGTTTCTGAGACTGATTTGGGCTTTCTGGAGAACCAGGTAATTACAGAGGCCATGATTTCAGCAGATGATGTTTTCCTCTAGCCTAGTTTATATTTCATAGATTCTGATCCGAATTTGTCTTCAGAATTACATAATTGGGTTTTATACATTATATTTGGGGATTTGGTGATTCTTCTGATTTACTGAATTATGTCTTGACTTTGGATAATGATTTTATGCATTATCTTAGAATTCAATCTTAATTGTTGTGATTGAGTTATAGATCTCATGTTATCCCTATCTCTGGATCCATATCATTACGTTTGTGTTGATCATACATTATTGTGCGAAATGGAATATTATTGAGTTTGGACAACTTTCTACCGCCGATGCTTTAGCGTAGGCTAGACGTACCCATGACTCATGCCCAATTTTCGGGTTCGGGTTGTTACATTTTTTTAAGCTTTTAAGGCTATTTAGGAAATTTAATTATATTGGGCTTATAAATATTTTTGGGGTTTTAAGCTCTAAAGTTGATAAAGGCTTTGAAAATAAATAGGGTGGATTTTAGTAAATATAAAAACTCTTTTTCTTCAATCAATTTTGCTTTGGGCTTCTTTTAAATGTTTTGGGCCTTATATTGGGCTTTCTATTTTCCATTGAGAAAATATGGATTTAACGATTTTTTATTATTTGGCTTGTAAATTATTTGGACTTTTATATTATATTCTTAATAAGTTTCTAAAAACAGATTTATAAATAACCTCAAAAATAAGGTTTAGTAAGTGATGCATAATTTGGACATGGAATTAGTGGACCTTGCTTAATAACAAGAATTATCCTTTCTCCTAGCTGAACCTGTCCAATTTAAGCATCGACTAATTTGTCTATCTCTTTATGTCCTTGTGGGTCGTTGCGGATCCGATATCTCCATCTCAAAAATTGTGCTGATCTCCAAATTTGGACTTTTGTATGTCAAATCGGGCTATTTGAAATATTCTGGATTCATTGAAATGGTCTGTTACACCATTTAGGATTATTTATAGACATTAGCATCTAAATTTATTCCTTGTCCATACATTCATGTCGTACACGTCGACTACAACTAACTGGGTCAAGTACAGCTTACTTTATGTTTCACAGTACATTATATATAAATGCTACAGTTTATTATTTCCTTGTTAGTTAGCATATTGAGACACGAGTCTGACACGTGATGATATTATTTACTCTGATTCATGGATATTTGATCTAGACTCGTACGTAAATTGAATCTTGATTCATCATGTTTCATGATTATCGTGTTTCATGAATTATGGGAAGGAAAAATGCCAAGTAGATATGTGACCAATAATCAGACCGCCTGTGTCACTTAACGAAGGATAGTTCAATATACTGCTTACGTATGTTTGAGTCAGACCCTTTGAATTACCAACTCAAGTCGGTCATATAATGAAAGCAGTCTTTCAAACATATATAGGTATAGCCTCATTTGTATTTGATCTTGCATGATTATTCTAGTAGCATGACTAGTTTTTTTAATTTATTTATCATTACTTAGTTTAATAGTTTCATTACCATGTATAGTATCCTTTCATCTAGTTACATGTTGTATTATTTTTATGAAGCTTTATTTTGTATCATGCGACATTGTGTATGGTAGTACTTGCTCCAATCCTGAATGGATCCGTTAATATTTTAGGTACGACTTGTGACATATACTTCTGTTGTGGCAGGATGAAGGCAATCCATTGAGGGATTTGTTTAGGATTTTCTTTGCTTAATTTCATTTCCTAGTTTGCTTTCTATTAGTTGTTACTGAATTTGTTTTTGAAAAACTCTTGCTAGTATTTGTAATCCCTTGTAGTCATTTTTCTATATTTTTTGGGTGTTTATAAAAACTTTTCCCAAAATTTTAGGAATGCGAATTAATTAGTATGAATTTTCCTTTCAAATTCACATTAGTTTTATTTTAATAAATGAATAAAGAAATGAATTGGTAGTGACTACTAATTATGAGGAATAATTATGATTACCTAATTATGTTAGTTAGTTAGTCAGCCATAGCTTATTAAGCCATGTGATTAGCTAAGGAGCACATAGAATATTATACACACGTCCATAATCTTCCCATGATCCTATTTTCATCATTATTTACACATAGTGCCATTCCCCACATTCTTGGGGGGGGGCAAGCA
Organism: Iris pallida; assembly: GCA_029216955.1. Classification (NCBI taxonomy): domain Eukaryota; kingdom Viridiplantae; phylum Streptophyta; class Magnoliopsida; order Asparagales; family Iridaceae; genus Iris; species Iris pallida. The sequence continues at coordinate 5,983,149 of JANAVB010034619.1, forward strand.
CTCCTAGCCTATATATTTGGGCTATTCCTATATATTTTCCTACACAAAAATTATATACAAATTGCGCACAAACAAAAATCATCACCACATCACTGCCACCCCCCTGGTCGAGCCTATCTCGGCCTGCTAATCACCCCATCACAATAGCCTCGATCACCCAGCATAGCCACCCCCATCACTTAGGCACCACTAGCCTCCCTTTTCGGCCCACCACTTCACCATAATTGCCATTAACACCTACACGCCACTTCCCGGACCACCATCATCATCAACCACCACGGCAACACATAACCACCACCACCAACATCGACAATACCACCCCAATAACCATATACTACTGCCACCACAAATTCACCTACACCGCCACTACCATCATCAACCGCCACCAATACTGCGACCATGCGTCGTCAACCAACCCTTTCTTCTTGACCCCTCTTTTCTGTCCCAGCCACTCACCACCGCACCACTCCCTCAGAAACGTGCTGCAAACATCTGCCATGCTGCCAGATCCTGATCAGTGTCCACGTCTCGATCTCCTCCGTTACAATGCCACCACACTAGCGCCAGGGTGAGCAGTTCTTACCTTCTCTCGAGCTCACTCTCTCTTTGTCTCTCTTGACTCTCTCTACTTCTCTCTCTCCCCGGTCCCTTTTTTAATCCCTCTCACTGTCCCTTTGTCAACTCTCTCCTCTGTTTTCTTTTTATTTGTTTAATTATTTAATTACTTATTAACTATTATAGTTGGAAAAGTGTAATACTATATATATATATGTGTGTGTGTGTGTGTGTGTGTGTGCGTGTGTGTGTGTGTGTGTGTGTGTGTGTGTGTGTGTGTGTGTGTGTGTGTAAGACATCCCCAAGACAGCTTTCAGAACCGATTACGAATATGAATTCTTGGTGATGCCGTTTGGTTTGACTAATACTCCAACTGTATTCATGAACTTGACGAATAGAGTCTTCCTCCCATATCTAGATAAATTTGTGGTAGTTTTTTATTGACGACATTCTGATATATTCCAAGACTCCGGAAGAGCATGAAGAACCTTTAAGGGTTGTACTAGAGACATTGAGGAATGAAAAACTTTATGAAAATTATCTAAATATGAATTTTTTTTCCTATATTAGGTTGAATTCATAGGCTATTGTACATCTGGTGATGGAATCTCAATTGTCACGACCCACACCCTAGAGTAAGGGCACGAGACGTGGGTACGTCCAGCCTAGGCCCAGTGTCGCCGGTAGAACGCTGTTCTAGGTCAACATCTAACAATATAAAGGTACCTGTACAGTATATACACTCCGAATGGAGGTGACATAGCAATACAGTCTCAATCACATCTAAGGTAGAGCATGATAAAAGATAGATTAAACATGAAATCCACAAAGAGATACAGCAGATAGAAGTCTAAGTGTCTAAGATACACAAATCCAGAAAACATCTCAAATCTCGATACAGTAATCCATAGAGTAAATACATCTCAAGACAACTGAAAACAAGGTAAGAAAACCCTAGCTATCTATACAGCCTCTACTGTGTCTCCTCTAGGCTAGCAGGCAACCTCAAAGCTATCTGTAAAATTTATCAACAGGTCCAGTCAGGACAGGAGCGAGTACATTACATCTCAACAAATCATAACAGGCTAGGAAATATAATCATGCTAGAGAGTAAGATACATGAACTGAAGAACAACATGATGTAAAAAGAGAGAGACTGTAAGTAAATAGCTACAATATATATGAGAACTATCAGTGCTAGTGATTCAGAGTACAAGACGGTTATGTAAACGGCACGATGTTGTCCACGAGTAATCTACAGAGGTTGTACATGAGTAATCTACTGGATTGATTACATAACCACTTCTACTCTCCCGCCCCAATCAATACACAAGGATCTAGCCAAGTTATGTTATTGCACACGAAATATAGTCGCACACGAAGATCATGTAAGAACATGAGTATACACGATTTCATATGATTTGCACACGAAAAGTACGAACACAAGGAGTACACGATGCTCATGATAAAGTACACGAACGCAAAATACCCGATGTATCCGCTAAGGGGATAACTTCGCACGACAAGATCCATATAGTACTAATCCGTGTTACCAACGTGTCAGCATCAAGTAAAATAATCTAAAATAGGAAATATAATCCTAAACAAGATATGAAATGATCAGAGAATGTACTCGCCTGGTATCCTGAATATCTGAAGAGAATATACTGTCCAAGAAGTGCTATCTGGCTTCTATAGAATAGTACAAGTCACTACATGTCCAAAATAGTAAAATAGACTGCTACAATGCATTCTACATAATATTTGGGTCAATCTAGGCTAAAGTCAATCCTTGGTCAACTCTAGTCAACTACATTAGTCAAACTAGGTCAACTAGGTCAAGTCCTAGCCCAAACAAGTCTAACAAGTCTCACTAGGCCTAACCAAGCCTAGGCTAGCACTCACATAATCACAAGGCAATGTGAACCACAACAATGCATAACATAAAATAGATACTATATATAAATAAATACCTTCATACATACATGCATATCCACATTACATACATATTTATATATATACAGGCATATGTTACATCATGCATATTTACATAGTTACATAGATATATACATTCATGCACATTTACATACATACTTTTATACATTATATATGTTAACATTCATTACAATGCATTATATTTTACTTGTAGCTTTGATTCATTCATTCATTCATTCATTTATGCATTTATACATTCATTCATTCATGTTATCACTATATACATACTTAGATGCATACTTATATATTTGAATACATTATATACTTGCATACATTATATTCATATATGCATACTCTACATTATATTACATTCATTCCTGCATACATGCATACATATAATATATGCATACAAACTCCTATATTTAACTCAAAATATATGTGAATACATACATTACATTACCTTAACACCTACATATATCATTCATTTATATCCCATATGCATGCATACTTCAGTTTAGGCATTATATCCATTCACATATCATTAAGTTGCATACATATACTTATTTTTATTACATACATGTCATTCATGCATATTACATACTTACATGTATCTATACATTATATACATTGTATACAACATGTAAAAATAGAAGAGAGAAAAACAGGGAAAAAGCTGAAATGAAAAGGGAAGGGAAGGAAAAATGTAAGGAAAAGGGAAACAGTGGACATATACATACTTGTATCATATATTCTATATTATCATACATGCTATCATTATATATTGTATTACATTATGTATAAATTATGCATTCATATCTATCATTACATGTATATCTTGCATTCATATCTAGCATTCATTATATACTTTCATGCATACATTGTATATCATTCTTTCATTCCTGCATTTATGCATTCCTTACATACATTACATTGATTGCATTCCTACATGCTTGCATTCAACCATATATATATACATTAATGTAAAGAGGATACATATCATATATATATCATTTCATTCATCTAACATATTATGCATTACATACTCTACATTCAATTAATATCCATACTACATAGGATCATAGGTTACGTAAAATGCCTATGTCGTATAGTCACTCTTCTACTTAAAACCAATACTGTACCAATTGGGCCTTTACTAAATTCTAGAATTAAAGTATGTCGTAGCCCTTCGTGTTAGCTTTCCGAAACTTCTAACGGATCGCATTTTCGTGTCCGGAAGCTCCCGAAATCGCGAAAACTCCGAAACGCGTTCGTCTTTCGTACAGCTGACACTCAAATACTTTTATAGAAAGTTTCGGAATGAATTTGGCTTATTAAAATATATATTTGGAAATCTAACTTCGATATGGTTCTTTTAAAAAAATGGGAGATAAATTGGAGTTCTAAGCTAAAAATTATGACATTTCTAAGTTGCTTTGGTTAATAAAAACGTGGATGAATATTATGACGAATTTGAGTTATTTTGGACAAAAAAAAACACATGTAGGCCAAGATACTTGGATACCAACATAGGTATCCAAATGAAACTCATTCTAACCATCCTAACTAAGGTCAATCCACTCTCTAACCATTCTAAAATTGAATTTAAATATCTATTTAAACTATTAGCATACAAACATACACATGGGGTGTCCTAATATGGGATCTATCAAGTAGGACACAAGATACATATCTAAAATCCTCAAGAGAGCTCCAAATGGTCTCAAATTTGAATCTAAAGGGGACATATGCATGAGAATGGATCCTACGGATTCAAAACTAATTTACATGCAAAGAAAATCGATTTAGAGGATGGGTTTTACCTATTGGGAGTAGAATCCCAATGAAATCCTTTAGGACACGACTCCGATACGAAGATCCCTCAAAGTGGACACTCCTCCTTGCACTTCTCTTCCAATCCTTGGTAGCACCCTTCCCTTGGAGAATGGGAATGATTGAGGAAAGATTTGGTGAAGGAATTATTTGATTTATAGATCAAATCAAAGGGAAGGCTCTCTAAAATTAGGGAAGAATAAAAGGAAAATAAAAGAGGCAAGATTGTAATGAATGAAATGAATCATTCTCCCCTAAAGGTGGCTGCCATAAAGAGTCCATTAGGGCTAATGAGAAATGTCCTAATTGCCCCTCTCTAGTCTCACATGGTTAAGTCTAGACTAGGTTCAAGTTTGGGATCAAAAGGATCTAGTTTTGAGTATCTAACTTAACCATTCTAACATGATAAAAATTAGTCTAACTAACTAACTTAAATGTTGGGTTTTGTGGGCCATGCTTAACTTAATATTGGATCCCATCTAGAGTTTAAGCTACCAGGGTCACGATACAAGTCGGAACAAGACGAAACTCAAATCCGACTAAACAAATCCAATAAAAACAATATTAAAAATATAAAATTTTCCCAAAATATTAAAATATTAAAAATGACAAAGTCATAATACATCAATTTAAATATTAAAATAATCTAAAATTCACCAATTAATCAAAATCCTAAATAATTCAAAAGTCACAAAATGACCAAAATACCCTTAGCCTAAAAAGTTGTGAATAGTCATTCTAATCACATGGTTAGGTCCCCATGGTCATGGTTAGTCTCTAGGCTCAACAGTTTTAGGGTTCACTAGCTAACACATCAAAATTATAATTTACCAATTTTAAATAGTATTAAATTAATTAAAAAAATTCCATAAATCATAAATCCTATTATTAAATAATAAACTTTTACAAAAGTTCAAAATTACCCTTATTTTAGAAAAATGGGTATTACAAGTCTACCCTCCTTAGAAAATTTCGTCCTCGAAATTAAGATGGTCGTACTTCTTCTAGAGTCTTGTCTCCAACAATCAAAGTCTCAGAACTTACCTAAATCATACAATTTAAAAGAATGGCGTACATGGTCATGGCATACGGTGGCAGTTGAAAGTCTCATCTAGGTATACTAGTCATGCTAAACCAAAACGGTCATAGGGTATCAAAACATACAAGCAATCAGGGGTGTTAAATTAGAAAAGTTAAAGAAACAACAAATCATCAAGACTGTAAGGCAGTCTACCATCCTATATGAAAACTGGTACTTATCAAAAATAAAATAAAGATAACCACTAATTATCTATAAAGGGATACTATTCAAGAAAATCAAAATCAAAAGTTAAAGAATAAAAGTCAATTGCATGAAAATTCAATCACAATATATATATATATATATATATATATATATATATATATATATATATATATATATATATATATAGTGTTAAAGAGGGAAAAGCTAGCATTATGTAAAGGTTATGTGGTTCGTGTGTGTATGGGCGTATGTGGACATGTTCATATGGTTAGATAGTAGGCATGTGTGTATGTGAAATATACATGAAAGTGTATAGGAGGATTTTGGTTTCAAAACAATAGCTATCAAGTTACACTACTCATGGCATATTGGTTAAACAATCTACAATGCACAACCTATTTACTCATAACATGCATGGCTAACCATATATATATATATATATATATATATATATATATATATATATATATATATATATAAAGAGGTAGAGATTTAGTTATGTATCCATATACATTATAACATGTATGCATAAACTCTATATATATCTATATAGATATATGAACATAACATAGAGAGGAAGGGTTAGATTTACATGACAGTGTATACTAAGTTAGGGTGTGTGTGTGTCCTTGTACAGGGTTATAGCTTTAGTATTGAAAGGTTAAACCCAGTTTTATTTCAGCATTTACATACAAAATCTGAAAATAAGCTGACATTTAAAGCAGTGTAATATTAACATAATGCAGTTTCAGATTTTAGGGGTTTGAAACATCACAACCAACTCAATACTCCCAACACATCCTAACATGATAGAAATGAAATCCTAACATACTATCCATACATCTAGATATGCATACAGTTCAATATTACATATTAAATCTGAAATTGAACTAAACATTTGAAATCAATGTAAAAATGTTAACAAGTATTCAGTTTTAGAAATTTGGAGAAATTCGAACATCAAACCAACCCAATGTTCATCACAACCACAACCTAACACGTAAGAATATGAAACCTAACATTATATTCCTACATACAACAATGTATATAGCTCAAAATATTACATTTTAAAAAAAAAATAGCAAATTGAACTAAACATTTGGAATCCAGTATTAAGGGTTAATATGCACACAGTCTCAGATTTGACAAATTCAAACACAAAACTCAACCAATTTCTTTAAGAATTGAAACCCTGTATATAACATACATGTGCAGTGATGTAAACAAAACTAATAACATAAAATTTATATTTAAATTATGAATTTAAACTGGAAAAAGCAGAGAACCAGTCTCTGATACTGTAATGTATCAGAAATATTAGGGTTTTGAGATTTTAAACATCAACAATATATTAATGTGTATTTAGATATGTTGGTAATCAAAGTGTAGCATGCATACGTATTAGGCAAGTGTCTGTGTCCACTATATATTCTCATGTCCTAATATACAAATCAAATTCTATATCAAGACCAACATTTAAATTCCTACCAAGATTGCAAAGTAGGTGATTGATGTAATCAAGACAGTTTTATTATTATTATTATTATTTATAATACAAGAAATAATGGCAAGAAGGAAATAATGATAAAATATGTTCTGCTTATCTGTTTAAAAGAAGAAACTATTTTGAAACCAGAGCTATAATATCAAATCCAAGATAAGGTCTAGCAAAATCATCGATTTATTGTATTATGAAGAAACTCATAGCAAGAAGTTACACAAGGTTTATAATAACAGCTAAAGCTACTCCTACTCCTACTCCTAAGTTAAATAATGAGAAGCAAAACAAAACAAACAATAATCCTTTTTTTTTGAGAAGGACTGAAACAAAAGTAGAGAAAATATGTTCAAAAGCATTTAAGGTAGAATCTGATAATCATATGCGTCTATCCAAAATTGTGGTACTCTAAACCTTGTCATAATAGTAAGCAAGGCTACGATAATCACAGAGTCCTCGACTAAGACACATATCTCTAGAATCATGGTATTTAAAATTTTTGCGATGCCGCTAGCTTGGCTGCGAAAACCTTAAATTCCCACATCCGAGAAATATATCCAAAGTCAGACTATATGTCCTCACCATGCTGGCTAATGTGACTGTAGAAGACTAGATTCCATAACTTAGATGACCTAGCCCATATAATTTCATCTTGACAAAAATTAAATTGAATCAACAATGGATACCCAAAAATCAAATTCATTAACTAACCAAGAAAGATAAATATAAACTATATATTAGAATAAAATTTTGAGATATTTTATAATGAGATTCTCAAGGATCATCCCAGGAATCTCTCAAGGGTTCCTAACTGTGATTGAGTACCTTCAAAAATATATCCTAATCCTACTACAGGCTGTAGTGATACTCTAGTTCGAATACCACTATACAAACTCGACCTGTATGGGCCACCACTAAAAACGTGTCACGACCCGCACCCTAGAGTAAGGGCACGAGACATGGGTACATCCAGCCTACGCCGCAGTGTCGGCGGTAGAACGCTGTCCTAGGTCAACATCTAACAATATAAAAGTACCTGTACAGTATATACACTCCGAATGGAGGTGACATAGCAATACAGTCTCAATCACATATAAGGTAGAGCATGATAAAAGATAGATAAAACATGAAATCCATAAAAAGATACAGCAGATAGAAGTCTAAGTGTCTAAGATACACAAACCCAGAAAACATCTCAAATCTTAATACAGTAATCCATAGAGTAAATACAGCTCAAGACAACTAAAAACAAGGTAGGAAAACCCTAACTATCTATACAACCTCTACTGTGTCTCTTCTAGGCTAGCAGGCAACCTCCAAGCTATCTGTAAAATTTATCAACAGGTCCAGTCAAGACAGGAGCGAGTACAGTACATCTCAACAAATCATAACAGGCTAGGAAATATAATTATACTAGAGAGTAAGATACATGAACTGAAGAACAACATGATGTAAAAAGAGAGAGACTGTAAATAAATAGCTACAATATATATGAGAACTATCAGTGCTAGTAATTCAGAGTACAAGACGGTTATGTAAACGGCACGATGTTGTACACGAGTAATCTATAGAGGTTGTACACGAGTAATCTACTGGATTGATTACATAACCACTTCTACTCCCCCGCCCCAATCAATACACAAGGATCTAGCCAAGTTATGTTATTGCACACGAAGTATAGTCGCACACGATGATCATGTGAGCACATGAGTATACACGATTTCACACGATTTGCACACGAAAAGTACGAACACAAGGAATATACGGTGCTCATGATAAAGTACACGAACACGAAATACCCGATGTATCCGCTAAGGGGATAACATCGCACGACAAGATCCATATAGTACTAATCCGTGTTACCAACGTGTCAGCATCAAATAAAGTAATCTAAAGTAGGAAATATAATCCTAAACATGATATGAAATGATCAAAGAATGTACTCGCCTGGTATCCTGAATATCTGAAGAGAATATACTGTCCAAAAAGTGGTATCTGGCTCCTATAGAATAGTACAAGTCACTACATGTCCAAAATAGTAAAATAGACTGCTACAATGCATTCTACATAATATTTGGGTCATTCTACAATGCATTCTACATGATAAAGTACACGAACACGAAATACCCGATGTATCTGCTAAGGGGATAACATCGCACGACAAGATCTATATAGTACTAATTCGTGTTACCAACGTGTCAGCATCAAATAAAGTAATCTAAAGTAGGAAATATAATCCTAAATATGATATGAAATGATCAAAGAATGTACTCGCTTGGTATCCTGAATATCTGAAGAGAATATACTGTCCAAAAAGTGGTATCTGGCTCCTATAGAATAGTACAAGTCACTACATATCCAAAATAGTAAAATAGACTGCTACAATACATTCTACATAATATTTGGGTCAATCTAGGCTAAATTCAATCCTTGGTCAACTCTAGTCAACTACACTAGTCAAACTAGGTCAACTAGGTCAAGTCCTAGCCCAAACAAGTCTAACAAGTCTCACTAGGCCTAACCAAGCCTAGGCTAGCACTCACATAATCACAAGGCAATGTGAACCACAATAATGCATAATATAAAATAGATACAATATATAAATACATACCTTCATACATACATGCATATCCATATTACATACATATTTTTATATATAGGCATATGTTACATCATGCATATTTACATAGTTACATAGATATATACATTCATGCACATTTACATACATACTTTTATGCATTATATATGTTAACATTCATTACAATGCATTATGTTTTACTTGTACCTTTGATTCATTCATTCATATATGACATTCATTTATGCATTTATACATTCATTCATTCATGTTATCACTATATACATACTTAGATGCATACATACATATTTGAATATATTATATACTTGCATACATTACATTCATATATGCATACTCTACATTATATTACATTAATTCCTGCATAAATACATACATATAATATATGCATACAAACTCATATATTTAACTCAAAATATATGTGAATACATACATTACATTACATTACCTTAATACCTACATATATCATTCATTCATATCCCATACGCATGCATACTTCAGTTTAGGCATTATATCCATTCACATATCATTAAGTTGCATACATATACTTATTTTTATTACATACATGTCATTCATGCATATTACATACTTACATGCATCTATACATTATATACATTGTATACAACATGTAAAAATAGAAGAGGGAAAAAAAGGAAAAAAACTGAAATGAAAAGAAAAGGGAAGAAAAAATGTAAGGAAAAGAAAAACAGTGGACATATACATGCTTGTATCATATATTCTACATTACCATACATGCTATCATTATATATTGCATTACATTATGTATACATTATGCATTCATATCTATCATTACATGTATACCTTGCATTCAAATCTAGCATTCATTATATACTTTCATTCATATATTGTATATCATTCTTTCATTCCTGCATTTATGTATTGCTTACATACATCACATTTATTGTATTCCTACATGCTTGCATTCAACCATATATATATACATTAATGTAAAGAGGATACATATCATATATATATCATTTCATTCATCTAACATATTATGCATTACATACTCTACATTCATTTAATATCCATACTACATAGGATCATAGGTTACGCAAAATGCCTATGTCGTATAGTCACTCTTCTACTTAAAACCAATACTGTACCAATTGGGTCTTTACTAAATTGTAGGATTAAAGTATGTCGTAGCCCTTCGTTTTAGCTTTCCGAAACTTCAAACGGATCATATTTCCGTTTCCGGAAGCTCCCGAAATAGCAAAAACACCGAAACGCGTTCGTCTTTCGTACAGCTAACACTCAAATAATTTTACAGAAAGTTTCAGAACGAATTTGGCTTATTAAAATATATATTTAGAAAGCTAACTTCGATACAGTTCTTTTAAAAAAAAGGGAGATAAATCAGAGTTCTAAGCTAAAAGTTATGACATTTCTAAGTTGCTTTGGTTAATAAAAACGTGGATGAATATTATGACGAATTTGAGTTGTTTTGGACAAAAAACAAACACATGTAGGCCAAGATACTTGGATACCAACATAGGTATCCAAATGAAACTCATTCTAACCATCTTAACTAAGGTCAATCCACTCTCTAACCATTCTAAAATTGAATTTAAATATCTATTTAAACTATTAGCATACAAACATAAACATGGGGTGTCCTAATTTGGGATCTATCAAGTAGAACACAAGACACATATCTAAAATCCTCAAGAGCTCCAAATGGTCTCAAATTTGAATCTAAAGGGAAAATATGCATGAGGATGGATCCTACGGATTCAAAACTAATTTACATGCAAAGAAAATCGATTTAGAGGATGGATTTTACCTATTGGGAGTGGAATCCCAATGAAATCCTTTAGGACACGGCTCCAATACGAAGATCCCTCAAAGTGGACACTCCTTGTACTTCTCTTCCAATCCTTGGTAGCACCCTTCCCTTGGAGAATGGGAATGATTGAGGGAAGATTTGGTGAAGGAATGATTTGATTTAGAGATCAAATCAAAGGGAAGGCTCTCTAAAATTAGGGAAGAATAAAAGGAAAATAAAAGAGGCAAGATTGTAATGAATGAAATGAATCATTCTTCCCTAAAGGTGGCTGCCATAAAGAGTCCATTAGGGCTAATGGAAAATGTCCTAATTGCCCCTCTCTAGTCTCATATGGTTAAGTCTAGACTAGGTTCAAGTTTGGGATCAAAAGGATCTAGTTTTGAGTCTCTAACTTAAACATTCTAACATGATAAAAATTAGTCTTACTAACTAACTTAAATGTTGGGTTTTGTGGGCCATGCTTAACTTAATATTGGATCTCATCTAGAGTTTAAGTTACCCGGGTCACAATACAAGTCGGAACGAGACGAAACTCAAATCCGACTAAACAAATCCAATAAAAATAATATTAAAAATATAAAATTTTCCCAAAATATTAAAATATGAAAAATGACCAAAATCATAATACATTAATTTAAATATTATTAAAATAATCTAAAATTTATCAATTAATCAAAATTTTAAATAATTCAAAAGTCACAAAATGACCAAAATACCCTTAGCCTAAAAAATTGTGAATAGTCATTCTAATCACATGGTTAGGTCCCCATGGTCATGGTTAGTCTCTAGGCTCAACAGTTTTAGGGTTCACTAGCTAACACATCAAAATTATAATTCACCAATTTTAAATAGTATTAAATTAATTTAAAAAATTCTCATAAATCATAAATCCTTTACAAAAGTTTAAAATTACCCTCATTTTAGAAAAGTGGGTGTTACATCAATAGATCCCAAGAAAGTGGCAGCAGTTGAGTCATAGCCTACTCTAGGTTCAGTTGCAAAAATCAAAAATTTCTTCGGCTAGTCGAGTATTATAGAAAATTGTAAAAGATTTCTCTCGAATTTCAAAGCCTTTGACAAAGCTGACTCGAAAGAATAGAAAATTTATATAGACTGAAGAATGCCAAGCTACTTTTAATGAATTAAAGAAAAGATAGGCTACAACTCCTATTTTAACGCTGCCGTCTGGGACATGAGGTTTTGCTATCTGTAGTGATGCCTCCGAAAAGAGGTTAGGATGTGTGTTAGAGCAGAATAAAAAAGTCATAACTTATGCTTCTAGACAAATAAGACCTCATGAGAAGAATTATCCAAGCATGACTTAGAGTTGGCAGCTATAATCTTTGCCTTAAAATTATGGAAACATTATCTCTATGGTGAAAGGGTGAAAATATTTACAGATCATAAGAGTTTGAAGTATGTCTTTACTCTGAAAGAGTTGAATATAAGGCAGCAAAGATAGCTAGAATTGATGATGGACTTTGATATTTCACATCAATATCATTCGGGAAAAGCTAATGTAGTAGCAAATTGTCACGCCCCAATCCCAAAATACGTAGGACCAGGAATACGTACATGACATTTGTATGTATATAAAAGAATACTCCAATATATAAAATCTCCAAATACACACATAAGTTGTAATATAATAAAATGATTATAGAAATAGACAGTCTCAGATAGTTCTATATCTCATCTACAGAAGCAATAAAAGAAATAATCTAATAATGAAATAAATAATCAAACGATAAGATAATCGGGTGGAGATAAATCTACTACCAGATATCTATATAAATTGAGTCTGAGACAATTGAGTCCGACCTCCTCAAATAATAAATAAAAGAAATAAGTAGCAAAAATATGTCCATATAACAAAAATAATCTCTGAAACTCAGAAGGCAACATCTTCTCAATTAAAAATGGTGGATCCAGTGCAGAGACATACTCCTGAGAGTAGTCCTGGTCGTCTAATACTAGAGAGATCACTAAGTCCTTATAGGGACGTAACAAGATACATATAACATGACATATAAAATGAATATAAAAGATGAATGCAAAAAAGACCTCTAACCATTCTACTATGAATATGCAGTTAAGAACAAATCTTCAATGTATGGCACTCTGGCTATAAATAAGATTGGCATAGACCCCTCACGAGCACCAGGGGACAAAGCGCATAACATTCCGCAAACGTCAGTGGCCAACTCTAATGGGGTAATCTTGCCCGTATCTCTGATGGAGTTTCCGAGTTACAAAAGGAAATATGAAAACATGGACCATACGTTAAGGAACTGTCCTCCCTATCCCATGCCGATCTATGTTGTATCCACAACATATATAATCTCTAATAACTGCTAAGTCTACTAATCATGCAATTCTAATAGCAGTTATACCCTATCCGTCGCACGTCCCGTACGTACCGGTGGCCAGCCGAATACACGAGTTCGTATTCCTATATGAGACTCACAACTCGTGGTAGACATGTGTCATGGCCAAAGAAGATATACCAATACCTCACAATAATGGGGTGGTCCTCTAAAACTAAGTCAACATGCATAAAAATAAAGAAAAACAACAAAAAATGACTAACACAGTCGTTTGCACCCAAGTATGACTTTGACGCACAGTTTTAAACAAAATATACAATAAATAAATAAATAAAACACGCAAAAATAAAATATATTTTAGAATATCTTGCAAGGTATACTTGCCTGGAGGTGGTGTGTAGTGTTGACGACGTTCAACATGTAAACTCGTCAAGTCAGAAAAGTAACGGAAGTTGAACTTTCGCAAACATCTCCAGATGTTGAAATAAACATCACCAACATTTTCGGAATAAGAGAAAGGGCTAAAATAGAGTATCAATACGTCTAATTGTGGATACAAGGGCAAAACATTATTTTTTGGGTCAAAATAATGTCTGTTATTGGACCCGCTTTGCATCAAAAAGCGTATTTTCCATTAAAAAACGGTTGAACAAACCTTAATTCTTACTAACTTTTATAAGGAATAAATGTGTACAATAAATCCTATACAAGTATCTCAAGTACAAAATTGATTCTGGGGATGTAGCTGTACAGATCTGATCTGCAGTCGACCACTTTACTCCTTAGACAACTTGACACGAAGAAGAAATGCAAGACACTTTAACACTTGAGAAATTCAGCAACATGGAAACCTTCGCAACTCTAACAGAGTCTTTATCTGGCTCTCTCTATCTCAATGTATGTTTGTGTACGTATGATGGTATTGATCATGTATTTATTGCTTTTTAAATGGTTATCTGGATGTACACGTACTAATGAGCAATATGCACTATATTTTCTATTGTTACACGTATTATTTAAAAATTAGCAGTCCACATTCAACTTCGTGGGAGCATAAATTGCTGTCTGTTTGACATGTGGCTTCCTATACGAGGAAAGCTTAGGTCGTGAAGACAGTTGTCTATGCACGATCCACGAGGATATGGCATAATGTGCACATAACCATAACTGTTCATTACCGGTTACAAGCACACTTTGGACGAATCACCATACTACACAAAAATAGCTCGTTGGCATACTCTGATAGAGATAACACATTGGCATACCATGATAAAGATGGCGTATAGGCGTACTCTAATAGAGGTAACACGTGGGCGTACTCTGATAGAGGTAGCACGTGGGCGTACTCTGATAGAGATAGCATATAGGCATATTCTGATAGAGATAACAAGTTGGCATACTCTGATAGAGATAGCACGTCGGCATACTCTGATAGAGATAGTACATTAGTGTACTCTGATAAAGATAGCAAAAAATATCCACTAAACGAAAAACTGGGTCTTTGTGTCCAAAATCCTCTACATTAATGACCTTGATCTGTTCGACTTTTGTGCCAGTCAGCTGTCAGTTCATTGCATTAAATGAAGAAGAGAAAATATGATGAATGTGCGCATGCTTTTGCTGGGCAGTAGGACGCTAACATACGCTTGTGTTTGAGGACTTTAGCGGGTATGCCAATCTTCAATCTAAAACATTGAGAAAGTATGCCCCTGATTGTTTAGGTTCATTATCTAGTAGGAGCATATTTTTATGCTTCTACAAGACCCCATCAAAGTTTTTGAATTTTTAAACCTAAATTCGAAACACTTTGAACTAGAAGAATAAAAGATGGTTGTGATGCACGGCTTTGAAGCAAAATCTCAATGGACTGTTGATGTGGCTTAATTGTTTCAACTTTTTCTGTTGAAATTTAAACTAATTCTGATTTTTTTTGGAGATTGCATTAAGGCTTGGGCAAAGCTAATAACACTATCTTCATAACTGAAGGCCACCCTCTCCACTATAAATAGAGATGGAGATTGAAAGAATTACTTCACACATCCTCTCACCATGTATCGATACGTTCAAACTTTAGGAGACTCAGGTGAACTAGTGGAGGAGTTGGACATCATTCTACCAAAAGCGTTGCTCTTTGGATGTGTTAAAAGTATAGAGAAGCATCAATCTTCCAAAGATAGCTAAGATGGAGCATGGAAGGATATCATAACATGTATTATTTGCCATGAAAAATCACGTTATGTGGAGACCCTTCGCAGTCTCCAGACCTATCTTGCTATCTGCACCTATCAGACGGAGCTTGCTACTGGAGGGTGTCATTGTTATGGCGCGCGTAACAAGATTGGGTTTGAATCCCAATCAAAACACTGCCAGTGATGCACCGTGTTGGCAACAGATGGGACATAATGGACTTTATATGTGCCCAAGTTTGTATTCTCCCATCCAGGCATACTGCCTGATACTCAAAGGGTGGCCCATGCTTGTAAATGCATAATATGTGGCTCGGGTTGGGCACTTCCTGTTAGACCCAACCATTGTTGTATTCCTACCTCCAACGTTATAAGGTTCTGGGAATATTTAGCACTAGACTATATGTAATACTCTCCCCTCTTCATATTGTCTCCTTCACTGTAATATTTTCCACATATTGTGGTTTACACTGAGAGACAAGTTGACGAATAAGATCCAGAATGTAATAGATCTCCATCAGACATCATCATGACTTAGAGATGAAAATTCAGAATATAATAGATCTCCATCATATGTAATAATGGTTTTGAAATAATTTTTTTGACTTACTTTGCAATCTCTATTTCAATACTTTAACTTTTGTCGATATATTGAGAAATTACTATCCTAAATATAATGACGCATAATTCTATCCATATATTGAGAAGTCACTGTCTTCTATTTGATGGCGCATAATTCTATTAAGCAAAAATAATGCATAAACTTGTAGGAAATTGAACCATCTGAAATTTCAGAAAAGATGAACACCAGAAGACTATAAGTTCCAAGATCTGGTGTCTTCAAAGTAAACATATCTTCAAAGTGAACAAGTCTTTAAAGTGAACAATTCCTCTAACTGAAGTAGCAACGTCAGCATATTCAAGAAGCGATAGTCTTACTATCCACTATATGACAAACTAGACTCGTGTGTCAGAGAATCCCTTGCATTAAATGACCTGATCTCATTCTTTACTATGCGAGTCTGTTAAATTGTCAAGTTTTGAACTTTAAAGAAGTATACCTTATTGAATTATCATAAAAAATGCACCTCCACTCCAAGACTTCAGAAAGCACGTCACCTCTCTTACTGTTTTGGCGTCTAAATATGAAGATTTAATTCTAATCTTATGTGCACAATTAATATAGAATCCTAACAGAGTACAAAGGTGGCCACGCATTTATTACACCGTCGTCTTGATTTTGGGGCACAAATCCCAAAGCATCTGTTTCAGATGCCGATGGGTTTATCCAACAGTATATATAGTCGAATTTAGAAGAGAGGGAACTTCTTACAAATTTCTTCAACTCATCTTCCTCCCAAAGCCCTAACTTCATCTTCAACCTCAAGCTCTTGCAATGGCGCCCAAGCAACCTCAAAATAAGAGGAAGACTCCAGCAACTTATTCTTATACTACTACGACTAGACCTGTAGTTGTGCTGTCGGCTACACAACCTACCGAAGAACGACTCAAGATGCCAAGAGCCAGGACTTCTCAGAAGACAGCTCTTCCTGCAATGATAGGCACATTTTCTGAAGAAGGAAGACGATGACGTATCATAGAACAAGGAGACACATGTATACGCACACTTTTCCCTCATTCAGAACGAAAATAATTATCCTACGTACTTTCTAAACTCTATAAGTTTAGAAGTATTCATGTAACTTTCCTCTTTCAGAGTGAAAAGAAACCACCAGCATATATTTTTGATGAATTTGGGAAGGTCGCGTATTTTCTGACAGCGTCTGCCATCATGGTGGGCCGGTAATAGCCTATGCATCGGAGTCAGTCATGAAGCTTAGGACCTGGTTGATAAGCTCCACAGGCACCGTCATAGGCCTCCTGGAGAGCTTCAATCGCCTCCTCGTTTGATAAACATCGAAGGAGAAGTCCATCGTACAAACGATGTTATAACATTTTGGTAGCTGTATTATAGTAGAATCTAAGAGAGCGTATTTTGACAGGTACAGCTTCCTTTGGGTCTTTCGGGAGGATTTCATAGACCGCGAAGTCTATGAACAAAAATTGCTAGTTCTAACGTTGATATTAGTGTCTCATTGCATGATATGGTTTAGACACATGCATAAATTATTTTTAGGGTACACCAGTTCCCGGCCAATCACTGTCACAAAGTGTTGGGTCCCAACAAGGCTGCCAGGGATACAGCAAGGCCAGCTAGAGCATCAGCCTCTAAATTTTGTAGCCGAAGCACATGTTCTATGAAGAACCTGGTAAAGGTAGAGATGATATCTAGGACCACTTTGTGGTAGAAAAGTAGGTCTTCATGATGAACCTCGTATTGCCCTCGAACCTGGTTGACAATGAGTTTTGAATCGTCATAGGACTCGAGTATTCGACCCCCAGTTGTCTTGCTAATTGAAGTGTGATATTGAGAGCATTATAATTTTCCACATTGTTGGAGCACGGATCTGTGAGTGAGTAAGCATGCTGGAGGACTAGGTTGTCTGGAGAAACTAAGACCACCCCCACTCCCGTGATGATCTGACCCTTAGGGCATGTTCTTGAAGCATCGTTGAAGAACATCTACCAAACGGACTTCTCTACGGTGATATTGGATTCTAACACCTCGTCCGGAATGTCCTCGTAAAGTTTGGATATTTTCGAGATCGGGTGTACGACCAAGAAGTCGGCCAATGCTTGTCCCTTGGCAGCTTTTTGTGGAGCAAATACTATATCGTATGGTGATAGTAATATTGCCCGTGTAGCTAATCGAGAGTTTAGCACTCCTGGCTTCATCATGAGGATCCTGAGTTAATTGACCCGGAAGATGACATGGATCGTCTGACCCGTCACATAATGGCGAGTCTTTTGTATATCGAATACCAAAGCTAGGCACTCCTTTTCGACGGAGTTGTACAGGTGTTTGGCCCCAATCATCGTCCTGCTTAGGTTGTAAATGGCATGTTCATGGCCTGCATTATTGTTCTGAGCCAGCAAGGCGCCGAAAGAACGATCCATTGCGTGGACGTAGAGCATGAAGTGTTTACCCACTAGTAGCGCTACCGAGACTGGAAGGGGTAAGGCTTGATGCCGTCGAATCTGGCATTCTTCGGTCCAGACGTAAGAAATGCCCTTCTTCATAAGTTAGTAAAAGGTTGACATCGTCCAAAAAGATTTGCTATAAATCTTCTAATATATGTGAGACGTCCCTATAGGCCTCGAAGTTCTCTCAGGTTCTTCGGAGGGCGCATGTCAAGGATAACCTTAGTCTTTTCATTATCAATATGGATACCTCTCACGGTGATAATGAAACCCAAGAATTTGCGAATAAAAACCCAGGGGAAGGATTTAGCTGGGTTCATCTTGAGTTGATGAGCCCGCATGAGATCAAAGATGGTCCTTAGGTCATGCAGGTGATCGCCCTGGGAGGAAATTTTAACTGCAATGTCATCAAAATAACATTTGACTGTTTTATGAAGATGTTTGCGAAAGATGGTGCTCATGGCTCTCTAGTATGTTGCACCTGTATTCTATAATCTGAAGGGTATCACTGTATAACAGTAAACCTCCTTTGAAGTTCTGAACGACGTATCATTTTCATCGTCCGGGAACATCTTGATTTGGTTGTAGCCTGAATATCCATCCATGAAGGACATACGATCAAAGCCATATGTGTTGTCGTTCATCACGTCGGTGATCGGAAGGGGAAACTCATCCTTCTGACAGGCAAAATTGGGGTCCCGTAAGTCTATACAGACTCGAATTTTTTTGTTCTTTTTGGAGATGGGGACAATGTTGGCTACCCAATTTGGGGTTTGTTCTTTATGAAGAAACCCACTTATTATGAGTTTTTTTACTTCCTTTTTAATGGCATCCATGATATTGGGGCAAAAGCGTCGCTATTGTTGCTTAACAGGCTTAGCATTAAATAAGATGTTAAGTCTATGCATTATGACTTGTGGATCCAACCTGGCATATCTTCATAGCTTCATATGAAGACGTCGATGTATTCCTTGATAAGTTGTACCAAGGACTCCTGATCTTCCCCTGACATGCTTTTGTTGATGAAGATTAGTTTGGGCGAGGATTCATCCCCCAAGTCGATTTGTTCGACTTCATCTTCGGTGGGAGGTTCCCGTTGTTCGAAGTGAGATTCCTATTGATATTCTGCTCGTTGAGCCCAAGGTTCTTCCTCGATGAATTTCAACGTCTGATCGTCATCTTCTTCTAGAGGATGTGCAGGTGTCATGTTGGCTGACAATACCTTCCTAAAGATTGGGCCGATGCTGGTGTCGGAGTCCCAAGTTGAGGCTTCAAATGAATGAGAATCCACCTCAGCTTCAGTTTCCAAACCTTCTGGGGTTGTCAGAGGCGTAACATAGCCTACCCCCCTGCGAGTATGGTGGTAGTAGTCTTGAGGCTTCCCCTTTAGAATAGGAAGTCGTAAGGGATGGCGTCAACCTTTGCCCTAGTTCAAACCTCTGCCCGCTATGCAAGTCGTACCACATCTTTTGGATGAGATACTTTGGTTGATTAGTATAACCGTATATTTGCATTTTACCATTATCGGGCTCTGGTTTAACTAGAGGGAGGTCTTGATGA
This sequence comes from Iris pallida, assembly GCA_029216955.1. Lineage (NCBI taxonomy): Eukaryota > Viridiplantae > Streptophyta > Magnoliopsida > Asparagales > Iridaceae > Iris > Iris pallida. The sequence continues at coordinate 6,003,731 of JANAVB010034619.1, forward strand.
CGTTCCACTTTGCTGAAGATAACAGGTTTTTTATCATTTTTCCTGGACAGGACTATATAACAGACTCCTCGGTACGGGATGACCCAATTTACATTATTGACAGTCGTTACTTGTGTTTGTAACGCTCCTAAGGCATTATCTAAAGCATACATAGCATTCTAATGTGGAAGATTAGAGTAGTTCAAAGATAGCCTTTTATTAATAAAATAAAGGATCTTGTCCCAAGGGATTACATCATCTAGTAAAGGTGCCTCAGTGTTGGCAGATATATAATCCTCTAGTTCTTCATATGTTAGAACCGGAGCAGCCGTTGGAAGAGGTGCATGGGCCTTTCATCGTATATTGGCCACCAGTGGAGCTGACATCTTGGCATGAGGAGCTTCTGGAGACCTTCTCGGGAGTCTGACCTTGATAGGTTCCTGGACCCTACCTGGGAGCATGACGACTATGGGCGCTGGAGCCTTCCCATGCAACTTAGCCACGAGATGTGCTGACACTTGCCCTTGGGTCATACTCTCAATGGCTCTTCACTCACTTCTTCAGCTTTAGCTTCAACTTCTGCTTCATCGTCGGAACCATTGTTATTATCGTCCAGGTAGACTGATTTATACAGATCAAAGTCGGTGTAGAATGCCTCGATTCCTCTGAAGGGATCAACATCAGCGAACTCTATTCTGACGATGCCATTGCCAGCTACATATTTCATGCACTGGTGGAAAGTGGATGGCACGACCATGTACTCGTGTATCCACGGACGTCCCTGCAAGACGTTTTAGGATATGTTGGCATCTATGACATAGCATGTCACCTCTATCTGGAGACCACCGATATGGTACTTCAGACGGACCTTGCCCAAGGGATTACTTCTACCGACATTGACTGCTAATCGTAGTATTGGACGCCGTCAATCGATGCATAGGAATCCCCAAAGTTTAAAGCAGACTCTGAGGTATGATGTTGAGAGAAGAACCGGATCGATTTGTATACGGTCCACTTTGATAGCACCAACGTACCCGTAGTACATCGACCTGTTATGCCTGTTATTCTTAAGTTGTATATCCTATTGAGAGAACGTAATGTTGGGCTTGATCTCTCCCATATTATGGCAGTGCGGACATACGGCCGGGTCCTGTTCAGGCTGTTGGACCTGGCTGACAAAAGACTCAGTGTTCACACAGAGCATTCCGAGTATCTTTAGAGAGTCGAAAAAGCTCAAACAGAGATAGCCGAGCTAGAGTATTGGCTAGCTACATCAATATGTCAAAGTTATGGGGTTTGGTAAACCCCGAAGCACCATCTTTCTTAAAGGCTTGTCAAAACGAGCCTCCTTTTGTTTTTCTTTTTCTACTATCGGAGGTTGGGATGGACCTTCCCCTGAGGTAGTAATAGTGGTGACGGGAGGGTCATCTTTAGTGGGAACCTTCTCCTGTTGAGTGTTTTGTTTCGACCTTGTCACCACCAGCAAGGCTTCTTCTGAGGAGACAGTTGTTTGCAAAAAACAAAAGTTTAAATACAAACTAAGAAAAAAAAGTACAAGAGTACAATTTGATTCTAGGGAAGTACAACTATAGGAATCTTAGACGATCACTTTATCCCTTGGATGATGTGATATCGAAGAGGAAAGCCTTTGGAGAGTGCTACAGCAATTTGGTCTGGAGATTATGATCATTAGTAATGCTTGAGAAGTGATTTGGAACTCTATTTATAGAGTTTAGAGATAACTGTCAAACAGTAATCCTGATTGGCGCACACTTGTAATTGGCGCACCATCATCCATTGGCGCAAGCGGTTAGTTCAACTGCTTGAGACATGTGGCATTCTGTGAGCGAAAAGTGCTTGGTCGTAGGCAGTGTTATGTACACGTTCTTCGAGATTAGTGGCATGTGCGCCATATCATCTTCCTACTTCTGGATGATTTGATCAATTAGCGCCAACTCACAAATAGCGCTTGGCACAATTTGATGATTAGCGTCCTCTGCTTAATATATTAAATCTGTAGGAGTTGACTGCCTCGTGCCAAATGATAAATAGCGTGAGGCAGCTGCCAGTCATTATGACAAAATCTGACACAATCTTCTCGAGCGCCATGTGCTCGAGATTCAAACAGATTTTTCTCGACTGACGTATTTGTCAGTCATTATGACAACTGTTTCAGCTTCTCGAGGAAGCTTACTACGTGGCATCCAGTGCCATTCTTCTGAGCGCCATTTATTCCTGAGTACTATTTGATTCTGAGCGCTATTTAACTTCTGGGTGCCATTTATCCAACGCAATATATTCTTTGTAGCAATTTTGAGCTTATACAAGACCCTTTCAAAGTTTTCAATTTTGAAAATTTTGAAATACTTTGAATTAGAAGCAACTTTCACGTGTTTGACACACTACAGGAGCGTAACCAACCCCGAATTTCTCGCACAATTTGCGCAGCCATTACACTTTGATTTTGATTATAAATATCCAAGAAGGGAGAGAGATAAAAACTTTTTACTTGAGACTTCTTCTTCCCGAGCTCTTCGTTTTTCCTTTCAAAAAAGTTTTCGCTCTGCTGCGCACTTCGCCACTAAGGGCGCCGCAGTGCGCGCCACCATCGGCGAGAGCTGAGGAAGCGCTCGAAGGTGATCATCGGAGAAGATGATGAACAATAGACTTTAGCGCCATTCGATGGCAGCACAAAAAGCCATCATCAACTATCTCTTTCAGAGTTCTGGTTGGTGCTGCGCAATTCCATAAATAAGGCCACCTCTTTCAGATTGATGGCCAAAGCATATCGCGCACACTTTGTCTATACAAAGTGCGCTGTGCGCTAAAATCTTACGTGCGCAATAAGTGTCATATGCGCCAATTTGAAGAACTGTCATGCACAAATAAATTTATCATAAGGCACTAAACTTAGGACATTCTCATGCGCCATTCAGAGGCTTATTTTGCACTGTATGCGCAATTACACTGTGTTGTGCAATTAGGGATTGCACTGTTTTGTGCAATTTGATTTTTGTCATATTTGTGAAGACTAAGCTCTTTTGCCTTCATGATTTTAATCTTAGCTTCTTTTCTTGCAGTTGACCTTAGAGAGGATCCTTATGTAGAGATATTGGCCTCTGCTTTTCGATTATCAGAGTATCAAGAAGGTCCGTCTCATGTCTCCTTCCCTCAATATGACCTTTCCAGTACTATGAGAGCTTTACTAAAGTCCTAAGATAATAAGACTATTATGTCTGATGAATGGTGATCCCCTCATAAGTTTGGATCAGATCCCCCATAAGAAACCAGCCTTCTTATTTGGCGAAGCCTTTGAAAAGGACTCTCAGCCTAAGTCAAAGAAAGAGAAACAGGTTTATCAGAGTGGAAATAGATTGATGTATCTCACTGATATGATGAGGCATCTGTCTCTATCCCGTTATTCTCATGCCAACTGTCGTCGAAATATGGCATGGGAGCTAACTCCTTTTCAACAGGCTAGAGTTGGAAGGATAGCTATAGAGTAGGGCCTCAGAGGAAGGAAATATTCTTCAGTTCATTAGAGAAGTTTAGCACTCATTTGAGAGGCCTAAGACCGAGTAGTGTGCCGACTGAAGATTCATCTCTGATGATTCCAGTCAGAATATCCTTTTTTGCGAACCTGTTTGCTAAAGCTGAAGGAAAGTATCCAGAGCAGAATATGCGGCTGATAGGTTTGATGAATCCAGATATCAAACGCTGGAACCGACTTTTGGTCTGGGCTTTGAATAATTTTAGAGACGAGCTGCTTGATTTGGAGCTTTATGAACCTGTTTGGACCACTTTTTGCGGCATCCGCACCAACTCCAGCTTGTTTTTAGCCTTAATGGAGAGGTATAACAACAGGACGGACACTTTTGTGACCCCTCGGGGAGAGATAGGCTTCGCCCTTCATGAAATGCAATACATCTCTCATCTTTCCATGGGTGAAAACCCATATGAAGTATACGTGCCAACAAATGAGGAGCTGGATGCTTTAGCCGAGAAAAACTCGGAAATGGTGGCAGTCTTTGAAGAATTGTAATGCCACTTCATGATCTGCACTCTTCTATATAAGAGTCATGCAAAGGGGACGTGTTATTTGTCCAAATGACTGGTGTATCTACTCTTGGGCCACGTCCAGGAAGATAAGGTGCAAGAACACCTAGATTGTGAGCCTCGCTTTTTCGAACCACTTGACTGTAGTACTATCCAGAGATTGATAGAAGAGCCAAGACATGTCGATAATGATCTGATGGAAGATTGGCATGAGTTTACCGCTGGCACTTCCATCGAGACTTATATTAGACAAGGTGGTAGAAAGATGTCTCAAGAAGCTACCCTGGCAGGCTTTCTCTCCCTATGGCTGCGATAGTTCGTAGTTTCCTGAGCAAGTGCCATTGACCGAATCCACCACGGTGTACTATTTGCCGCTGTGCGTTTAATGTTTGGGCACAAAATGGACATTCTTTTTGCGATAACTTGTCGGCTGAACGTGAGTCTTCGTTCATTCACAAATGCTATGATGGTGAATCCCAGCACTCGAGACGAGTTTCCTCGTACTGAGATGCCATATACTTATTTGTTCGGCTGGTTACTGATGCATCATCCCATTCTAATGGATCCGGCTCTAGGTGTTGTAGGAGGGGATTTCCTCAGACGTTATGCCACGTCTCGATGGAAAGTGAACACCCTTACTGATTACAGAAAGGCATTGAATACGGGTTCTGAGTGGAGATTCTTTTGCGTTCCTCCTCCTCCCGGATGTGAGAATCTTCCCCGTGCTTATGGACTTAGAGCCTATGGCTACTCGTCCACCTCCGACTGCTTTCATATGGTTGAAGATGATCAGACCCTCTCACCTAGTATATCGGTTCGAGGGTGAGTGCTTTCTGGAGCCATATCTGCCTAGCCGATTTGTTCGCCAATTCGGCTACGATCAAATGCATGTTGAAAATGCAACCACTTGCCTAAAAGCTGCTGGGTATTTGATCGATGGTGCCAGAGGATGGAGGTATTATAGTGCCAGGGGGCTACTATTGAAGTGGGTCCGCATATGTTATACACATACGCGAATTTCTATACTTTGGCCAATACCTTTTTCGAAGGCTTATCTTTGGCTGATAGTTTTGTCAGTGTCAAACGATCGCGGATAGGGGCCAAGACTAATCTAAAATTCAGAGAAGCGGATGAGAATGTTCCTACTGACGATCCCCTAGAAGCTATACTTGTCGGCTTCCTTGATGAAGTAAATGACCCGTTGCATATCTCCCTTAAGAAGCGGAAAGAGAAATCTCCTGCAAAAGGGGCTAAAAAGACAAAAAGCCAAAAAATCATCTACTCAATCTGCCCCAGCTGAACCTCCTTCCCCCCTAAGGCTCGGGGGAGGAAAAAGAAAGATGCAGTTATCATTATTGAACAGCCCGCAGCAAGGACAAGATCTCAAATGCGACAGATAGAAACAGGACTTTCTTCCGGGAAAACAGGAGCCACCCCTTCTTCAATCCCAAAAGAAAGTCGAATTCCTACTGAAGAAACTAGTAGAGGGCCGAATGTGTAGAATGAGCCTTGTGAAACCGAGGGGTCGCCTCCAATACCACTTAAGCGCAAGGTGAGAAGAAAATTAGTGATATCCAAAAATTTTGCAGTAGGAAACTATATCCTCGCCTACTCCATCAGTGTCGGGGCAGTCTTCTGAACCACCAGAACAATCATTGTCGTTGCAGGATCCACTATATCCACAAGGTGATACTCTTACCCTTTCAGTCCAACAAAAATTATTAGATGTTAACCCATTGGCCATTTGTATTAAAATCTCTTCATCTCCAGAGCCTCCGCCAACTAGTGCTCCAGCTCCAGTTGTTGCAGTGGACACTCCTGTAGTTCCTACTTCAGAGCCAGTATTCGTAAAGATCACTATTCCTATGTCTACACTTGTTGCAGCAGGTGCAACATTGCAGCCTTTTATTGATGATGTTCCGGGAGTTACGGTTCCTGAAGAAATGTTAGCCTCAAAAAACTTTGTTCAGGATGACTCAGTTCCTTCTACTATTCAAACTTCTATACTCTCTCGAGAAGAAGATGAAGAGATGATAGCAACACTAGACGGCTATGATTTCGGTGATGAGCTGATTGAAGAAGATCCCATAGATGCTGGTTCTGATCTTAATAAAGCTAAAACAAGCCAAGATCTAATAGAGACCCAGAAAGATCAAGACTTAACGGCCAAGGATAGCCAGATCGCTGGTGAGGGTGAAGAGCACCTGTTGAAGATGAGGGCCATCAAAGCCCTAAAGATGATGATCAGAATCTCGATGAACCACAAGGTGATGAGAATTATAATGTTGATATTGAGGACGACGAAAGCCCAGATGATGAAGTTGATGATGAAGGCCTTGTTGAAGGTCTCGAAGATGTTGAGGGTGCGAGAACTCGGATGACGATAAAGAAGGTGATAAAGACCTGGCTAAAGGTCTTGAGGATGCTTGGGGTAATAAAAACCCCGATGTGAATATGAAGGAGATTCAAACCCCAACTGAACATGTTTTTGAAACGGAGGGGGCAGAAGTAACAGCCCCAGGTAGCCAAGCTGAGTCGGGGGCTGGAAGCAGCCATTTTATGTCAGGAGGCTCCGAGGCAGGAAGCAGCCAAGCGATTGTGTCTGTGACCACCATGGGAAGGCTCGTTACAGAACGAGATACCAATCCTCGTAAATTTCTATATATGCCGCCGAGTCTAGGTAAATTTCTGACCCTGTCTTTCTTTGCTTTTCTATTTGATGTTGAATAATATTTTAATTTTGAATTGTAGCTGAGCATGTGGGGACAATCACTGAAGCCCCGTTGACTTCTACAACTTTCAGTCTCAGCTCCACTATGGCTCCTCTAGATGTTAGAACTCATGCTATGGAGGAAAGGTCCTCAAGAATACTTGTATCACAATCTCCTGGTGTACAAGCTACTGCTCATCCATCTTCTACAGAAGGAGGAGCTCATATTGAAGCGGCGATGCCTGGTGTATCGGCGATGACCAATAGCATCGTTGATACATATACGTGTGCCTTCTTCACTTCCTTAAGCACTCTGGTACAAATGGCTATGGAGAAGTAGCATCCTTACGATTTAGTAAGGAGAACTTCTTCTTTTACAATTAAAGCCATATGCAGTCTCGATGATATTGAAAGATCAACTTTCTGGAGCATATCTTGAATGAGCTTGAAGAACCTATCAAATCTTATCAAGATCTGACAAGAGGTAATATGCAGAAAATGGTATATGTAGAATGTAAAGCTATAGCTCGTGAATATGAAGAACGACAAGTAGCCCTGAACAATTTTGTAGTTGCCTTCACAACACGATATGGAGTGCTGGAGTCAAGTATTATCGAGATTACTTCTTCCTTCGAGCTTTACAAGACAAAAACGATAGACAGCTAAAAAGAAGCAACTTAGGGTCAGGCTCGCTTTCAAGAGCTAGAGGCTGAAATGGCCAGACTTCATTCGTCGATCATGATAACTAGGAAACATCATGAAGAAGCGCTTGAATTATCTCAAGTTACCTCGAGCCGTTTGGATGATCTGATCAGGCAACAAAATAAATTTGTCCAAATTCAGGGTGCAGAGATAGAACATCAGGTTACATCATGCAAACGTTGCAGCCATAGTTCAGTAAAGACCTGACCAGGATGAGAGTGATTTCTACCAGGACAGAGGGAGCTGAGCCTTTGAAGAAGCTGATTACTGATCTTATCACCTAGCCTTCAAAGTAAAATTATCTGAATGTAATGACTTTTTTGTTTTGAACACTTTTTGATGAATGTAGTAATTCTTGTGTTTGCATGTCATTGAATGAAAACTAATTATCTTTTTGTGGCTCTATCACTTATTATATATCTGTTTAAGACACAAGTAATAGATAGGATTAGAAAATATGTTCAGAGGTACTCGACATGACATATCTCTTGAAAATAACAATACTCATTATATAATGTGAACATGAAAGAATACAATTTTGATATATTGTCATTTCTGAAACAATATTATCAGAGGTAACATGGACGTGACAAGTCGTTGATGTAAATAATAGAATTCAGAAGTAATGTGGACGTAAATTTGTACATCTTTTGATTATCCATGGGTCAACTGGGACTCAAGAATAGGATATATCTTAAAATTGATAGGTTTCAAAAGATGATGTTTGTTAAGATAAAGTAGATGTTATCGGCAAAATAGCTGGGTTTCAGAGGTAATGTTGGATATTTTTCAAGATTTGGGGTATATACATAGTACACACTTTCAAACATGGTACTTCTTCAGGAATTTGTCGTTGATAGGCATTATAGCAATTCGGCCATCCATCCCGGTTAGTTGATAAGCTCCATTTGAGAAAACTTTGCTTACAAGATAGGGACCTTCCTACTTTGGTTCGAACTTGTCCTTGCTCATGTGCGTCATAGTCATAGGACGTCTGACAGTAAGGACCAGCTCGCCTTTTTGAAATGCCCATAGTTTGACTTTAGGGTTGAAGGATTTTGAGATACGGGCTTGATATAGCTCCATGTGTTGTTGAGCTAGTAGTCGCTTCTCATCGAGTGCTTCAAGCTCCTAAAGTCGAAGACGATTATTATTTTCAATTGTGAGTTCATTGGCAATAGCTATTCTCAGTGACAGGATTTAAATTTCCAATGGTAGGACAGTCTCGCATCCGTATATCAGAAAGAAAGGTGTGCAGCCAGTCGGAGTACGTACGGTAGTACGGTAGGCCCATAAACATTCTCCAAGCTTTTCGCTCCAGTTCTGTTTATTGGTAGAAACGAATTTCTTGAGAAGCTTAATAATTATTTTGTTGAATGCTTCAACCAAACCGTTAGCTACTGGATTATACACTGTAGAAGCAACATTGTTGATTAGATTGTCATTACAGATTCGAGTAAACTTCTTACTGACGAATTGAGGTCCATTGTCATGGATGATTCGTCGAAGAACACTGAATCGATAGATTACATGATGTTTGATGAAGTTGATGATACTGCTTCTCTTGACTTCTGCTAAGGGTATAGCTTCTATCCATTTTGAGAAGTAATTGGTTATAACTAGGATAAACCGATGTCCTCGAGATGATGGCAGATTGATAGAACCAATGACATCCATGCCCCAAGCTTCGAAAGGCCAGGATACTGCGGTCGGATACAGAAATTCTGATATTGATGAATAAAATTCGTATGGATTTGACATGCTCGGTATTTCCTCGCATACTCAATCGCGTCTGACACTATGGTAGGCCAATAGTATCCCATGCATCGAATTCGATCATGTAACTTATGACCAGGCTGATGTGCACCACAGATAAAATCGTGAGCTTCATATAGTACCTGCTTTGCTTTATCTCCCGTAAGAAACCGTAGGAGCATACCGTCAAATGATCGTCTGTATAGTATTTTGGAAGAGTGATTGTAATAGAATCGCAGAGACCGTCGTCGAATTGTCGTTGCTTCTTTGGGATCTTCGGGTAAGATGTCATGTACCACAAAGTCGATAAAAGGAGCCCTCCAGTCTTCACTAGTAGTACCAACTTTAACTGAATTGTAAATTTCAATATTCAAATTATTCTCGACGTAGAATAATTCCCTATTAGTGATAATAATCAGTTGTTTTTTATAGGAATCGCTAATATGACTGCTAGATTAGCGAATGCATGAGCTTCTGTATTACAAGCTCGGCGTACATATTTAATAAAGAAACCTTTGAATGATACGGCTAGTTTGACTGCTGCTTCCTGGTATGGAATAAGATCTTGATGCCGATCGAACTTCATACATGCCTCTAACCTGGTTGACAATCAGTTTAGAGTCTCCGTATACTTCTAGATATTCGATATCCAATTGTTTAGCAAATTGGAGACCGATGAGTAGAGCATTATATTCAGCAACATTGTTGGAACATGGCTCGTCTAAGGAATAGGCTCTTTGAATAGCTAGTCCGTCTAGTGATACGAGAACAACGATCCCAACTCCAGCGATAATGATACTGTTAGGTCCAATTCTAGATGCACCATCAAAGAATAGAGGCCAAGTAAGTATTCCTTCTGAAGTCATGTTAGATTCCAGAGTTTCATCAGGAATTTCATCATAGAGTTTAGAAGTCTCAGGGATTGGATGAGCAGCCAAGAAGTCAGCTAGGGCTTGACCCTTAACAGACTTTTGAGGGACATAGACCATATCATATTGTGCTAGTAATATAGCTCATGTAGCTAGTCTGGAATTGAGTGTACTGGGCTTTTTCATCAAAACCCGTAGAGGATTGACTCTGGAGATGACATGAATGGTCTGGCCCGTGATATAATATCGTATTTTCTGAACAGCAAACATCAGGGCTAAACACTCTTTTTCTATCAGGCTATATCGATGTTCAGCACCGATCATTGTACGACTGAGATAATAAATTGCTTGCTCATGACCTTCCTTATTCTTTTGGGCTAGTAGGGCACCCAGAGAGTGATCCATTACTCGAACATACATCAGAAAGGGTATTCATGTGATTGGAGGAACTAGTACTGGAGGGTTCATCAAGTACCGCTTTATGTCTTCAAATGATTGCTGGCATTCGTCAGTCCAAACGAAAGACACCTTTCTTCATTAGTTGAGTGAACGGTCTGCAGCGTCCAGAGAGATTTGAGATAAATCTCCTTATATACGCAAGTCGACCCTAGAATCCTCGTAGCTCTTTTAGGTTGCGTGGAGGACGCATCTCTTGAATGGCTTTGACTTTCTCAGGGTCAAAGTGTATACCATTAGAGGTAATAACAAATCCGAGGAATTTGCCACTAGAAACTCCCTAGAATGACTTGGTAGGATTCATCTTGAGTTGATGCTGACGCATTAGATCGAAGATAGTTCTTAAATCTTGGATGTGATCTTCCTTTAGACGACTTTCGACAGCAATATTATCAACATAGCATTCGACTGTCTTCCGTAAATGCTCGCAGAAGATAGTACCCATGGCCCGCTAATAGGTTGCACCAGCATTCTTAAGACCAAATGGCATGACTGTGTAGCAGTAGACTCCTAAAGAAGTGTGGAAAGATGTATATTTTCACTACAACAAATATGGCCTATAATAGCATGCGCAGAACGCTATAGAAAGCCTTCTATAGCAGATTCTGTCTGCTATGATCGCCCACGCTATAGTATGTCCAGACATGTGAACGCTATAACATTATAGCGTTCATGAATGCTGTAGAAGGTTTATAGCGTTCGTGTATGCTGTTGATGGTTTATAGCGTTTATGAATGCTGTAAATACTTTATAGCATTCTAGAATGCTGTAGATAGTTTATAGCGTTCGTGAGTGCTGTGGATTACTTATAGCGTTTATGAATGCTGTGGATTATTTATAGCGTTTGTGAATGCTGTGGATGATTTATAGCGTTTGATGAATGGTTTGATTTATTATAGTGTTCATCATATGCTATCGTGGTAGCAACAATTTAGACGTTTTGAGTACTATAAACCTGCTACAAAATTTTATATTATTTCATATCTGGTACAGAATTTCATATTTCATAACCTGTTTTGTATCACATATAAATAACAATAATCACAGACAATTTCGATCGCAACTTGCATTTCGATCAATCAAGATATAGTAAAGATTTGCCAAAATATGAAATATTTCATTAGAACATTCAAGATGTACAAAAAATAGTAGTCACTAAAACATTCAAGATGTAGAAAAAGTAGTTGTACGCCAAAATAAACCATTACATTTACAAAGTATCTGTAGTCCAAAATAAACCATTCCATTTACAAATATATGTAGGCCAAAAAACAGCTCGCCTCTTTCCTTCTAGCAGCTATCCACAACCATCAAAAACATATACGCCAACCTACACAAAATTGAGAAGACTTTATATAAAACATTCGAAATATAAAAACAAAGACTTTATATAAAACATTCGAAATATAACTGAAGGACTGCCAGATAATATAAGCCTGTATTAGGCAAAAAAATCTTGACCATCTTATCACTAAAGATCTGAGAATAATATTAACAGTGGCAGGAAAGTCTTTGTCCAACTGCTATGAGATCCAACTGCTACATCTCATAGAAGAAAAATTATAAGATTATAACATAATGATAAACTTATATACAAGCTACGAATCAAGGACACTCCAAAAGGTTGTGCAGTATTTGTGTCGCATTGTATTGGACATGGCACAGATACTCTATCATAATTTAAATCCATCCATCCTGGTCCAAATCAAATTTGAATCAAGAATACCAGGTATTTTTTATTGATCTTGTTTTGCAGTTGGTATGTGTAATTAATTAGTATTATGTTTAAAAGGTTAAGTTTATAAGCATTGATCCAAAACCTGGACCAACCTTCCCATTGCAACCCTACCTTTTACTACTTAATAGGAAATATAAAATATTCAAACCTAAGAAGCCATGGACATATTGTCTTCATCAGCATGTTTTTAGCTCACAGACACAAACTCGTGTCTATCTCGATACTGTATCGGTCCTGGACAAGTAATACTAAACAGAGGTATCTCTGTGATCTCGACTTTGTGTCAATTCCAGACACAAGAGGATCTACCAGACACAACCTCTAACTCAACTGATCAATCCTTGACTGAAGAAGAAATAAAGTGAGGAATTTACATATATAAAAGAGACACTCGATCAATTCCTATGATAACATAGTTTTATCAAGTTCAATTATCGATCAAGAACATGAGTACCGATCCATAGATGGGAGCACAGAGTACTCCTCGAGCTCCTGGAATGAAGTTCAAAAAATTTGAACTAATGATCTCCCTCTGTGATACATTCCCATCCAGTAGCAGTAATGGTAGAAGAAGAGTAGCAGTAATGGTAGAAGCAGTAATGGTAGAAGAAGAGTAGCAGTAGCAGCTAAGCTCCAGTCATAGCAGAGTAGCAGAAGCATAGCAGTAGCAGAGTAGAGTAGATACTCACCTTTCCTTCTTAATTGTTGGTTATTGTTAGTTGAAGTCACCTGGAGCCAAGTCAGCACAGGAAGAGAGCCAAGTCAGTCACCTGGAGCCAAGTCAGCACAGGAAGGGCATAGAGCAGGGGATCACATCTTCAATTACCTTAAGAATATATCTAGAGCACTAGATGTGATCCCCTGCTTCTATCCCAACACTAGGTTCTACTTGATATTCCTACTACAAATACACTATTTGCGATTATGAATTTGACAAATATACAAAAATAAGAATACTAGAGAAAAAAATGATGAGGATCACCTGACCGGGTATAACCTCCCCATTGATTTCGCTAATATTAATTCTTGCATATAAATATGCCTTGTAATGAGCTTCTGATATATCATGGTCGAATGACTTGTCTGCCCCAGCTTTACATTAGTACGGTCTTGTTCGGATCAGCAAAACACATTTTTATTTTCGAAGTATGATAGTAGGAGATCGAATAGTTATATCTTGACATCCAATTTTTCTGATGGAAAAAATCAATTACTAGTTATGTGCTAATTACCACACATCTCTGATTGTCTGGTGATATAATTACAGTAAAATATGAAATAGAAGTTACAATATAAACGACCATTTCAACACAGTTTACAGGTCAGACTAGGCAAAGTTTGCTTACAAAGTTTAGTTGCAGTTCTTACTGCTTAATGCCCAAATTTGGCTCTTGTTCTGCCAGCAACCAGTAATAAGTCACAATTTCATGCTTTCAGTGATCACTGTCATGATCTCTCTCACTCACTCTCTCTCTCTCTCTCCCCTCTCTCTCTCTCTTTTTCTTTTTAGTGTAACTAGTTTTAATGTCAATCAATGCATAATCTTATAGGAAGTGATAATTGATAAGCAATCAGCAATATAAGTTTTGCAACATACTTGCAGTGACGGGGTGATTCATAGCGCTCGGCTTCAGTCATGATAGTTTTCCCCTTGTATCTGAGTAATTTCATCGTTGCAGCACCCAACAAGCAGATAAGTGTTTGGAAATCTGGAGGGCAATCAACATATATATATGGTTATGACAGCTTTCCTTACAATTTTAGCCATATGAAACACTAAAAAAAGCTAGTTAAAACCTTCAATATGCAAAAATGTTTACCAAATTTCTTTTGTATATTAGTTGTGAAGCAAGGAATAGAAGAAGAATTTTCACTTCAGTTAGTCTGGGATCCATCAACTGAACAGAAGGAAAGAAGGAGAAAACCAAAAACTAATTTTAATAGAATAGGTTTGTATTTAAGAAAAACTAAACCTTTGATCGCATCCATTAAAATGGAAAAGTCCTTTTTTGTGTTTATTCAAGAATATTTACCTTGAAGTTGATGACAGGCTTTACACCAGCTTTTTTCCCTAAAATAATAAATTAGAGCTGATATTATTACAAACCACATCAAAAAACTTAGAAATAGGTAAAATTCATGAAGTACTGGAGTTAATATCTTCATGAACAAAGTGCAGACAAACTAGAGGATATTTTATTAGAAGTGAAGTGATTTACATATGATCCCCACATATACTAGATTCCTGGGATAATAATTTAGTAAGGTACAACTAAATTTGGTCAGGCACCAAGGCCGTGGAACATTTCAAACCACCTAAACCATAAGGTTACATAATTCAGTAAATAGCTCGCCAAAACCCCCCAAAAGAGCTTTCCAAGATTTGTGGTCTGTCCATGTTGTGACCACATTAAGCAACTATGTTGCATAGGTAAAATGATGTCCATATATGTACCCATGTCCATATTCATGCAACATAAGTTACTACTTTTGTACCTATTTAAAAATATCCATATTCCTGTATCTGTATGTTGTCCATAATTGTTTCGTGCAAAAGTGTTAAGAAACTGAAGAAATGTTCAAGTTACCTCAGTTATTCCTGGAATTGTAGGCTTCCCAGCAAATAGTTCTGCAAGGATGCAACCACCACTCCATAAATCAACAGCAACATCGTAAGCAGTGGCACCCAACAGAAGCTCAGGAGGTCGTACCACAATGCAAGACATGACACATCGATAGAATCTGCTCTCCGTGACAGCCATCCCTTTACGGCCTCCCCGGCCACTACAAGAAATATAACTGTTTACGTATATTTAACTAGTAAAATGACGACTACAATTTCCTTGTGTTGCATATAATTTGCTCCCTACTTTAAGTCTATAAAATCATAAAATGTTGGGTCAAATTAGATAATTGTCACCTACTGACATTTTAAATCCAATATGAAAGCAAATTTTGAAAGAATATTAAGTACATAAAGATACATATATATGGAACATGAATGCTTTCTTGACTTTTTTACAGATCAGGAATATTATATGCATAAAATGTGTTTGATATACAAAATCATCATGTTTTACAATCTGCCTATTGTGTATCTTAAGAATCTGGCCACTTCTAAAAGAGAACCACCAAGCCATATTTAAAGTATAAGGGAGGAATTATGGGGACAACCCCAAGCAAAACTACCATCAGGTAGTACAAAACTCTTTTTGTTCATGCACTTGCTTTGAGATGAGTACAAATCGAAGTGAGAAGTTGCTGGCATGAAAGCAAGTTCCAACAATACTTGCTCCATTAGGTATCAATCTTACTTGCCAAATACATTATTGTCCCATTCATCTGATTGAAGAAATATGCATTGTATACTACTTTTTTGCATGTGCAAGAGTAGGTGGCATCATGATGCAGATATCAGTTGTTTGGTAAAGGATGGTAAGTACACATGGAGGTAGGGATGAGCATGACCAAGATATATAGTAAAATAATTAAATGCATCAAACTTCTTTTTTAGCATATGAAGCAAGCTATATAGTAAAATAATGACTCCTTAACTGGATGAAGAAGATTATCCTAGTTGAATTGACAAATCTAGAGAAAGGTTAAAAATACACATGCTTGCGAATTTGTAGCCTCAACTTCCCTCAATGTGTCAATGAACTTATCCTTCAGAATATAAAACAAACTACAGTGAACGAAACTCCAGTCTTATTAAATTATTGCAAAACTCTACTTTCTTCCCTGTTTATGATAGAAATGAAAACTCCACTTCTCCAAAATGTCCCTTAACTTAAAAATAAGTGCAATTTTTCCCAATAAAGTTTCAACCATGTCCAATACCATAGTTTTTAAAACTCCGATATAAAGCTACCTCCTTTTCAGTAAATCGTGTTCCTAAATTAGGCCACAAGTTATCGCCTTTCCGCTTGCGCTTGATTTTCATGTAACATTCCCAACTTGTTCCCGATATTGCTTTACAAACTTCTACCAAATTATTTTCCAAAAGATTCAATATTTAACTAGTAAACTAGGAAGCACGGATACTAAGAACATTGGTGTGGTGTCTGTGTAGAAACAAAAATACACTAATACACACAAAAATCAATCCTTGCTAGCTCCTAAAAGTAACCAAAAAAATAAAAATAAAATCCCTATGAAAACATGTAATAGAATCTCAACGGCAACGAAATATAAAAAAAGTAGGGCATAACAATGTTACATTCTTCCACTTGGCGATCCGATTGCCGTCGGCGTACCCCTGGTCCGGACATAACTCGTAGAGCTCCTTCAGTATCTCCTTTCTCATATTGTAAAGGTCAAATAGCCTCGCACTTCCTCTTTCCATCGTGAGGGTCGTTCTTGGATGTCAGCCAAACCAAACACAAAAAAATCAGCAAACCGAACATCAATTTCCCATTTTGCGAATGAAAGTTCTAAAACTATGCACCTACCCTCATATTCACCTTTAGTTGGCGAAGAGTGGGCTCGATGAGCTCCCATCCCTCTGGATACTTCAAGCTACTCGTCTTTATTTTAGGCACTTTAGTCAAATCTTGCAGAAACCTAAACCTAAGAGTGAAAAATTTTAAAAATTAGTATAGGTTATTGAAATTATCATTACTAACAAATTTGAGCAGAAATTAGCATTCCCAAAACTTTCCTAACCCCAAAATCAAAAATAAGATTAAAGAGAAGAAGAATTGACCTAAAATTAGGACATAAATTAGGGTTTCATTAAAATCAATAAAATTAGATTTCTCAAATAGAAATTATAGCGTAAATTACAAAATAATTAGGGCAAAACCTTTTCGTTGGTGGTGGAGGCTTCCTCGCCGGCGGTGGAGGCTTTGTCCCTGACGATGGACGATCTAATCGAAGCCGTGGGGCTGTCGGCTCTGCCGTCGGCTCCGGTAGTCGATAAGAAGACGACCAGAGCAGTGGGTTTTGTTGCTTCTCTAGTGCAGGAAGAGAAGAAGATGAAGGGGGAAATGAAAACCTAAATAGAAAATGAGAAATGAAAACTTCTAGGGGGAAATGAAAACTTCTAGGGGGGAAATAAAAACATACTTGAGGGGAAAAGTTTCTGTAAGAGGGAAACTAAAAATTTTGTGTTCAAACACAACGTGAATATAAAACTGGTCGAGAATATTAAAAAAATCACTAAATTGATTCCACCAGGATTCGAATAGAAGACCTATTTTGACATACTTTTCTCAAGTAAATAGTAATAGGAGACTACTATAAACGTTACATCATTCATAAAACACTACAGAACTGAATCTGTAATTTTTGTTATGCATTTCTAATAGCATTCCAGAAAAGCATGCTATTACTAATAGTCTTCTACAGCATTCAGACCCGAATGCTATAAAAAAATTGCTATGGTAAGTCCTATTTGTTGTAGTGTTTTTATCTTCGGGGTTCATCCTGATCTGATTATATCCGAAAAATTTGTCCATAAAAGACATTCGTTCAAATCCACAGATGTTGTCGATCATGATATCAGTGATCAAAAGAGGGAACTCATCTTTGGGACAAGCTTCATTAAGGTCTCTAAAGTCGATGCAAACTCAGACTTTTCCTATTTTCTTCATAACTAGGACGACGTTAGCCACCCAGTCCGGATGTTGTTCCTCTCAGACAAAGCCACAAGCCATGAGCTTCTTAACTTTAGCTTCTATGGCGTACATTATATCAGGTCATAATCGACACTGTTGTTGTTTGACCGGTCTAGCATTTGGTAGAATATTGAGTTTATAGGTAGCAATCCGAGGATCTAACCCTGGCATATCTTCATAGCTCCAGGCGAATATGTTAATATATTCTCTGATGAGCTAGATCAGTTCCTGTTTATCTGCTACCAGAAGACATTTGCTAATAAAGATTGGCCTTAGAGAAGCTTCATCTCCAATGTCGATCTGTACCAATTGATCCTTAGTAGGTGGTCCACATTGTTCGAAGCGGAGTTCCTATTGAGTATCCATCCTTTGTGCCTAAGGATC
The DNA here is from genome assembly GCA_029216955.1 of Iris pallida. Taxonomy (NCBI): domain Eukaryota; kingdom Viridiplantae; phylum Streptophyta; class Magnoliopsida; order Asparagales; family Iridaceae; genus Iris; species Iris pallida. The sequence continues at coordinate 6,021,998 of JANAVB010034619.1, forward strand.
AGTTTTAGTAGTTTCGATAAAGTCGTCATCATCCTTCAAGAACTCAGCGGTCACCATATTGGAAGATAGAGTCACTCGATAGACGTGCCCTATGTTGGTGTCTGAATCCCATAATGTAGAGTCAGAAGAGTTAGACCGTTCTTCTTTATCAGACTCAGAAACATCTGGGGTTGAGATTGGCGAAGTATAACTTAACCTATGCTTTGTTTTATTATAATATTGTAGTGACTTTCCTTTTGGAACATGTATACGAATAGGAGATCGTCTTCCCTTACCATCGTTGAGGCAGCCCATCTTTTGGATGATATTCTTAGATTGTTGATTGTAACATCGTAGTTGAAGTTGCTCACTATCATTATTTTCAGAGTTGCTATCGGTTGTAGCCTTTTGATTTAGTCCTTTGCTGAAGAGGATAAAATATTCATCCTTCTTTCGGAAGGAAACTAGAAAGAATGTGTTTTGAGCTTATTCGAGTGATACTTCATCTTGGAAATGTTGAACTGCTCCTAAGGTAAGGGGTTCAAAATTATCCAAGATTTCTAGGTAACGATGTGTGTAATAATTTATATCAATATACTGCAAAGGAGACGCTACTTTATTGATATTTACATCATCATTTACAACAGTGTTTTTAACCTTAGCCGATAGCTTGCCAAGATTAATAACAAGAGGAAGAGAAGTAGAAGGTTTGTTACGACGAAGGTCGATAACAAGAGGCTCAGAAAAGGTGAGCTCCCTATGCTTCATCGTTTCAGCAAGAGGATGTTTGGTAGAAGGAGAGAGATTATTAGTCAACATCTGAGAAGACGAGGGACGAGAAGTGCGTCCCTTGACTGGAATCACCAGGACCTCGTCCAGATTCTCTTTTCGGTCTTCTTCGGTGTCCATAGCCAATACAACTTTCATGAACTCTTCTTTATACATTCTGGAGTCTGTATAATATGCTTCGATGCCTCGAAAGGGATTAAGGTCAGCTACTTCCTTCCGGACTTCTCCATTGTCATCAACATATTTTAAGCATTGATGGAGAGTGGATGGCACGATGTTATGTTCATACAACTACGGCCTTCCTAATAATACATTGTAGGAGACATGATTGTCAATCACATAGAAGGTGACCTTCGTACGGAGATTGCCAATTTGGACTTTGAGGCAAATTTTCCCCAACAGTTCAATTCTTCCAGAATTAAATCCCAGAATAGTCGTGATCATTATTGAGAGGTTATGGACTGGGATTTTAAGTGCATCCAATAAAGTTTTTGGCACAATGCTGAGTGCAGATCCTAGGTCGACTAGAATGCGATCGACCTTCATGGTATCGATATACCCCGTATAATACAGAGGTCGGTCATGTCGATTGTCCTCCAGAAGCATATCCTCCTGAGTAAAGATTATATTGGGAATCAGTTCTATCACACTATGACAGTGAGAGCATGCCACTGGTTCCTCGTCTGGTTTCTTGAGATGCGCCAGACAAGCGTCAGCTTGCATCAAAGCTTCACTTAAAGTTTTTCGAGTTTCTCTGAGTTTCCCTCGAGAGACGCAAGAGTTAAAAAATTGATAATCTTGCTGGAGTATTGGCTACTTGATCCAATATGTCAAAATTATACAACTTTTTGAGTCCTTGAAGTGGTATTTTCTTCAAGCTTTTGTCAAAGCGAACCGGCTGCTTGCCTTTGTCGACTACTGTCAGTTTGGGAGGAACAGGTTCCGTTTGGGGCGATGATGCCGAAGGAACATTGTGGACAAGAGAAAAAGATATCAGAAGGGCATCGGAGACAGTGAGAGGATGAGTGACAACATTCTTCTGTCCCTCTGGTAATCTATAAGATAGAGTCTCCCAGATCTGGTACCAATCATGGCTTCTTCTTCAGGAACAGGTGCAAAGGAAACTATGTTACAGTTCTTCATCCAAGTCTTATTTCTGGAAGACTTATTTTGGAGAGATGAATGATCTGTCCAGAATCTCAGGCCAACATGGGATTTATTATGTTAAAGACGCAGAAAAAGAGGTATAGGAGACCATTTCCCGTCATTCAAGCCAGGGGCTTTCTGTAGATCGTATCCCATATTTTTTTTCAGTTTACGGGACTGTTGACTGTACAAATAGAATTGTGGCTGGTACTTGATTTTCGGCTTTGGTATCACCGTCTCGGAAGAGGCAGGTGAAGCCGCCGCTGGAATGAATGTAGCATCCAAAGGTAGAAGATGACCACCCAGTGATGTCATATGGCACAACTTGTATTTGGCTGCCTTTCCTATCTTGTTAGAAGAAGCAGGTGTCTTTGATTCAAAATCAGCAACCAAGTCGGGGTAAATCCATATAATTTCCCCTTTGTTAGTTGATAGAGGAACTAAGTCGTCACTTATTGCTGGTGGAAGGTTGACAATCTCCAAAGTGGCTTTTCGAATAGGGACGACTCCATCTTGTACCAGTTGAGCAGGAAAGTCACCGAATTACAGAGAGATGATATTGGCAGTCACAGTCTTCTTATCTTGCTGAAGAGTAATTTCTTTGGCATTGATCAACTCTTAGATCTTCCCTTTGAGTACATAGCATGCCTTGGTTGGATGCCCCAAGAACCTGTGATACATACAATATTTGGGATTGCCAGTTTTACCTACTTCATTTGGTCATTTAGCTTCGGGCAGTTGAAGTTTATTGCTTTTGATTAGACAATCAAATATGCTTAGAATGTTATCCTCATCAAAGGAATATTCTTCCTTGGGACGTGGTGCTCTCTGTGGAGGTGTCGTCATGGAAGGTGTTGACTGACCCACATTGATGGCTAAAGCTTCTTTGTCTTTGCGGTTCTTCTGACGACCACTGCTATTGGTAGTAGAATGCTCATCTTTGTCGAGATTAGACATCTGAATGCCTAGCTGCTTGAATTTGTCAGCACTGTCCTTAACTACTGTGGCACTTACTATGAAGGAAGCCCAATATTGGAATTGTGTGGGTCCGATCCACATGCTGACTATAGGTAACAACTTTGATTTGCATGTATCTATAGTTAATGTATCTGGAGTACCCAGAGGCATCTTGAGTGCCTCGCGACGGAAGCGCTCTATGAAACGTTCAGCAGTTTCATTAGACCTTTGTTTGATCTTGATAAGGGCCGACATGTTCATGTCGTTTGTTCCTCATAGAATCATTCCAAGAATATTTGTTTCAGTGCTACAAAAGATGTTATGCAGCCATCTGGCAAGCTACGATACTAGTCATAGGCTACCCCTGCCAAGCACCCAACGAATACTCTAGTGAGTAGGGCATCATTTTGTTGGAGCTGGTCAGTCATCACCTCGAAATGGTTAAGATATTGACTAGGAGATGTGCTGCCGTCAAATAACATTACGGTTGGTGGCTTATACTTGGGTGGAAATAAAACTTCCTTCCACTCTACAGGATAGGGTTATTTGATCCCTAGCTTCTATAAATCATCCTTCTGCTTAAAAGCTTCGAACTAATTTCGTAAAAGCTTGACTGCCTCGAGAGGATCCCCTAATGCTTGAGGAGTCGTAGACTGGTATGATATATTAGGAGGTAAAACTTCATGATAAGCACCACCCCCAACACCCAACTGACTTGGAGTAGCCTGAGCTGGTATGGTAGCATTGAGAGGAGATTGTAACCCCATGCCAGTATTGGCAGGTGCAGATGCTGCTATGTGTTCTTGAGTTGGAATTGGATTCACAATCGGTGGAACAGTATGTTGTGCTACGATCACGGCATGCATACTTGTAACAATTTCCACCATGGTTTTTAAGTTGGCCTCTAAAGCAGCGATCTACTGCTCCTGACTGGCGGAGCTGGAAGCATCTTGTTCTTTATTAGTAATATAAGCAGTCACTTCTCTAGCTACCGATGATGAACTATAAGATAGTTCGATCAGAGTCCTCGCTATCAGCATTGAAGTCATGTAGTAAACTACCCCCAAGATGAGGAGTGGGAAGATTCCTTTGACTGAAAAAGTCTCGATTGGAATCATGAAGATTCTTTTGATCGAAGATGTCTCCAAGATAAGGAGTGGGAAGATTCCTTTGATCGAGGAGATCTCGGCCTCTTGATCTTGTGTTTTGGTAGACTCCTTTGCCGGAGTCATGAATTCGATCAAGGTATTGCTGACTAGGATTGCGGAATGCGTTACGTCTTGGACGTTTTCCACCCCCAGTACTCTGGGACGTCATGTTGACCGAAGCATACAGCAGTTCATCTTCGTCCACCATAATCATTTCAGGGGTCCGAGCATAATTCAAGCGATCAAAGATATACCATTTTGCTGATTGACAACAACATTTGATTACTATCTCACGGTGCCGATTACAGTGATGCTCCTGATACGGAGCTACAGGTGTATGAGATGGTCCTGTAATTTTCTGCTTTAATACAAGGAGATCGCAGAGATCGGTTATAGTGTCAGGATAAGGAGAAGTCAGAGACACATATTCCTTGGTTATATTAGAAACATGGTTCCTATTCTTGAGATGTTGTGTTCCATGTATGTATAGCTAACTTCATTAGCATAGGTGAGAGGATTCTTGATCTTAGAAGCCTTCATTGTGCATAACTTGATAGATGGCACAGATTGTGCCTGATGCATCATATGACTTGAAGAAGTTGGTGCTATTCTGTGCTGGTTAAGGAAAGTGCACATGTCAAAATCATGTGCCACTTGCTTGTCAATCTGAGACACCATCAGTTTATCCCGTCTTGACCTTCATATGCGCAAGGTTGGAAGATCATAGCTTTGGCTTGATTGGCGCTGGCCAGCTTGATGAAGAGTGGGCAAGATGCCCTGTTGTTCTGCGCACACTGTTCTAGCACGTTTAGCGCAGCACAGATGGGCAGCAGGAAGTAGGCTTCGAGTAGATTCTATTTTATTGACATCGATTTGATTGTCTCTGCCAAGAGAAGTAGAGTTTCTACTCTGAAGGGTTCTTCTATCAATTGGCACAGAGGCGCAACCAGATGTATTTTCCACCAAATCTAGGACTGGGGAAGGATAAGGAGAGGCCATAAGGCACTTCCCTTTGTTCTGTGTAGGGGCAATTATAGGTAAATTCTCCACCAAGTTTGGAACTGGCGAGGAGTGAGGAGTGGCGACAGGGCATTTTCCTTTGTTTAGCGCCGAGATAGTGGTTGGCACATGTTGGGAGGAATAAGAGATAACCATATAGCGATATCCCTTGATTGGTATCGAGGCAGTGGTTGGCGCATTCTCCACCAAGTTCAGAACTGGTGAAGAATAGGGAATAGCCACCGAGCATTTTCCCTTGCTTTGTGCAGGAGCTATGATTGGCGCACTGGAGGACTTTGGAGTCCAAATGGCGTGCGTCATACTGTCTTTGGAGACAGCAGCAGTAGATGAGCGCTTGGCACCCCCAGCACTAATCATGGCTTCGTAGGCTGTTTGGTTGACTTTCACGACCAAAGTCTTCTGCGTCATGCCGACCGACACAACATCGTATTGAGTTGTCACTTTTTCGTCAGAGGAGAAAGTCATTCCCAGCAGAGTCGTCATTTTGTTTATAAAAAACAAAAGTTTAAATACAAATTAAGAAAAAAAGTACAAGAGTACAATTTGATTTTGGAGAAGTACAACTATAGAAATCTGATCATAAGACGATCACTTTATCCCTTGGATGATACGATGTCGAAGAGGAAAACCTTTGGAAAGTGCTGCAACAATTTGCTTAGGAGATTATGGTCATTAGTGAGGCTTGAGAAGTGATTTAGAACTCTATTTATAGAGTTTAGAGATAACTGTCAAACAGTTATCCTGATTGGCGCACACTTGCAATTGGTGCGCCATCATCCATTGGCGTGAGCGATTAGTTCAACTGCTTGAGACACGTGGCATTCTGTGAGCGAGATGTGCTTGGTCATGGGCAGTGTTACATATACGTTCTTTGAGATTAGTGGCAAGCGTGCCACGTCATCTTCCTGCTTCTGGATGATTTGATCAATTGGCGCCAACTCACAAATAGCGCTTGGCACAATTTGACGATTAGCGCCCTCTGCTTAATATATTAAATCTGTAGGAGTTGACTGCCTCGTGCTAAACGATAAATAGCACGAGGCAGCTGTCAGTCATTATGACATAATCTGACACAATCTTCTCGAGCGCCACGCGCTCGAGATTCGAACAAATTTTTCTCGACTGACGTGTATGTCAGTCATTATGACAACTGTTTCAGCTTTTCGAGGAAGCTTACCACGTGGCATCTAGTGCCATTCTTTTGAACGCCATTTATTTCTGAGCGTTATTTGATTCTGAGCGCTATTTAACTTCTGGGCGCCATTTATCTAGCACAACATGTTCTTTGTAGCAATTTTTAGCTTTTACAACAGTAACTATTTGGCAAGACTTGGAATTCTTGTCTTTGGTTTTGGTGGTAGGGCGTACCACCGATTGGGTCAGCTTAGGGGCTAGATCTGGGTGAACCCACATGATCTTGCCCTGGGACGTGGTGAGTGGCACAACCACTCACGTTGTCACGGGTTGGAGGAAGATTGGTTACTTCCATTGTCGCCTTTGGGATGGAGACGATGCCATCTTGAGCTTCAGTTGACGGCATGGTACTAAACTGAAGGGACACCATATTTGCATAGACTGTCTTGTCCTCATAGTCGAGAGAGAGGATATTTATATTGATTTTGCATTGTATGTAATTCTTCAGTATATAGTAGTCCCATGTTGGATGTCCGACGAAACGATAGTAGTTATAATATTTTGGGTCGTCGACTCTGTCAACCTCATCGGGGCGCTTAGAGTCAGGCAATTTGATCTTATCGCCTTGCATAAGCACTTCGAAGAGCTACAGGATGTCTTCATTATTGAAGGAGTAGACCTCCTTTTGTCGTGGTGCAGCTGGTGGCTTTTGAGCATAAGCTGGCACACCCTTAGATGTATTGACAGTCAACGCCTGCTTTCCTTGGACTCGTGCTCGCTGATATTGCTGTTGGCTGGGCATTTCCCTGTGTACTGGATGGAATCCACCCAGAGTTTGACTATCAAAGTGATATTCTTGCGACAAGAGTCCATTAGCACGGGCACTGGACCACCAGGGTGTAATTTCAGTACTGCTTGCTGAAAATGCTCAATGTAGGCTCGGACCGGCTCCTTCTCCTTTTGTGTAAAGTCCATTAGGGAAGACATTGTTATGTCCATTCTTCCTTCATAGAATCGAGAGAGGAACAAGTGTTTCAAATCCTCAAATGAGGATATGTAGTTATCAAGGAGGCTGTAGAACCATTCATAGGCTACCCCCTTCAGCGCCTCGATGAACAGACTTGTGATCAAGGCGTCCTCTTTCAGCTAGTGCCCCATCATGGAGGCGAAGTATGTCAGATATCGACGGGGTGACTCCTTTCCGTCAAATGGCGTCAGCGATTGTGGTTTATATTTAGGCTGATAAGCCACATTATTCCACTCAGGAGGATAGGGTTGTCATATCCTAAGCTTCTGACGCTCCTCTTATTTTTCCTTAGCCTCTACACGAGTGCGTAGATCCCTCACGAGCTCGAACAGTTCCTTAGTTGAGGCGGGAGCGGACAACCGAGGGAAGGGTATGTTGATCGGTCCCCAAGGGAGAAGACGGCCGAGGGAGGGTATGATGATCCGTTACCGATAGTACACGTTAGAGTGGCACATTTCATTCCCCAATGGTACCTGGGTCAGGAATTGCAGATGTTGTAATGCCACAGTCCCAATATACATAGGACTACGCATACAAAATATGACAGTTGCATGCATACGAGGAATACTCCAATGTATTGAATCCTTATACACATACATAAGCTGTAAATAATAAATCACAGGCCATTCACAAATAATCTATATCGCATCTACATAACACAATAGATAAACAATAGTCCAGATAGAATAAAATAAGAGAGTCAAAAGATATAGCTGGGTGGAAACAAATCCGCTACCAAACAACTATAAAAAATAGTCTAAGATAATGGAGTCCAACCTCCTAAAGATAAATGAAAGATATAAGTATCAGAAGAATCAAGCGTCGTCGGAGGATAAGATATCCTCGGTAGAAAATAAAGGAGCTGAACCGAGTCCACACTCATGTGGGTAATCCTAATCATCTACACTTGCAGAGATCACCAGATCCTCAGCAAGACGTAATAACATACAGAAAACATGCCATATATAGACTGAATATAAACTTCTCACAATAATCCAGATCATAATATGGTTCAGTACCATATCATCGAAGAAGGGAACCACATCTATAACTAAACAAGGATAAGGTGTGGCATACTAATTCACGATAAAATACTGTCCCAAGCCACGATCAGGTATAGGTACTGTCACGACCCGCACCCTGAAGAGGGGCACGAGCACGTGGTTACGTCCAGCCTACGCCGCAGTATCGGCGATAGAACGCTTATAGGGTCTGTAAATACTATGACTAAAACCAGATAAATGTACCTGTACAGTATATACACTCCGAATGGAGGTGACATAGCAATACAGTCTCAATCACATATATCAAACTAAGGTAGATAGCACGGAAAGGAAAAATACGATAGATAAAACAGGAAATGAGTCCAAGATCCACAAGTCAGAGCTATACACAAACATCCATGGTCTCAGAAAATATATAATAGATACTACAACTGACAGTGCTAGCTGGCTCGCAGGCCAGGCAAACCTAACTAGCTAAGCTACTCAGGGTGAGCAAAATCTATTGGCTCTACCAACAAGCCACTGTCTAAGTCTACTCCGTCAGACTCTACCCCATAGTAGGTCGGGCAATCAGCCTCGGAATCATCTGTAATATGTCAACGGTATCCTGTCAGGAAAATGAGCAAGTACAAAACACCAATAGCAGTTCCATATGAATTGATAAATTCTATAAGAGACAGTGTAATGAAATACAAGACAAAATCAACTGAAAATATATATCATGGTGTGAGTACTGAAAAGGACGACGATATGAATGTATATAGGGCGACTTGGGAACTATTCGAAAAGTCGAGTTATAACCCCTAAACCAAACAAGGACTGGGGCTATAACCCTTCTCCCGAACAGAACTTAGTCACCACAGATAATAAATATAAAAGGTGCCTTGAATCATTAGTGCGTCATGTGATCGGCTTGGGAAAAATATGTTCAGGCTTTCCATCTGACCGGCTACGAACAAATAACAAGTGTGAAACAACAAGTGTGAAGAATAGGGCCGGTCACCATGGAAAGTTGTGAACAAGTAGCTATGAACAAGTGTCGAGTACAAGTGTGAAGCAACAAGTGGGTATTTTGATCACACAACCACTAATAACTCCCCATCCCCGAATAGTATAAAGGATCCGGTCATAACACGAGATTTAAGAGCAGGTGATCAGCCCACTCCCAAGTCCATGTCTATACAAGTACAAGTAACAAATCGAGTCATGTACCAATATACCAAGTAATCCGGGAACAACATCTCATGACAGGATCCGACATATACTAGTCCGTGAAATATCGTGTCTGGAAATCAAGTAAGACACTACGACTGAATCGGATATAGCAGATATCAAGACAATGAAAATTATCAGTGAATGTACTCGCCTGTGGTCCTGAGCTGATAGGGTGAACAGACGCTCAGAGTGATAACAGACCTAAAATAAGATACTATGAGTCAAACAGGGCTAAATACTGAAAAAGAAAGCTAATTCAAGTCATGAATGCAAGTCTAAGTCAAAACTAGGTCAATCTAGGTCAGGCTGAGTCACACTAGGTCATACTGGGTCATACTAGGTCACTGGGAGTCAGTCCAAGTCAAACTAGGTCAAACGGGGTCAAAGGTTGACTTACGGTTGACTTTTGGTCAAAAAGTCAACCCTGGTCAACTCTGGTCAACTCTAGGTCAAACTAGGTCAACCCTAGGTCAAACTAGTCTAATGTTGACCAACTGTTGACTTTCAGTCAACTGGTCAACTCTGGTTTGGTTTCGGTCAAATCGGGTCGCTTAAAGGCCAAGTTTGACCCTTGGTTGACTTTCGTTGACTTTTGGTCAAAAAGGTCAACCGATGTCAAAACTAGTCTACGAGCACCATATTTGATCATTACCAACCAAGGGAATCGGGTTCTAACTCTTAGACACCTAACTCAAATACCCTATTTTCTAGGTAAACTAACATTTACCCTACCAAGGTACATCCCAATACCTTGCCCAATCCCAAGGAAACCCCGCAAATATCCATGGTACTAGTCTAGACTCCTTAGGGTAGCTAGATATCAACCTATCTAAGGTTTACCTACCAAGGAAAATAGGTATCCTAGGTATCTAGGCCATGTTAGGATACGTGGGTATTGGTTTACCCTATTCCTAAACCCATATCATGAATTTACCCTCAACTCTAACACACTCATCCACACCACTCACTCTCACAACATTCTCACAATTATTACACTCTAATAGCCTCACATATGGGCTAACACCTATAGGATACTATCTATACATATTGGCTCACCCACACACTCACTAAACTCTCACACAACTCACACACAAACTCACAACTAAACAATCACACACAAGCTAATATGTGGAATGATATGTGGTGCAAAAGTGGACTGATATGAAGCAAGTTAGGGACTGATTTGTGGTGTATTGGGGGACTGAAATTTAGGGTGTAAATGACTGAAATATGGAGCAAATAAAGGACAGCTATAGGGCCATACATATGGGCTGAATGTAGGTGTAATGGAGGCTGAATTTGAAGGCAATGTGGGGACTGTTTTGGGGTAATTTCTGTGGCAAAATAGGACAGCCATGGGGGGTATTTTCTGGACTGATTTGAGCATGTATAGCGACTTTTTGTAGGGGTTAAATGTGGGCTGATCTGTGGCAAAATGGGAGGACATGTTGGGGGCTAATGGACTGCCAAATCCATGGCTGAAATCTGGACAGCCATGGGGCAAAACTGGACATGCTTGGGGCTGTCCTTGGACAGTCCAAGGAGAGTTTTCTGGACAGCAAAGTGGCAAATGCAAGGGCTGTCATTGGGAAGTTGTGTGGACTGTTTTGGGGTTAGGAAAGACTGAAATATGGGGTGTTATTGGACTGTCCATGTATGGAAATTCTGGACTGAATTGGGGGGGGGGGGTTATATGCTGTTTTGGGACAGCATCTATAGGCCAATACTGGACAGCCACTTGTGGGTATATGGACTGAAATATGGGGGATGCAATGACAGCCAAGTGAGGGGGTTTTATATGGGCTACCAGCTGCTGTTTAGGGACAGCAGTAGCTGGGTTTCCCCCTCCCTCCAACACTCACTAACACTCTCACATTCTCTCTATAACCCCTCTTCACATGTTCCCCTCTCAAACATTCAACCAAACACCAACACTACACTAACAACCACCCAAACACTCATACTCCCAAGCTCCCTGGCCGAACCACTGTAGCCTCTCCCCCATACCAGAACATACACACCAAACACAACCATATCTATATATATATCCCCATATATAAACCACATTATATAAACCACATTATATATATATATATATATATATATATATATATATATATATATATATATATATAATATATATATATATATATATATATAGATAATGATATGTATATATATAACCATATATATACATATACATAGATAATGATAATATGATACATAGGAGAAATCATTCCTAAACACATGTAAATTCTGGAATAATATTAGAACACACAAAAATCAATGCACAAACAATCTACATGTGTCCAAATAGGGGGTTTTCCTATTAGGACACGATCCTACTCCTAGGACACCTCTACAAGTGTCCAAATGGACACGAAATGGACTCAAATGGACACAACACCAAGGGGGTCATTCCTACGGGTTCAAAATAATCCTACATGCATGTTGGGATGATTTAGAAGAGAGATTATACCTTCCGGGAGAGAGATTCAAAGAAAAAGGCCTCCGACTCGACTCCGACACGTAGAGATTCCAAAAGGACACGAACGAGCTCCGAATCCTCCCAAACTTGAGGAGCTCCTTCCTTGGATTGAATGGAGAGGGAAGGAAGAAGATTTGGTGGAGAAATGGAAGGATTTGGTGATGGTTTGATTAGGGAAAGCTCTCTAAAAAAATGGGGAAGAACAAGAGAGAGAAATGAAAGGGGAAATAATAAAGTGACTTGTGCCTATCCATGCCAAAAGTGGCCAGCCATAATGGTGGGTTTTGTCCTATTAGGAAAGGTCAAAAAGCCCCCTACACTAATCTATTAGTTAATACATGGAAGGGCTTCTAAGCCGGGGGTAGTTTAGTCATTCCTAAAACCACTAATCCAAATTAATCCTAACCAAAATAATTAGCCTAGTCACTAACTAAAATATCTAACATGTGGGCCATGGCAAACTAGTGTGTGGGCCCGCTAAGGTCAACACTACCCCGGGTCCCCGATACAAGTCCGAATGAGCTGAAATTCGAACCCGACTCAAATAACCCCAAAATATTACAATAAATAAATAAATAATTCCAAAAAAAATTTAAAGTAAAAAATTACCAAAATACCCCTGTTCATGAAAACTGGGGGTGACAAATCTATCCACCTTAAAAAATTTCATCCTCGAAATTAAAACCAAACAATAGTAAAATCTCAAATTCACAAGTCATGGCTAAAAATTTAAAATGGTTAAAATCTCAAAAATCAAAGCAGGAATTAAATGACTAAATTTATAAAATTTAAAATTACTCTCAAATATAAGTCTATCCACCTTAAAATTTCATCCAAAAACTTAAAACGAAACAAACACAGAAAATTTATGCAATTTGATAATCGCATGCGTCTGTCCAATAATCATGATACTCAGAATCTCTGTCATGCCAGTGAGCAAGGCTACGATAATCACAGAGTCCTCAACTTCGGTACATACCTCTAGAATTATGGTATTTAAAATTTTCGCATTGCCGCTAGCTTGGCAGCGAAAACCTTAAATTCCCACACCCGAGAGATACGTCCATAGTCTGACTATATGTCCTCACTCTGCCTGCTAGCATTACCCTAGAGGATTCTAAATTCTTATAATCGAGGCAACCTAGCCCATACGACTTATCTCAGAAAATATCACATCACAATAACAAAATTTCATCCGACGAGCAAAGAACAGATAGAATCGAAGTTCAAGACAGTTTATGAGGAAGCAATGCGAAAATGAGATCGAAAGATTGGAACCTGCTATCTGCTCTGCTACTGCCTGAGTGGGCTCAACTGTCATGGCGAACGCTCGCCCCTGCTGGTCTCCTCTAGCCTGCCACACTCTATCCTGGCCTGCCTGTCTGGCTGCACGGGCAGCACAGTCCCTCATCTGGTGATCTGGAGCTCCTCAGAACAGACAAACTCCCAGCCTCAATCTACAGACCTCCCCGGTGTGCCCTATCTTCTTACAGAAGGCACACTGGATGGCCTGCCTCTGGCCCTGTCCCTGGTGCTGCTGGGCACGCGCCGGTGCCTGCTGGAACTGCAACTGAGGCTGCTGCTGCTGAAACTGCCTCTGCTGGAAGTGTGGGCGCTTCGCTGGCCCTGCACTCGAACTAGCTCCCAGAACGTCACTGCTCCTCTTCGGCTTGAGGCCGAAGTCCTCTGTAATCTGAGCCTCCATAAGGATCTGCTCGAAGGTCGCGTCTCGTCGCCCAGATGTACGAGTGCGCACTGCATGAATGAGACCCCTCCTGAACTTTTGGGCCTTGCACCCCTCATCCTGAACCAAACTGGGTGCAAACCTGCTCAAGCGGAAGAACTCTGCTACGTACTCGTCCACCGACGAGTTCCCCTGTACCAAACTGACAAGCTGCCCCTCCAAAGCTGGCACGGCTACGTCCGGGTAGAACTTCTCCTTAAAGAGTTTTCTGAAGTCCTCCCAAGACAATCCCCTCACTGACGCACGCGGATCCGTGCGGTACCAAGTCAGTGCTATATCGAAGAACTGGCTCGCTGCAGATGTCACCCACAGACCTATCGGGATCTCTGCCAACTCCAGACTCCGCTGGACATCCTCTAGCCAGTCATCCGCGTATAGGATACCCTCGGTACCCTTGAACTCCCGCGGGTTCATCTTCCTGAAGTGGAGGTGTGTACCGGGCCTCCCCTGACCCTACTGCTGATCTGGTGCTCCTTGAACTGTAGCCGGTGCACCTCTCTCCACTGCTGCCATAGCTAGCTGATGCGAGTTCTCCATGGTCTGTCGCAGCACCTCTGCCTGACGGTACTGTGCCTCTGCCTGTGCTCTCTGTGTCTGCAATATCTGCTGCAGAAGGGCCATCATCCCCTGGGTATCTGTCGGTAGCTGAGGCGACGGTAGAAGAATGTCAGGGATGACCATGGACGGTCTCGCTGCTGGAGGTGGAAGTCCTCCTGAAACCGTCGCTACTGCTCCCGCCTGAAGGGCAGGGACTGAGGTGGCAGCTCCCTGAACTGCAGCTCCCTCTGCTGAAGGTGGAAGACCTCCGGGAACTGCCGATGCTACTCCTGCCTGAAGGGCAGGAACTGAGGCCACTGCTCTCTCGATTGCTGCTCCCGTAGCCGAAGGTGGAAGACCTCCCGGATCTGGCCTCTCCGAAACTGTACTGGGCCCTGCTGCCTGAGAACGAGTCACCGTCATACTGAAGATGAATTGAACCCAAGAGATCAATATGGCACAAGATAAGATATTATCAAAGGAGGACAATTGATTCAAATGCAAGAAGAGTTGTCATAGAAATGAAAGATCAGAATTTTCCTAAAATGTGATTGAGTAACTCCTACCATACCCTAGATCCTACATCCTAGTCGCAGGCTCGTAATTAGCACTCTAAGTCGAGCACCATTACGAGATCGCACTAATTGCGACACTGACCTGCACGGGCCACCACAAAAACGTGTCACGATCCGCACCCTGAAGAGGGGCACGAGCACGTGGTTACATCCAGCCTACGCCGCAGTATCGGCAGTAGAACGCTGTATATAGAGTCTGTAAATACTACGACTAAAACCAGATAAATGTACCTGTACAGTATATACACTCCGAATGGAGGTGACATAGCAATACAGTCTCAATCACATATATCAAACTAAGGTAGATAGTACGGAAGGGAAAATACAATAGATAAAACAGGAAATGAGTCCAAGATCCACAAGTCAGAGCTATACACAAACATCTATGGTCTCAGAAAATATATAATAGATACTACAACTGACAGTGCTAGCTGGCTCGCAGGCCAGGCAAACCTAACTAGCTAAGCTACTCAGGGTGAGCAAAATCTAGTGGCTCTACCAACAAGCCACTGTCTAAGTCTACTCTGTCAGACTCTACCCCATAGTAGGTCGGGCAATCAGCCTCGGAATCATCTGTAATATGTCAACGGTATCCTGTCAGGAAAATGAGCAAGTACAAACACCAACAGTAGTTCCATATGAATTGATAAATTCTATAAGAGACAGTGTAATGAAATACAAGACAAAATTAACTGGAAATATATATCATGGTGTGAGTACTGAAAAGGACGACGATATGAATATATATAGGGCGACTTGGGAACTATTCGAAAAGTCGAGTTACAACCCCAAAACCAAACAAGGACTGGGGCTGTAACCCTTCTCCCGAACAGAACTTAGTCACCACAGATAATAAATATAAAAGGTGCCTTGAATCATTAGTGCGTCATGTGATCGGCTTGGGAAAAACATGTTCAGGCTTTCCATCTGACCGACTACGAACAAATAACAAGTGTGAAACAACAAGTGTGAAAAATAGGGCCGGTCACCATCGAAAGTTGTGAACAAGTAGCTATGAACAAGTGTCGAGTACAAGTGTGAAGCAACAAGTGAGTATTTTGATCACACAACCACTAATAACACACCATCCCCGAATAGTATAAAGGATCCGGTCATAACACGTCATGATACGAGATTTAAGAGCAGGTGATCAGCCCACTCCCAAGTCCATGTCTATACAAGTAAAAGTAACAAATCGAGTCATGTACCAATATACCAAGTAATCCGGGAACAACATCTCATGACAGGATCCGACATATACTAGTCCGTGAAATATCGTGTCTGGAAATCAAGTAAGACACTACAACGGAATCGGATATAGCAGATATCAAGACAATAAAAACTATCAGTGAATGTACTCGCCTGTGGTCCTGAGCTGATAGGGTGAACAGACGCTCAGAGTGATCACAGACCTAAAATAAGATACTATGAGTCAAACAGGGCTAAATGGTGAAAAAGGAAGCTAATTCAAGTCATGAATGCAAGTCTAAGTCAAAACTAGGTCAATCTAGGTCAGGCTGAGTCACACTAGGTCATACTGGGTCATACTAGGTCACTGGGAGTCAGTCTAAGTCAAACTAGGTCAAACGGGGTCAAAGGTTGACTTACGGTTGACTTTTGGTCAAAAAGGTCAACCGACGTCAAAACTAGTCTATAAGCACCATATTTGATCATTACCAACCAAGGGAGTCGGGTTCTAACTCTATCTTAGACTCCTAACTCAAATACCCTATTTTCTAGGTAAACTAACATTTACCCTACCATGGTAAATCCCAATACCTTGTCCAATCCCAAGGAAACCCCGCAAATACCCATGGTACTAGCCTAGACTCCTTAGGGTAGCTAGATATCAACCTATCTAAGGTTTACCTACCAAGAAAAATAGGTATCCTAGGTATCTAGGCCATGTTAGGATACGTGGGTATTGGTTTACCCTATTCCTAAACCCATATCATGAATTTACCCTCAACTCTAACACACTCATCCACACCACTCACTCTCACAACATTCTCACAATTATTACACTCTAATAGGCTCACATATGGGCTAACACCTATAGGATACTATCTATACATATTGGCTCACCCACACACTCACTAAACTCTCACACAACTCACACACAAACTCACAACTACACACTCACACAAGCTAATATGTGGAATGATATGTGGTGTAAAAGTGGACTGATATGAAGCAAGTTAGGGACTGATTTGTGGTGTATTGGGGAACTGAAATTTAGGGTGTAAATGACTGAAATGTGGAGCAAATAAAGGACAGCTATAGGGCCATACATATGGGCTGAATGTAGGTGTAATGGAGGCTGAATTTGAAGGCAATGTGGGGACTGTTTTGGGATAATTTCTGTGGCAAAATAGGACAGCCATGGGGGGTATTTTCTGGACTGATTTGAGCATGTATAGGGACTGTTTGTAGGGGTTAAATGTGGGCTGATCTGTTGCAAAATGGGAGGACATGTTGGGGGCTAATGGACTGCCAAATCCATGGCTGAAATCTGGACAGCCATGGGGCAAAACTGGACATGCATGGGGCTGTCCTTGGACAGTCCAAGGGGAGTTTTCTGGACAGTAAAGTAGCAAATGCAAGGGCTGTCATTGGGAAGTTGTGTGGACTGTTTTGGGGTTATGAAAGACTGAAATATGGGGTATTATTGGACTGTCCATGCATGGAAATTCTGGACTGAATTGGGGGGGTTATATGCTGTTTTGGGACAGCATCTATAGGCCAATACTGGACAGCCACTTGTGGTTATATGGACTGAAATATAGGGGATGCAATGACAGCCAAGTGAGGGGGTTTTGTATGGGCTACCAGCTGCTGTTTAGAGACAGCAGTAGCTGGGTTTCCCCCTCCCTCCAACACTCACTAACACTCTCACATTCTCTCTATAACCCCTCTTCACATGTTCCCCTCTCAAACATTCAACCAAACACCAACACTACACTAACAATCACCCAAACACTCATACTCCCAAGCTCCCTGGCCGAACCATTGTAGCCTCTCCCCCACACCAGAACATACACACCAAACACAACCATATCTATATATATATCCCCATATATAAACCACATTATATATAAATATATATATATATATATATATATATATATATATATATATATATATATATATATAGATATAGATAATGATATGTATATATATAACCATATATATACATATACATAGATAATGATAATATGATACATAGGAGAAATCATTCCTAAACACATGTAAATTCTGGAATAATATTAGAACACACCAAAACCAATGCACAAACAATCTACATGTGTCCAAATAGGGGGTTTTCCTATTAGGACACGATCCTACTCCTAGGACACCTCTACAAGTGTCCAAATGGACACGAAATGGACTCAAATGGACACAACACCAAGGGGGTCATTCCTACGGGTTCAAAATAATCCTACATGCATGTTGGGGTGATTTAGAAGAGAGATTATACCTTCCGGGAGAGAGATTCAAAGGAAAAGGCCTCTGACTCGACTCCGACTCGTAGAGATTCCAAAAGGACACGAACGAGCTCCTAATCCTCCTAAACTTGAGGAGCTCCTTCCTTGGATTGAATGGAGAGGGAAGGAAGAAGATTTGGTGGAGAAATGGAAGGATTTGGTGATGGTTTGATTAGGGAAAGCTCTCTAAAAAAAATGGGGAAGAACAAGAGAGAGAAATGAAAGGGGAAATAATAAAGTGACTTGTGGCTATCCATGCCAAAAGTGGCCAGCCATAATGGTGGGTTTTGTCCTATTAGGAAAGGTCAAAAAGCCCCCCTACACTAATCTATTAGTTAATACATGGAAGGGCTTCTAAGTCGGGGGTAGTTTAGTCATTCCTAAAACCACTAATCCAAATTAATCCTAACCAAAATAATTAGCCTAGTCACTAACTAAAATATCTAACATGTGGGCCATGGCTAACTAGTGTGTGGGCCCGCTAAGGTCAACACTACCCCGGGTCCCCGATACAAGTCGGAATGAGCTGAAATTCGAACCCGACTCAAATAACCCCAAAATATTACAATAAATAAATAAATAATTTCAAAAAAAATTTAAAGTGGAAAATTACCAAAATACCCCTGTTCATGAAAACTGGGGGTGACAGGTACATAACTTCTATAAAAAAATACATATACCTAAACGGATAAGGTCGTCTAACCATTCTAAGGGGAAATACATTTTGAGAACAGTGCATGGTCGCATGACTACCAGGTCAAGTCAAGATAAAAAGTACCTCAGTAGCGAGTCTAAATACTATACAATTCCTTAGTGTCGAGCGAGTCTATAGCATATAGTCTACCTATCGTTCCTCAGTAGCGAGGGAGTCTACGATAGATAGGGTGGTAGTCAATGTCCAATCGTGGTCTTCCCGCCCAATGTCTTATATAGTGCAACTAATAACTGCTAAGTCATTTAGCTTGCAACTCTATTAGCAGTTATCCCCTAACGAATGTCCTTACGTATCGGTGGCCAGCCGACTACGCAAGTCCGAGACCTATATGCGACTCATGACTCATGTATCAGATATGTCAAGGCCAATTGATGCATCACAACATAGGGCAGTCTTCTTAACTCTAAGTCGATGCATAATAACAAAAGTAATAGGAATATGACTAAACAGTTATTTGTATAAAATAAATGAAGACTACTAAATGACAATAAGTAAAGGAATAATAAATACTAAATAAGCATGCTAAATGACAGTAAATAATCAGAAAAATGGCAAAGTATCTTGCCTGGTGATGGCGAGGTGATCTGACAACTTACAGGAGACAAACACGACAAGTTGATAGAAGCAACAATAGTAGAACTTCTGCAAACGTCTCTCGATGCTGAAACAAACATTACCAATATTTTTGATATAAAAGAAATTTCTAAGATTGCCTATCCATAAGTCCAATTCTGGACACAGGGGCAAAATCATAATTTTGGGTCAAATCGGTATCCGTCGTTGGACCCTCTTTGCACCGAAAAGCGTGCCAATACCTACGGCCTCTAAAGTCATCAAATTATATGTCAACAAGTCTGGTTAACAATTTAAACTCTACTGTATGTCCAAAGTTTGATTCCGATGAGCCGTGCACAAATTCGTCCGTTGGATCAGGTCGCGGGCCTGCAAAAATAGCGTTCCAGTCGACCTTCTTAGAATCGGACAAAACTTGGCTCACAGGACCAAAAAATGACACGAGTTTAGCGGCACAACTTTTATCTCGAGGTGACAAACGTACACGAAGTTGTAGGCTAGTTTGCAAATAGGCCGATACGGGGTATCTCGACCGATACACCTCGATTTCGTCGTACACACACAACAAAATCGAGTTCCGTCGAATCCCACTCGTCTACGAAGTCGATACGCACCTTTATATTCTTTCAGTTCGCGACCACGTCACCCGGTTTGTCGCGGCGCATGCCGTATCGGTAAATTTTTTCAAAATTTAGGGTTTTTAAAAACTATTTTTCCTAGTTTTTGAATTTGTTTACAGAACTAGATACTGGGAGATTTCTAAAACTAAAAGCATCGTTGCGATGTTGGTTATGTTGTCTTTGAAACTGTTAAATTGGATTTCGAAAATTTTCGAAATCCTGACGGGAATTCTTCTTCTAATAGAGGGTCTATGAATGTTTCTATGTCATATTTTTGGACAATTTTGCCTCGACTTTATGTCGATTTATTGGACAACCTATTTATAAATCTGCGTATCTATTTACTAGGGTTTTGAGAAGGTCAGATAGGCTGCACGTAGGATTTTCTAGCTCGAAATTTGATTAAACGAAGGAGAAGAAACATGGAGGAGAAATCGTGTACCTGGGTTCCGATCGAGCGATGTGTAACAGGGGTTCCTCTGTTCAGGGGTTTGCTGTCAACTTCTCCGACGATCGTTGGGGAATGCAGGGTGTTGGGTTGCACGCAAGGGTTTCGGAGTTGCCCTGGTGTCTCGAGCGCAGTAGTATTTCGAGAAAAGGTGGAGAATTTCTTCATTTTTTTGCTCGTAAAGTTCTTTTATATCCGTGTTTTAAATTAGATTTTCAATCGAATTTAAATTTGGTTTGGATTGGATCCAATGCAGTCGAATGGAGAATTGGATAAGGTTGCGTGTGGAGAAGATTTGGTGAAGGTTGATTCAGATTTGAATAGGACTGGAAATCAAAATTAAAAAAAAAAAAGTCTATGTTCTTGATATAGGGGGTCGGGCTGTTAGGTTTAATGTTCCCTTGGGACAGTAAGCTTCAGTCATATCTTTTTTTACTAAGGACATTTGCTTATATATATAAATATATATATATATAAAGAAAATAGTAGGTAATATATAAATGTATGTTACCCTTATTAATGTATACTTAGTTGTATCCCTACAACTTGTATACCTATATGTAAAATATTTATATTTTACCTATATAATCCCAAAATATTTTCACCAATACTTTGATATTTAATATAATATAAATACATATATTTTATTATTATTAAAAAAAAAGAAAAGGAATTTAAACCCTGTATATTGAAACTTACTATATATATATATATATATATATATATATATATATATATATATATATATATATATATATATATATATATATATACAAAATAACTGTGCGCCTAAATTATTCTAAGAAAAAATGAAAGAGAAAAAAATCTAGAGGTCAATATATAAATGAAAACACAATATAATATCATACCTTCATTTATAGGTATAATTATGTCCCAAATTATTTTAATTAATAAATAAAAATCCAACTTTTTAGGAAAAAATATACATAAATTAGTCATAAATAATATACAGTAGAAACTAGGGAGGGGTTTTACATCCTATTTTATAAAAATTTCGTCATCGAAATTAAAATAAATCTTAATATTCGAGGACAAAGAAGCTACAAATGACAGAATAGTTAGGTATGTCAAACCATACCAAAATTTTATGAAATGATGGAGGAGACGTTCTACGATCGAACTCCTAGTTCGACGTGACCTTCTAATGGATAGGGTGTACGAAATTCACGGCTTTGCCCAACTTATAGAAGTTGGGTATTCGTGGGAAGACAGTTATATGACTTCTAATAAGGTAAAATTTCTAAGGAGAGGTACTTGAACATTAGGCACATCTCAGCCATGGTCTTTAGAGGTAGCCCAGGTATTCCCTAGTTTCCTGGGCCATTAACTTCATAAAAGAAAATTATCACTATTTTGAGGTCATTCTTACATAGGTTTTGACCACATGATAATAGGAACGTCTTGGTCAAAATATAACTAGGACGGATGGGTATAGAGGGGTTTTGGTTCATACTCTATTTTGGTATGAAATTTGGAATAAAAAGTGATGTGGATTGTTGCTCTGCTATCAAAAATCCAAGGCTTGGTGAAAACCGAATTAATTGAAACATTAGAAAGAGACAACCTACAACATTTGGCAAAGAATTGCTATTACCATTAGTGTTGTTTGATGTCATCATAGATAATATACGAGCAAGTTGTTGAAGTTTGCCGAGAGCCCATGTGAAGTATCATTGCTTTGGGAGTTGTCACCATGTGGGCTTTGCGAGGACTCCATTGCATTGATGGAGGAAGATCTATTGTGCAAGACTCATTACAATTTTCTTGCCCTCTTGGATTGTTAGAAGTCCAAGTACCATTCTTGAACATGTATCGCTCTTTGATATGCCCTCTTCGATTACAATATTTGCAACGGAACTTCAAAGTACGACAATTTTCAATTGTGTGATCATTCCAATTGCAATGGTCACAACGCTCATCCTTAGGTTTGTTGTTGTAATTGCTTTGGCAACTTTGAAAGGCTGCTGCAATGGAGAAATTTTATGTCACCTCGGATGTCATTAGTCGTTGAGTTTCATCATGAGAAAAAAAATAGGCTTGACGAACGTTGGGCAGCAATGACATCATGAGAATGTTGCTCCGAACAATGCTAAAAACATTATTGAGACCCATAAGGAATTGCATCATTCGACCTTCTTCTCTGTGTTCAACATGTGCCTTGAATTGGCCACAAATTAGTATGGTCCTATACGTTTCCAACAATTCCATAAGTCTCTGAGTTTAGTATAATAGGCCGAGACACTCATGGTGCCTTGTGAAAGAGATGCCAAGAATTTTTGAATCTTGTCGGTGCATTTTTTTGAGAAAATTAATCTTTTAAGTCCTCCCAAACTTGATGGGTTGTCTTGGTATGAAAGGTTTATTTTGCTATGTTGGGTTCCACAGTACTATTGCATTGCTTCCATAAGGCAAATTCGATGGTCTGCTCTCTCTATAGGAGGTTTGATGGAACCATTAATAAACCCTATCTTATTTTTGATAAGGACATGAATCATGTATCTGCTTCCATAACCCATAATGGTTCCATTTAATTTTGTCGGAACAATCATATGTCCAGGATGATCTGAATGATGAACAAATATTGACTTGAAGAATCCATACCTGAATCGTTCTTGTTGATATTAGAACGTATAAGAGGTGTTTGAAAGGCTATTATTGTTGGAGGTGTTGAAGAGGGTGTTGTAGGTTGATCTTCATGCTCTTATACCATATTAAATTAGAGATGAAAGCTTGAAAATAATGGAGAAAAAGAAAGAAATTGTTGAATTATTTTTATATTCCATTACAAGCATACTTATACAAGGGAATGAATAAAGACTAACTGATTATATGCCTAGAATATCGTGATCTCATATCAATGGAATATTATGTGTCACGACCCGATCCCAATATACTGGGTCCAGTCGGATCATGCCCAGCATGCATCATTGTGAGACGACGGCAGTAAGCTGTATCAAGCGGTAGAACACAAGCAGATAATATCTAAAGCGGGAAAGAAATAACATTTTATTGAATCTGAAATATAACTAAGAGTCTGAATGAAAATAACACAAAATAAAGCAGACAACCATTCTGTTACTACAACGGTTATTACAACTGGAATGAAAATAAATTAAACCGATGGCACAGCTAATAATCTGGGGCTCCTTGGTCAGGTTCAGCTACCTCGTCAGGACTCTGACCAAGTCCGTAGAAAGAACTAAAAGCAAGATCTTCGTCGTCGTAGTTACCTAAAAATATTGGTCTCCAGTCAGGAGGGGAACAAGAACATATATCCACATCTAACATTCTAAATAATAATAAATGATACAAGACAGTTTAAAAGCATTATATAATTTTTTAGATAATAATAAAAGAGACAACAGGCAATAAATCTCATAAGCTACAATAATGCAATCTACAATGAGTCAATAGTATTTTTGAGTATATAACAGAACTGTGACCGGCTGGTAGAGTCAATGTGTATACTAGCATTTTGGCCAAATGATAGTATACGGTACGGCTCAACCCCCTATGCGGTAGGGATTAGCGCGAGAGAGGCAATATTCGGTAACAATGGCTTTGGTCAAAGATGTTATACTACTCCTCCAATCAATCCTCGAGTCAATGAGTCAATCAATCAATCAATCAATCAATCGATGTGGAGTCCGAGAGGGATTCACTGTGAATCAGCGTAGCTACAATATACCTGATTCTACTGATGCAACACATTTAATTATTAAGTAAAACATAGACATGAAGGACATGAAACTTGCCTTGGGTGTTCCTCAGTGTGAAAGGTAACGACAGTAAGGTATCAGCTAGGGTCCGGGATCTGAACCTACATTAATTAATAATCCGTTCTTAGAACTTATTCCAGAGGTTAGCTAAAAGGCCACTAAACACAACTACGTTTAATTATAAACATTGCCCTTTTTATTTGAGAAATAATAACTTAACTATATATAATAATTTGGTAAAACTATTTTATTAGTATTTTATAAATAGAGCAGAAATTAATATATTTGAATATTAATAACATAGTAGCAGTTTTATCGTAAATCATTTTAATAGAAAATATTGCTTAAACTCGGAAATATTCGAAATCTAATTTAATATTTATTTAAATAAAACTTTACGAAATATTTACTAATACTATTTTCTTTAATAATGAATAACCATTTTAATAATATAAATACGAAAACCTTATTGTTGTAAAGCTTACAGTTTTTATTAGAAATATCGTTAAAATATCTAGTTTTTAATACCGTAAAATTTATTAATAAAAATATTGGTTAATTACAAAAATAAACCTTTTTGTCTAAAAATGCATAGATATATAGAATTAGCCTAAAAACACTATTTTCTATATTAAAGTATATTTTTGATATATAATTATCTATTTTGAAACTAATTGATCAATTAATAATAAATAGTGAATCATTGGCAATAATCCTTATTAATGGTTAGAATAACGTTATGTCCTACGTTATTTGATTTTAAACGTAAACGATAATCTCTAATTAATAATAAGCAACCAAATGATAATTAACTGTCATAATGAAATAGGGCTACTAACATTATTATAACGCCTAATTAGGAAACTATACTAAATTATTCCGGAATTGACAGAGCTTCATTCTGTCAATTTCGGTCGAAACAGGAAGGGTTTTTATGTTCTGTGAAATGTATAAAAGATAGAAAGACTGTAGACATGTTGTGACGGAGTACCGAGGGGAGGACTCGGACTCGGGCGTACGCGGAGAGCGCACACACGTGGGAAGCACGGAATGGGACGCGGAACACGTGCACGACGCACGTGAGGTAACGCGTGCACAACGCACGTGAGGTAACGCGTGCACGGAGAACGCGCTGGACATGCTAAGGTGGACACGCGGGACGTGTGGGGCTGGCCACACGGCTGCTGGCGGCAGCGAGGGCCGACATAGGGGTTGGCGCGGCGGCCGGGGAGCGCCGTCGGGGTCTGGTATGACGGCCGGGGTCTGCCGCGGGTGCTGGCGCCGTACGGGGGTCTACGGCGACTGCTGGCGCCGCACGGGGGTTGCTGTGCGCTGGTAGAGTGGCCAGGGGTGGCCACGGTCTGCTGGTCGACGGCGGAGTCGGCCACGATGTGGTCGCGGGTCGAATGGGGGTCGGCGAGGGGGGTCTAGAATGGGTTGGAGAGAGGGAGAGAATTTGATGGTGAGGGAATGGTGTGTGTTGTGTTCTCCTTTATGAGAGAAATGGGGGTTGAGTGAAGAAAAAAGAGTGGTGAAAAGGAATTTGAGGAGAGAGGGGTAGAAATGATTTGGGGAGTGCTGGTGAACATAGAGGAGAGGTAGGAGGGAGTTGACCGGGTATGAGTGGGGAAAAAAGGGTTTCATAACCTTCCCTCCTTAGAAGATTTTGTCCTCGAAATTTCGAAGATAAGGGTCGAGGTACAATCAAAATCACTTAGCCTTGATCAAAAACAAAATTTTAAATCATCAGGCACGATCGGATTCTAGGCATGATCATTAGGTAAAATATAGGCACGATCAGAATTATTTAGATATGATCTGAGCTAGAGTTGGAATATTGTTGTGATCAAAATCATTTTAGGCACGAGTAAAATCTAGGTACGATTAAAATATAATCAAATGATAATAAAATAGGGAAAAAAATCAAATAAGGTCTCGTGAAACAGAAAAGGCAAGAAAGAAACGAATGCCAACAGTTTATTGAGAAGGCATAAAATAATAGAATCTTCTTAGATGAGGGACTAAGAATTCCACATCAAATTGGAATGGGATATAAGGGTATGTGACTTAGGAAAAATCAACAAGTTATATGATGGTAGGATGGCGAGGGTGATTAGAATAGCTATGATAGAAATGTAATCGGATAAGATATTTCCATTGAGGACTGAGTGATGATCAAAGGGAATAGAAAGACTATCGTATCTATTTAAATGGTCAGTAGATATGATATGCATGAAAAGACTTACAAGATAACCATCTTATTAATACCCATGCAAAAACTAATCTCTAACTCGCTAAACTAGTTGAACTCCCAGTATCTACAGAAAATTAATGCAGCTACCAAGGTATTAAAAGTAAATCTATTTGGAATCATAAATCATCTAAATCAAATTTCCATCCTTCGTCGTATGTAACTCGTATGCCAAATGTATTTCAATTTCAAGTATTTCTCTCGATCAAATTATTTTACGGATATCAATTTCCAATTGTCAGCCATTCTTCCAAAACTGACTAAATCAAAGTTCACAATCTTCACTTGTCATAGTAAATCCTTAGAAAATTCTTTAAAGTTGATCCATGACCTATATTCGAGAATTTCCAATTCTTGAAATCAATTGATAAAATTATAATCACTAATCAAATTTTAACCTTTAACCATGCACCTAACAATCGTTCACATCCAAACACTTTAGCAAAAATATCACAAAATCTCAATCATTCTTACTATAACTAATATGAGTCTCCAATGTTTGGTAGAAATTGCAAACCCAATTGCTCATTTTCAAAGTTGTATGCCAATGGTCTTATCTCAATCCCTTACTGCTTATTCCTTCTCTAGAACCTATCATTCCATTGCTTGTGATATTCCTTCCATGGTTATATCCGTCCCTTCTGGGTACAGTAGTCATCTATTCATAAAAGTTGATACTCGTCAAGTGTTCATTTACTTGATTATCATATTCTCATGTTTATATATATTATCCAAATTCACTTCCTCTATGGGAGAACCTTACCAAATCCTAGACTTTCCTCGCTGACTCTACCTACGTCTTCCTCTATCTTCCATAACTCTTCCTTTAATCATAAATTCAAAATCGTCAAATACCTTCATTTGTTTGAATAAGGTTTAGGCACTAGTGAGCACTACCAACGGTTCTTAACCCAAATAAGTCACAAGCTAAGATATACCACTCTTCTCAAGACTGGCTTACTCAAGGTATTCTTCTACCTTTTCTACCCTTTAGCTAACTAATATTGATCCCAAAGATGCCCTTAAGAGAAATGAGATAGGTAGCCATCTATGTTTTCCCCGTATATAGCTATCAACTATACATATAGTCATTCACAAGATGTATATCAACTATTTTATATATAAAGCTATCCACAACTATCTATAGCTTCCAATAACAAAATATATGCAACGTACTAAAGTTGAACCTTAAAAGAGATTGAGCCAATAGAGATTGATATGGTCCTAATAAGTTCTAGGAAAATCAAGTAGAATTTCATAGGAAATCTATTCTTTCAGGCTATGATAAGAGATTTATGAAAATGGAGACAACCGCTAGAAATGCAAATCCTCTAATCGGACAAAAGTCAGAATATTTTGATGGTGCTAAAAAGTCAACCATGGTATGGACATAGTCTTAATAATATTCGGAAACCAATTATATCTGAAGTCACTTTGCCTCAAATTCATGCCTCGCCAGAGTGCACCTGACTGCAGTAAATTTTTGGCTCCATAACTTAAATAATGATAAGCTACCGAGTAGTCTATCAACTTTATCCATTTTCTGGCTGAACAACATAGAGATAATATGATGCATTTAGGACATAGTCTCAATAATATCCAAAAACCTATAAACACCTGAAATCACTTCAACTTAGAGTCTATGTCTCGCTAGTGCGCAACTGACTGCAGTAAACTCACAGTTTACATAATTTAGATAAATGGCTGCAACGCATATGTGCGAAGCCATATTAGGTCACTGAATATTTTTTCAACTTTGTCCATAGGAATTTCAAAGGGATAGCTTAACAATTCAAAAGTTTTCCAATGACTAAAGAAAATTCAATAATAGAATGGAATCAATTCTCTGACCATCCCTGCTTCATGATACTCAAGCATTGAGTTTAGAAGCTTTCTAGGCCTTGAATTGATCAAGAATTTTCCTGGAGAGAGTAATGTTTCGAGTTGAATGGAGGAAGTCAACCAATGAAAATATTCTCGGTCCTTGGAATAACTTAGAAATATCAATCAATATTGGAATTATTTTTGGAAAATAATTCCTTTGGAAGATTCGTGAACCAGCTAAGTTGAACCAATTCTTTTGGTAACAATTAACCTTGGAATTTTATGGTTCCAGAAGAATTCGGTTCGGAATTGGTTCCGAGAAAGTCAATTTGTTAATAAGGTCAAGACAAATCGTTGGATACACTAGTCGTAGAAATACTTTGGGTAGATAAAAGTTTATTAGGTTTGTTAAAGGAGAATTTTATACTCTAAATAGTGAATGGATCTAGATTCTAAATAAAGATAGATAAGTAAGATGTGATCAAACTAATAGAGAAATTGGAAATAGGTTTGCTTCTTGAAGAAGGAGATTGAAAAATCTAATCTTAATCTATAATAGCGAAAGAGTATAGATCCTAAAAGATGGTAGAATCTGATAAAGAGCCCCCTTCCCTCATTTGAAAAGGGCTCACTCCATTCTATATATAGAGCCCCCTTCCCTCATTTGAAAAGGGCCCCAAAATAAAAAAAAATAAAAAAAAAGAATCACTCAATTGAGTCACTCGCTGTTACGGCGAGGATGAGTTGGGTTCTGAGTACTAGGCGTCTTCACGGGCTAGTATGAAGAAATCCAAGGTGGCACGGGCCTTGCGCTTCAAACATGCTATACCAACAGTAAACCAGAGATGCGCACGCAAAAATCATACGCACTACCGATGGTAAACTGTACATAATGGTCTCGGGTGCGTTTGCACCAAATATGAACCGACTCTTAAAGTCCCCCTCCCACTTGGGTGCAGCTATTGCGCTTGAACTAAGTCGGGGGGGGGATCTCTTGCTAAAGTCCCCCTCCCACTTGGGAGCAGCTATTGCGCTTGAACTAAGTCGGGAAGGAATCTCTTGCGGGCTAGACCCCATGCGACACATTGAGAATGTCGAAGCTTCCAACTTGGACTCTTCCTACTACGCACCTTTGGGTGCTAAGTTAAAGAAGTCTAGGGCCATATCATATTTTGTATGCGCGGGCCTGTCATAGCTCGTCCTGTCTCGCTGTGCTTTACTAGCCTCAGACCAGGGAGCCAATATGATGGTCCCAAAAGTCTTCCTACAACGATCGAGCGCAGTGCTTTACTAGCCGGTGATCGGAGAGCAAATATGATGATCCCAAAAAGTCTTCCTACAATGATCGAGCGCAGTGCTTTACTAGCCGGTGATCAGGGAGCAAATATGATACCTACGCACCCGGGCGCTCAGGATACCCGGGCCCATAAAACGGATACGAAGGTAGATCAATCTGCTATCAACCTGCGAGAGGTGATTACACACAAACGCAAGAAGAGAGAAGCAACCTTGGCGTGCGATGAGCCCCTTCCAGGACATCACTGCACCCAAGCCATCATTAACTGCCGCTGCCACAAGACAGTGGCTCCACTATCAAGGTAGTCTGTGTTCCAGCGACTGCGACCTACTGCGCCATTCCAACATCATCTCGAAAACATGATGCCAATTGAAGACATTGTAACGGTCTGCTCTCAACTAGATGCATTACTCAGATGATGTCTTAGTCAGGCGCATCGTCTCAGTCAAGCGCATTACAATCTTCTGAAGGAGTCTACCGTCAAATCTTCTTTGAACAAGGAGATCAGTCAAGAGGGAGACAAACGAAACTCTCTCAAATTGTGACATTCGGCACAGCATCTCCTCCTAGGGCCCCCATACCCATCCAGCCAGAAGATCCTTCATGCGGCTTAATCATGAAACATTCCTCATGCGGCTCGGTCATGAGGCGTCCTTCATGCGGCTCAATCAGAAGGCATTCCTCATGCGGCTCGGTCATGAGACATTTCTCATGCGGCTCGGTCATGAGACATTCCTCATGCGGCTCGGTCATGAGACATTCCTCATGCGGCTCGGTCATAAGACGTCCTTCATGCGGCTCGGTTATGAGACATTCCCTCATGCGGCTCGGTCATGAGACGTCCTTAATGCGGTTCGGGCATGAGACATTCCTTCATGCGGCTCGGTCATGAGACATTCCTTCATGCGGCTCGGTCATGAGACATTCCTTCATGCGGCTCGATCATGAGACATTCTTTCATGCGGCTCAGCCATGAGACATTCTTCATGCGGCTCGGCCAGGAGACATCCTTCATATGGCTCGCTACAGAAGATTAGTTAATACACATGACAAGTTGACCAGGTCTCAACTGCTCAGATTTGCTACAACGACAAATCACAACAAGTCCTAACAAATCCCCGGCTATCAGTCACAGACCGAGTCTCGAGGCATGATTACGGCCATGTGGCCCAGGAATTTGCCACGTGGTCATCTATGCGGCTCAAAATATCCTTCATCCCAAAATTACTATAAATAGCAGGGTGCCACACCCCTGCAAGATAGTTGGCAATCCAAGGCTGGCAACCTTCAAGTAAGTAATTTTTTTTAAGATCTAAAGACTGCGTCAGATAGTCCACGGAGTAAGGCAGTTGATAGCACTTTCTCGAGCCTCCACCATCACCCCCTAGAATCAAAACTAAACAATTATACTTAGATTATTTTCTAGGATTTCTTTCTAGGCTTTTTTTTCAACAAGCGAGTTTGCAATCAATTTCAGTGTTCTATAATACCTGTCTTTGATTTTTTTATGGCAAACACGATGGCGACTCTGCTGGGGACGTCCTTCTCTTCTGATGAGAAGCTGGTGACGCAATCTGACGCATCCAAGATCGGCTCTACGTAGCAAATGCTTATGGTTCGTTTCGACCAACAAGCCTTCGAAGAAATGCTCTCTGAAGGGAGCGCCAGCCCGTCTCAGAAGCGATCCAACCCAAAGAGGACTCGCAGGACGTCGACGCACAAAACTGTTGCCCCCGACCAAGTTCTCGAAGAAGCTCCTTCTGCAGCCCAAGACAGTGACCAAAACTCTCATGCGGCTTTGCTTCCGACCGCGGAGGACCCCACTGTCCCCAAATCCAGCAGAGGAAAACACTACGATGCTGAGTTTTTGGAGGCTCAAGGAAAATCCATACGGATAAAGAAGAAGCCGCATAAGGGAGATGGGCAGTCTGTCCATGCGGCAGCCAACTCTAGCCACAGGGAGACAACTCATATGGCAACCAACTCCGGCCGCAGGAAGATGGTCCATGCGACAGCCAGCTCTAGCCGCAAGAAGATGGTCCATACGGTAGCCAATCCTAGCCTCAGACGGGATGTCTCGTATGGCCCTACCAGAACCTCTGTGTTCTACCGCCTCTCATGCGGGCCCAACGCCATGCGGCCCATTGAGAATGTGGGATGTATCAATTTGCACCCTTTTTACTACGCACCTTCGAGTGCTAAGTCAAAAAAGTCTAGGGCAGTGCGGGCCCAACCAGCCCAGTCAACTGTCCAAGTTGTAGATTGTCAGCGGGCCCCATTGACTGTTACACGGGCTCCTGACGGAAAGTTGTACAGAACCACCCGCGTCCAGTCCCCCAGGGCTAACGGATAGGGTGGGTCTTTAAAGTCTCCATCTAAAGATCCAGAGCAAGTGCTTTTACTAGCCACGGATTGGGGAGCAAACATGATACCTAAGCACCCGTGTGCTCGGGATACCCGAGTCCACGAGATTGGTGCAAAGGTAGATCAGCTTGCTACCGACTTGCGTGAGGTGATTACTCACAAACGCAAGGTGGCAGCATTGGCATACGATGAATCCCTCCCGGGACGTCATTGTACCCGAGTCATCATCAACTGCTGCTGTGACAAATCAGCAGCACCTGAAGGTCGGCAGTCAGTTTTTCGACGACTACAGCAGCCAGCACCTGCCCGACAACAATTCAAGAAATAGGTGCAAATTCCAGGGGACGAGGAGTTTCCTTGCGTCTCCCGTAATTTAACTCAAAAGGTTACTCCTAGCAAGGAAGGAAAGAAGATAGGCTCTTCCAGCCCGACCATCTCAGCCAGTATTGTAAGGAGACCCTCATCTGGGGGGTTCCTATCGACAACCACAGGGGGTGTCTATTTAGGCACTCGATCCAAAAAGAAGCTTCCGGCACCCGGGGGTGCACCTTCGGCTTCCTTGATAGTAGATGAAAGTGGGGGTAGTAGTCCCCTAAATGTATGCGACAACCCAGTGTTCCAAGAGCACATACAGGGGGTAGAGGTCCTCCAAAACTGTGCAACAGACTCAGATTTCCCTGAAGATCACCACCCTCACCAAGATAATTTGGCTTCCTGGACACGGGGTAGCACCCCTTCCGAGTCCGAGGAGGAAGACATTCCGACATTCCCCGATGATTTTTCGGCACGGGGGTATGACATAGAGAGCACCTCCGCTACAATCCCTTCCACCTCTACCCACGTGAGGACCGTCTTTATGGCTGACGATGATCATGAAGCGCCTTTTGACCGACAACGGCTAGAAGTGCTGGAAGCCATGCTTCTATCCTTGGTCATGTTCGTAGACGAGATCAAAGCCGCCTTGCCAACTCAACCAGCGAGGACGCCCGGGCAAACAAGCTTGGGACCCGCAGTCAACGCGGACTCCATGTCACGACCCGTACCCGCTGTGAGGGTACGAGTACGTAACGACGCCCAGCCTACGCCGCAGTGTCGGCGGTAGAACGTTGTCCTATGTTACTATCTAATCAACAACTCACGAAATTATATAATGTACTTGTCAAACCTCAACTCCGAACGGAGGACAAGTATAGATATAATGAAATCTCAATCACAGTCTAAGCACGATAAGAAAACTCAGAAGTTTATAACTAAAGACTAAACAACAACATTTATAAACTACTAAATAATAATATCTCAAACAAACTCAAA
Organism: Iris pallida; assembly: GCA_029216955.1. Classification (NCBI taxonomy): domain Eukaryota; kingdom Viridiplantae; phylum Streptophyta; class Magnoliopsida; order Asparagales; family Iridaceae; genus Iris; species Iris pallida. The sequence continues at coordinate 6,055,389 of JANAVB010034619.1, forward strand.
TACAAACTCGTATCTCAAGTTATTACAATTCAAGTTTTAAAACATAAAAACTAAACCAAGTCTACTAGCTAGTCTTCCGATTACCCCTGAGTGTCGGGGCCAAAGGTAGCTAAGCCATCTCCTGCTCCAAGGCAAGTAGGGCAAATGTCCTCAGGGCAATCATCTGTAATATTTTCAACAGGTCCAGTCAGGACAGGAACGAGTACAATTCATCAAGAAATCCCAAGTAAATGACAGAGAACTATAAAGCAGTTATAGACAGTTATATTAATGAATCATGGCAGTTTTATACAGGTAATGATATAGAGAACAGTTAAGGTACAAGGAAAGGAAAGTAACTAAACAAGAAGAGAAACATGGCAATAAAGACTGTAAATATAATCTAGCTGAACTAGAGTAGCATGATATAAGTCCAGACAGTATAATAAGAGTCATGTGTGAGTCCAGACAATGTAATCTAATACCAGGTGATTCCAGCACGAGATGAGTCCGGTATAAGGTGAGTCCAGTCAGTGATCAAAGGTTCCAGGGTGAGTCCAGCCTATACTCTAACTGTGTGTTTTAAAATATCGGGATCGACATGTGAACGGCTGTAGGTAATACGGCATACCGCACACTCGGCCAAGTGTGGGATGGCTATCGTTCCAGTATAATTCCAAGGGAGTGGTTAAAGTATTTGGGTATGTTCACATGCCTATTCCAATATTTCCCCGCCTAGCAAGTACAAGTGAATCCATAACCCGACACGAAAATAGGTATAAGTCCAGCCAGTACCGAATGGTTCCAGTAAATGATTCCAGGGTGGTTCCAGAAATAGAGGCCAGACACGAATAAGTGAGTGTCGCATGAAATGGATCTAGTAATATCAAATCGTGTTCGTAATAGAGAATCAAATAGAACTAGCTACAACTGAAGTACAGTAAATGACAAGTAAATGGAAGAACTATCAGAGAATGTACTCGCCTGCTACTCTAAAAAGAGTAGTATAATATTAGATGTCTGCACCGGAGTCATAATGTCCTAGATAAAGCAGTACAGGTTATAATGTGTTTAAAATAAGGTAAATGAAGTTTATGATACAATCTACATGATTTCTAGGTCAATCTAGGTCAAAGTCAACTCTAAGTCAAACTTAGTCAACTGTCTAGATCAACTAGGTTAATTGGTCACATTTAGACTCAATGTTGACTTTTGGTCAACTCTAATCAACCAAGTCACTTAGGCCTATAGTCAATATCTAGGTCAATCTATAGGCTATCTACTAACTTAGACTAGGATACCAATCTATCACAAGATACTAAAATAGACTATCTATCAGATATCAATATCTAAGTCATATGTATATACTAGTAATATACCTTCTAGGCTAATTCTAGGTCAAGCTTATCACATCCAAAATTCTAATCAACACTATCTAGTATCTCCTTGTGCTTAGCCTATAATATATATAGGCTCAGGCATATCGATTCCATTACTCTACTCCTATGTACCCTTCACTTATATACTCATAAAGAGACCTGATACCCATGTTTCCATATGCCAAGACAAGCACATAGGAAATCTCGTAGCTAGTATCCTACTTCCTATACATGTATTATATGACAATACCCTATCTTTGTCTATTATCTACCTTTATAGGCCCCTCTTGACTCTTTACAATCATAGGTAATCTCACTAACCTATTCTATAACCTTTCCTATCTAATATTGCTCACACATTCATTTCTAACTCACTCATACCCTTATACACTAACCCTCTATCCTACACTACCAACTCCATATCCTGCTGCTACTATCTACTGTCAATGCAGGCAATGCAATACACCACAGCTCACTGCCCACCCCTACTCACTGCACTCTTTTGCAGCAGCTGCAATTGTTGCTACTGCTGCAAATGCAAGCCAAGCCTAACACAAGCTCCCTGCCTACTGCTCCTTCTACTGTTAGCTACTGCAATGCAAGCTAAGGCAGGGCAAGCATGTTGCCTGCTGCTGCTACTACAATGCAACCTCACACTTAGGCCTTCCCAAGCCCTGCACTCATCACCTTGTTCCTCACATACACTCTCCTATGCCATTCTTACTTGGGAACACTCACTAAGGCACTAGGACACTAACACTGGTACATACATGGTATTCCACACTCACATGGCCAATGCCATAAGCCCAAGTGTCAAGCAAAATCCTAATCTTCCCTACGACACCAATCGACACTTACTGTCTAACTAATACTTGCTATACTAAATCTAATATATTAACTTAAAACCCAACTCCCCAAGTAACCTCAGACTTGTAGGTATACTAACATCACAATAATTCTTTCCATCTCAGGAAAAAGTCACTAACTCAGGAATTTGTGAACTTCAATCCAATCTCAGGTTTCATAATATACATATCCAGATTATATTTGAAGATCAACTCAGGTATCACCTTAACTCAATCACAAGTGCATATATATAAGACATAATACTTCAGATTACATTATCAATTCTCAATTAACTCAAAACTGGAAAATGTAAAAAAAAACAGTGTAATCCATTGAAAAACCCAACATAACACATCCCAATCTGCCAACTGAACCAATTTCAGTAAAAACTCATTCATTCAAAGAACTTATCAATCATGAAACCAAATTAAAATAAAATTTAATCTCAGGCAATAAGGATTGAATCTCATTTGAATTTCAAATTCTGAATTCCCCCTTTCAAACCCAATTGAAACTGATACTGAAAACCCCATTTCGAACCCATATACCCAAGTGAAAACCTACACAAAATTGAATTAAAAAATAGCAAAACACGTGTACAGCCATAGGGACATGTCCCACGTGTCCAATGGGACACCCACGAGTCCAAGAATCAGGACATGAGGTGTCTAAAGATCAAATCAAAATAGTGTATCAATTACTGCACAGGCAGCCTCGTGCAGTGAGGACACGGCCTCGTGCGCGTGACACAGGACACGACACGACTCGTGCTCGTGCCCACGTGTTCGCCCCATATAGGGCTACACATGTGTCGCCCTGCACAGTGTCAACGTGTCCCCGTGTCGTGGTTAAACGTGCGTATCAGCGTGCATTTTTAACCGTGTGACGTGCAGTGTCAAATCGATACGGGTGGGATTTCTCCCAATCCGCTCGATGAAATGGCCTAAAATTTTGTCTGTGTCGTGTCAGTCATGTGTCCTAGGTGTGTCCAAAATTTTGTGTCAAGACGTGCAGTGTCGTGTCCGCTACAGTGCCCGAGCAGCAGGGCACTGAGCGCAGCCTGCTGCGTGCGTGTTCGTGTCCTCGTTCTGACACGACACAACACAAAAACCAACCCAGTCTTCATGAAACCTAAAGTACACATATAGATCTACAATTCCATGCAATTAGTTTAGCAAAAATCAAAAATAAAATCCTAAGTGGCATTCTATCAAACACTTATACATTGACATTGACACGTGTCCGATACGGACACCAAACGGACACGAAATTGACCCATACTTCAGGGACAGCTAGAGGACTCCTAGACCTTGCCCTAAATGCAAAGAAAATAAAATATTAATACAATTTAAGGGATTTTACCTATAGGTGCAATTAGCAAGAAAAGCCCCAAAATGAAGTATTCCTCTTTGCTAGCTCGGATCCCCAAATTACTCAAAATCTGGGATTACTCTCCACCAACAGTAAATAAACAATAATTAGGTCCTAATGCAAAAGACTAGAGTTAAAAAGGAGTTGAAATGAAAAAGTTATGGAATGGCTCTTTACCTCTTTCTTCAAAGCTTGAAAAAATAATAAAATAGGCAAGAACAAGGAAGAAATTATTTATAGGAAAGGGGGAGCCCTAGTGGCTGGTCATAAAGTGAAAAATTAGGGTTAGGGTTTAGTCTAATGGCTATGGGCCTAGTTGCACTAGTCATGGAACCAATTTCTAGGTCTCAAGTCTATGGACCAATTCACCAATCCTCCTATTTCAAACTTGATCCTAAGTGTCCTAACTCGAGTTGACTTAAGTTAGACTAGGGTCCATACCATGTTAACTAGGTCACCAAGTCAAGGTCAAAATCTAGGACAGTCTCCTAAGTCACAGCTTAGCAAAAGTCAAAATCAACAATCACCAGTGCAATAAATCATGAAATAATTCAAAGAGGCCAAATGACCAAAATACCCTCATGCTCAAAAGTAATAATAAATTATCCTAATAACATGGTCAGGCTCTAGGTCAGACAGTCTTTCAGGTTACACTAGCAAGGCATCAAAATCACAAGCCATGACTTAAAACAGTTTTAAATTGATTAAAAATCACCAAAAATCATAATGTGATTTAAATACAAATAAATAATAATTATAAATACAAAATTTCAAAATTACCCTCATTCCAGAAACTGGGTGTTACAAGTCTACCCCCCTTAGAAAAATTTTGTCCTCGAAATTAAGATGAGCGCACCCTTCCTAGGTCAAACCCCCAATCAATCAAAGTCGATAGATAACATGCAATATAATCCTACTGGTCGTGATTCCACAGTCTCGAACAGGGTAGCTACACTATCTAGCAATCACAAGCAATATCCTGGCAGGTACTAAGGGAAATCACACAACATGATGGAAAGAAGAACAGGAAAGACAGACCTACTAGCCCGTCACCCGTAGCGTCGGTCTACTCGACTGTCAGCACAAAAGCCCTGCCCCTCTGGTGTATATCCCTCTGATGGTGCAGGGCACGGTGCGGCGCTACATGTGGCCTAGCTCCCTCTATCTAATCCATGACACTCAAGTAATATCCATCCTGATATTCCACTCAATTATACTAGGGCACCATCTATATGGTATCTATCCTGTTATCTGATAATCATACCCGTCTATCCAGAACCATGTTACCAGAATCCTCGTCACACCAGTAAGTATGGCTACGATAATCCATAGAGTCCACAACTAGAATCATGGTATTTAAAATTTTTGCATTGCCGTAAGCTTGGCTGCAAAAACTTTAAATTCCCACACCCGAGAAATACATCCAAAATCAGACTCTCTCATCGCCCAACCAGCTGATATGGCTGTAGAAGACTCTAGATTCCATAACTGAGGCAACCTAGCCCATAATGTTATCTTGGTAGAAAATCAAGTCAATAATGAATACCATGAATCAAATTCAACGATGAATCAGGGAAGATAGACAGATACTGTCAGAATCGTATTTCGAGATAGTTTATAATGAGATTCTCAAGGATCATCCCAGGAATCGTCTCAAGTAGTCCTAATTGTGATTATGTACCTCTCCGTTAAAGCCTATCTCTCAATCCTATTGCAGGCTCGCAGCAGTACGACTAAGTCGTCGTACTACCGCGATATCGCACTAATGCGACTCTCGACCTGCATGGGCCACCACTAAAAATGTGTCACGACCCGCACCCACTGTGAGGGTACGAGTACGTAACGACGTTCATCCTACGCCGCAGTGTCGGCAGTAGAATGTTGTCCTAGGTTACTATCTAATCAACAACTTACGCAATTATATAATGTACTTGTCAAACCTCAACTCCGAACGGAGGACAAGTATAGATATAATAAAATCTCAATCACAGTCTAAGCACGATAAGATAACTCAGAAGTTTATAACTAAAGACTAAACAACAACATTTATAAACTACTAAATAATAATATCTCAAACAAACTCAAATACAAACTCGTATCTTAAGTTATTACAATTCAAGTTTTAAAACATAAAAACTAAACCAAGTCTACTAGCTAGTCTCCCGATCACTCATGAGTGTCGGGGCCAAAGGTAGCTAAGCCATCTCCTGCTCCAAGGCAAGTAGGGCAAATGTCCTCAGGGCAATCATCTGTAATATTTTCAACAGGTCCAGTCAGGACAGGAACGAGTACAATTCATCAAGAAATCTCAAGTAAATGACAGAGAACTATAAAGCAGTTATAGACAATTATATTGATGAATCATGGCAGTTTTATATAGGTAATGATATACAAGGAAAGGAAAGTAACTAAATAAGAAGAGAAACATGACAATGAAGACTGTAAATATAATCTAGCTGAACTAGAGTAGCATGATATAAGTCCAGACAGTATAATAAGAGTCATGTGTGAGTCCAGACAATGTAATCTAATACCAGGTGATTCCAGCACGAGATGAGTCCGGTATAAGGTTAGTCCAGTCAGTGATCAAAGGTTCCAGGGTGAGTCCAGCCTATACTCTAACAATGTGTTTTAAAATATCGGGATCGACATGTGAACGGCTGTAGGTAATACGGCACACCGCACACTCGGCCAAGTGTGGGATGGCTATCGTTCCAGTATAATTCCAAGGGAGTGGTTCCAGTATTTGGGTATGTTCACATACCTATTCCAATATTTCCCCGTCCAGCAAGTACAAGTGAATCCATAACCCGACACGAAAATAGGTATAAGTCCAGCCAGTACACGAATGGTTCCAGTAAATGATTCCAGGGTGGTTCCAGTAGGTGGTTCCAGAAATAGAGGCCAGACACGAATAAGTGAGTGTCGCATGAAATGGATCTAGTAATATCAAATCGTGTTCGTAATAGAGAATCAAATAGAACTAGCTACAACTGAAGTACAGTAAACGACAAGTAAATGGAAGAACTATCAGAGAATGTACTCGCCTGCTACTCTGAAAAGAGTAGTATAATATCAGATGTCTGCACCGGAGTCACAATGTCCTAGATAAAGCAGTACAGATTATAATGTGTTTAAAATAAGGTAAATGAAGTTTATGATGCAATCTACATAATTTCTAGGTCAATCTAGGTCAAAGTCAACTCTAAGTCAAACTTGGTCAACTGTCTAGATCAACTAGGTTAATTGGTCACATTTAGGCTCAATGTTGACTTTTGGTCAACTCTAATCAACCAAGTCACTTAGGCCTATAGTCAATATCTAGGTCAATCTATAGGCTATCTACTAACTTAGACTAGGATACCAATCTATCACAAGATACTAAAATAGACTATCTATCAAATATCAATATCTAAGTCATATGTATATACTAGTAATATACCTTCTAGGCTAATTCTAGGTCAAGCTTGTCACATCCAAAAATCTAATCAACACTAACTAGTATCTCTTTGTGCTTAGCCTATAATGTATATAGGCTCAGGCATATCGATTCCATTACTCTACTCCTATGTACCCTTCACTTATATACTCATAAAGAGACCTGATACCCATGTTTCCATATGCCAAGACAAGCACATAGGAAATCCCATAGCTAGTATCCTACTTCCTATACATGTATTATATGACAATACCCTATCCTTGTCAATTATCTACCTTTATAGGCCCCTCTTGACTCTTTACAATCATAGGTAATCTCACTAACCTATTCTATAACCTTTCCTATCTAATATTGCTCACACTCTCATTTCTCACTCACTCATACCCTTATACACTAACCCTCTATCCTACACTACCAACTCCATATCCTGCTGCTACTATCTACTGTCATTGCAGGCAATGCAATACACCACAGCTCACTGCCCACCCCTACTCACTATACTCTATTGCAGCTGCTGCAATTGCTGCTACTGCTGCAAATGCAAGCCAAGCCTAACACAAGCTCCCTGCCTACTGCTCCTTCTACTGTTAGCTACTGCAATGCAAGCTAAGGCAGGGCAAGCATGTTGCATGCTGCTGCTACTACAATGCAACCTCACACTCAGGCCTTCCCAAGCCCTGCACTCATCACCTTGTTCCTCACATACACTCTCCTATGCCATTCTTACTTGGGAACACTCACTAAGGCACTAGGACACTAACACTGGTACATACATGGCATTCCATACTCACATGGCCAATGCCCTAAGCCTAAGTGTCAAGCAAAATCCTAATCTTCCCTGCGACACCAATCGACACTTACTGTCTAACTAATACTTGTTATACTAAATCTAATATACTAACTTAAAACCCAACTCTCCAAGTAATCTCAGACTTGTAGGTAACATCACAATAATTCTTTCCATCTCAGGAAAAACAGTCACTAACTCAGGAATTTGTGAACTTCAATCCAATCTCAGGTTTCATAATATACATATCTAGATTATATTTGAAGATCAACTCAGGTATCACCTTAACTCAATCACAAGTGCATATATATAAGACCTAATACTTCAGATTACATTATCAATTCTCAATTAACTCAAAACTGGAAAATGTAAAAAAAAAACAGTGTAATCCAATGAAAAACCCAACATAACACATCCCAATCTGTCAACTGAACCAATTTCAGTAAAACTCATTCATTCAAAGAACTCATCAATCATGAAACCAAATTGAAATAAAATTTAATCTCAGGCAATAAGGATTGAATCTCATTTGAATTTCAAATTTCGAATTCCCCCTTTCAAACCCAATTGAAACTAATACTGAAAATCCCCATTTCGAACCCATATACCCAAATGAAAACCTGCACAAAATTGAATTAAAAAATAGCAAAACACGTGTACAGCCACAGGGAAATGTCCCACGTGTCCAATGGGACACCCACGAGTCCAAGAATCAGGACACGAGGTGTCCAAAGATCAAATCGAAACAGTGTATCAATTACTGCACAGGCAGTCTCGTGCAGTGAGGACACGGCCTCGTGCGCGCGACACAGGGCACGACACGACTCGTGCTTGTGCCCACGTGTTCGCCCCATATAGGGCTACACATGTGTCGCCCTGCACAGTGTCAGCGTGTCCCCGTGTCATGGTTAAACGTGCGTATCAGCGTGCGTTTTTAACCATGTGACGTGCAGTATCAAATCGATGCGGGTAGGATTTCTTCCAATCCGTTCGATGAAATAGCCTAAAATTTTGTCTGTGTCATTTCAGTCATGTGTCCTAGGTGTGTCCAAAATTTTATGTCAAGACGTGCAGTGTCGTGTCCGCTACAGTGCCCGAGCAGCAGGGCACTGAGCGCAGCCTGCTGCGTGCGTGTTCATGTCCTCGTTCTAGCACGACACGACACAAAAACCAACTCAATCTTCATGAAACCTAAAGTACACATATAGATCTACAATTCCATGCAATTAGTTTAGCAAAAATCGAAAATAAAATCCTAAGTGGCATTCTATCAAACACTTATACATTGACATTGACACGTGTCCAATACGGACACCAAACGGACACGAAATTGACCCATACTTCAGGGACATCTAGGGGACTCCTAGATCTAGCCCTAAATGCAAAGAAAATGAAATATTAATGCAATTTAAGGGATTTTACCTATAGGTACAATTAGCAAGAAAAGCCCCAAAATGAAGTATTCCTCCTTGCTAGCTCGGATCCCCAAATTACTCAAAATCTGGGATTACTCTCCACTAACAGTAAATAAACAATAATTAGGTCCCAATGCAAAAGACTAGAGTTAAAAAGGAGTTGAAATGAAAAAGTTATGGAATGGCTCTTTACCTCTTTCTTTAAAGCTTGAAAAAATAATAAAAGAGGCAAGAACAAGGAAGAGATTATTTATAGGGAAGGGGGAGCCCTAGTGGCTGGTCATAAAGTAAAAAATTAGGGTTAGGGTTTAGTCTAATGGCTATGGGCCTAGTCGCACTAGTCATGGAACCAATTTCTAGGTCTCAAGTCTATGGACCAATTCACCAATCCTCCTATTTCAAACTTGATCTAAGTGTCCTAACTCGAGTTGACTTAAGTTAGACTAGGGTCCATACCATGTTAACTAGGTCACCAAGTCAAGGTCAAAATCTAGGACAGTCTCGTAAGTCACAGCTTAGCAAAAGTCAAAATCAACAATCACCAGTGCAATAAATCATGAAATAATTCAAAGAGGCCAAATGACCAAAATACCCTCATGCTCAAAAGTAATAATAAATTATCCTAATGACATGGTCAGGCTCTAGGTCAGACAGTCTCTCAGGTTACACTAGCAAGGCATCAAAATCACAAGCCATGGCTTAAAACAGTTTTAAATTGATTAAAAATCACCAAAAATCATAATGTGATTTAAATACAAATAAATAATAATTATAAATATAAAATTTCAAAATTACCCTCATTCCAGAAACTGGGTGTTACACTCCAACATGACCGCCCCTCCTTTGGACGATGATCCCTTAGGAGCATCCGTTCCCTCAGTTGCAGATGAAGCCAAGGAGGCAAGGAGGAAAGTCCAGGAGCTTTGAGGAATGTTCAATGCCCGAGACTCCTCTCGGGATCTCAGAATACGACAGCCATATCCCGTTGCATAGAGAAATGTGCCTTTTCCACCACGGCACAAGCCGTTCTATATCGATTCGTATGATGGAAAGACCTCTGCTAATCCGTACATGACTTACTTTGAAGTCACAACTGACCACTTGCCGTATAGCGTTCGAGCATTGGAGGAGATCGCGTTCGACTGGTACCGCAACCTTCCCGACAATTACATTCATTCTTTTGACGGCTTCAAGCACATGTTCCTAGAAAGATTCTACGAAGTGGGGCATGATGTAACGATGTCATCTCTCATGGACGTCATTCAGGGAGAAAGGGAGCTAACAAGGAACTATATCGAACGGTTCCGCCAAACCGCAATGAGATTGCCCCAAGGCAATCCCGATAGCTCCTTGATTGAAATCTGCCAAAAGAAGCTGCTCCCTACAATTATCCTCTGGATGGGTGATAATCAGTTCAGGGATTGGACGACCTTCATCATAAGTTCTACCAACGCAGAGACAAAATTGAAGAAGGCTCGCCAGCTGGGATTACACATCCCAGACGGAGAAGATAAGGGAAGACGTCCTGGTTCCACCTCCAGTAACAACAACAGTGGCACCGCCACCAACCGGGACAATAAGGGCAAATAGGCCATGGTCACTGATGCGACTCCGAAACTCGAACAAAAACAGGCGGAAGGTCCGTGGCCCAAGGTTACTTACTCATTTGAAGATAGTCATGTCAAACCTATCTTCGATATGCTCTTGCAAAGGGGTAGGATCCTGCTCCCTCCACCAAGGCGCGAACCCCGAGCGGCAGAAATGGAGGACCCAAAGTATTTTCACTTCCACCGCTATGTCCATCATGCCACTCATGATTGCTTCCAATTGAAGCGATACATTCAGAGTCTTATCGACTCCAAAGCTCAGTGGTAGACTTTAAAGAGGTTACCGTGGAGGCAAACATGGTGTCTATTCAGTTCGGCAATTTTTCTCCAACAAGCACTCCAGACGGGGCCATACCTGTCCCTCGGGCAACGATGGAGGTTACTAATCTTCTACCCGTCCGGAGCCAGACATTTGGATTGGTACCCCTCACCACATCACGAGGAGAGATCATGTGGGTGCATCCAGACTTGGTGCCCGAAGTTACCCAGGAGGGGTCATCTCTTACCAGCAAGAAAAAGGGCATGAAGTCTAGAGCCTGCCACACAATTTCAGCCGAAGCTGAAGAAGCTGCAGCCGTTGTTACCCGGTCTGGAGCACAAGTCCAGCCTGCACGGGATAGTTCAGCCGAAGATCCTCAGCCGGCAACGTTGCCTCCCTCTGATGTTCCAAGGCCATTTTAGCCTCCATTGGCGGATAAGTCCAAGACAAAGGAAACCCGCTTCGACATGCCACTCCACAATGATGTTCCTCAGGGACTGGAGAGACCTTACAACTTCGACATATTAGCACAATTGGCTAATACGCCAGCAAAGTTGTCGTTATACGAGCTCCTAAGGCTCTCCAAGGAACTTCGTGTCGCATTAAGCAAAGCACTCTAAAATGCTGACGCCTACTTAGCTCAGGTCAAGCCTCCAGGAGAAGACCCGCCAGCAGATCCACAAGGCAGCGATAGCACAGATGCAATGCCCAACATCGTATTTACTCCACAGGACATGTTGATCAAGTCCAATTTGCAGGATCGCCCCTTGTACTACACTGGATACATAGGCGACATCAAGGTGGATCGGATGCATATCGACCCTGGCTCGTCAATAAGCATTATCCCGAAAAGCTTGCTCCAACTTCTTGGCATCCCTATGCACCGGCTAGCAGCGACCAACACTGCCATTAGCAATTTTAACTTGGAAAGGAGCTATCCCCTAGGGAAGATCCGGTTGAAGTACCAGATTGGTGACCTAAAGTCGGAAGTTACCTGCTACGTCATAGATGCAGACACCTCCTACAACATCCTCTTGGGACGTCCATGGATACATGACTATATGATCGTGCCATCCACTCTTCACCAGTGCTTCAAGTATATCAGTAGGCACAGCTTCGTGATAACTGAATTTGCCGACATCGATCCCTTCAAGGGGGTTGAATCTTATTACTCTTCGGAGGCTTGTCTACATGACGAATCCAGGAAACATATAACTGACGAATTGGAGGCCATCACAGGGCCAAAAGAACCCTTGAGAATTCATCTCCAGGTCCGTAAACTAGGTAAGGCCGCACATCTCGTCGCGACTTTGCATAAAGAGGTGCTCGGTTCTCCTGCCTCACCTACGCAGTTGGAATCAATGGTCATCCGGCTCCCGAGATCCAGCCAGGAACCAAAACCTGTTATAGGGCCGATGGTGATCCAATTACCGAAATCCAATCAAAGGCATCAGGAAGATGCGAGGCCCCCTATAACGCCGATGATGATCCGATTGCCAAAAACCACTCAAAGGCAACCGGAAGACACAAAGTCCCTTGCCGAGCCAATTGTCATTTGTCTTCCCAAGACGAGCTAGCAACCAAGTGTCGATCCAACACCCTCAGGCAAGTCAATACCATAAGCTGAACCCTTGGTGGTCAAGTTGCCCAAGACAGCATCCCAACCTCCGGTCATGCAGGGGGTAGCAGAAGAAGATGCAGAACTCGCAAAGTATCTGGTTGCAAAGGTGGATAGTCCCTCTCCTGATGATGTGACAACCGTCCATACCACAAATCGACTTGCTCCCATTAAAGATGCCTACTTCCTAGTCCCAGGTAGAAGAGAAGGGGATTACATGATCATCTTTGGCCGAAAAGAAGGTCCTCAACCCTTCATGCCTCAAGAGTTTGATCTCGAACCCGATACTAGAAGACTATCGCTCTACCTGTATAGTCCTCAGGCCAAGTATTTCATACGAAAGCAGAGGTACGACATGGATGCTACCCTAGGTCTGAATTACGACAACGGTCGACGTTTGCCTCTGCAGCTATTAACTCCATCTGGGAAACTTTGGGATTACTACGACAAGTCCAAATGCAGCCTCGGTTATGTTACACCAGCAACAATGCCCGAGAGCTCCGATGAGGAAAAAAACAAGTGGCATTCTCACCCATTCGAATCACCTACATACGACTCTGATAACAGCATTGGTATATTAAGGCAGACATTATCTGTCAATATGGCATCCATTGACTTTGAAGAGGAAGACAAGGATCTACTCGAACCTCTTGAATTGGAGCCATGGGTCCAACAACTGGATGCACAATAAGAGAAGCGCTTGCAAGCTCAACAAAGCATTGAGTTCTATCAAGCACGCATCTCTCGAGCCTTCAATAAGAAAGTCAAACAGAGGACATTCTAAGTAGGCGATCTCGTCTTGGCCGTTCGCAGACCGATGGTCATGACTCACAAAACCGCCGATAAATTCCAGCCCAAGTGGGAGGGTCCATACATCATCGAGACCGTATTCTCCAGCGACGCGTACCGTCTCGCAAAACAAAATGGAGACTTGCTCATGATGCCCGTCAACGACAAGTTCCTCAAGAAATATTATGTCTAAACAACATCTTCCAACTATCTCTCAGATTGTGAGTTATATACCCTCTGGTATCGCTGAACTTACACTCTGACCCCAAGTCTCCCAGATTGTTGAGTTATGCACCCTCAGGTACTGCTGAACTTACTCTCTGACCGCTTCGAGTGGATTCATATCGCATCTTCTGGGCAACAAGTCATGTATGATCACACCTATGAACTTCCACACTAAATCCTTTCCCCCACCGGAGTTTGCCTCAAAATCTATTACTCGCACCACCAGTGCACAAAAAGGGTAATAGGTCCACAAAATTCCCCAACGGGAAAAACAACCACGTCCATATTATCTCTGAGTTGTTTTCCCGTCCATCACAAACAAACCACCCAATACATAGAACTTTCACGTTGATAGCACCTCTGAGTTGTTCTGTGTATCCTCATTTGGCCCACTCCTACCACGTCCTCATTACCTCTGAGTAGGAAGGCAATACTTTAGACCCATATTTACTACGTCCTCATTACCTCTGAGTAAATATGTTGGTTTTCTCTCCACTTATTATCCGTACGCACCGCCAGTACACAAAAAGGATAATAGGTCCACAAATGTCCTCTGTTGGCCACAAATGCTGTATTAGGCCCCCTAGTACATGCACCCCCTTCTTCACAATCATATGCTTCTGGAACCCAGTTGTTTCTTGGCATTCATTACCCGTTACGTAGAACTTCCACGTCCATATTACCTCTGAGTTGTTCTATGTATCCTCATTCGAGTTCACTCCTACCATGTCCATATCACCTCTGAGTAGGAAAGCTCTACCATCAACCTCATATTTACCACGTCCATATCACCTCTGAGTAAATATGTTGGTTCCCTCCCTCAACTTATTATATGTACCTAAAACCAAGGTACACCAAGGATGATAAGTCCACATAAAATTCCCAGCGGAAGTACCCAAACCTATCACGTCCATGCTACCTCTGATAGGATTGCCACACCTAAACAACTCGACTTTCCATGCTTCTTATTCAAAGTATTCCAAATTTGCAATTTGAAAACTTTGAAGGGGGTCTTGTAGAAGCATGAAAATATTGCTTTTAGTCCCACATCGAAAAGGAGAAGAAAAAAGGGCTCACTCCATTCTATATATAGAGCCCCCTTCCTTCATTTGAAAAGGGCACCAAAAAAAAGAATCACTCAATTGAGTCACTCGTTGTCATGGCGAGGATGAGTTGGGTTCTGAGTACTAGGCGTCTTCACGGGCTAGTATGAAGAAATCCAAGGCGGCACGGGCCTTGCGTTTCAAACGTGTTATGCCAACAGTAAACCAGAGATGCGTGCGCAAAAATTATGCGCGCTACCGATGGTAAACTGTACATAATGGTCTCGGGTGAGTTTGCACCATATATGAGCCGACTCTTAAAGTCCTCCTCCCACTTGGGTGCAGCTATTGCGCTTGAACTAAGTCGGGGGGATCTCTTGCTAAAGTTCTCCTCCTAGTTGGGTGCAGCTATTGTACTTGAACTAAGTCGGGAGGGAATCTCTTGCGGGCCAAACCCCATGCGACCCATTGAGAATGTCGAAGCTTCCAACTTGGACTCTTCCTACTACGCACCTTCGGGTGCTAAGTTGAAGAAGTCTAGGGCGATATCGCATATTGTATGCGCGGGCATGTCATAGCTCGTCCTGTCTCGCAGTGCTTTACTAGCCTCAGACCAGGGAGCCAATATGATGGTCCCAAAAGTCTCCCTACAATGATCGAGCGCGGTGCTTTACTAGCCGGTGATCAGGGAGCAAATATGATGATCCCAAAAAGTCTTCCTACAACGATCGAGCGCAGTGCTATACTAGCCGGTGATCAGGGAGCAAATATGATACCTACGCATCCGGACGCTCGAGATACCTACCAGGGCCCACAAAACGGATGCGAAGGTAGATCAATCTGCTATCAACCTGCGAGAGGTGATTACTCACAAACGCAAGAAGAGAGAAGCAACCTTGGCGTACGATGAGCCCCTTCCAGGACATCACTACACCTAAGCCATCATCAACTGCCGCTGCCATAAGACAGTAGCTCAACTATCAAGGCAGTCTGTGTTCCAGCGACTGCGACCTACTGCGCATTTCCAACATCATTTCGGAAACATGATGCCAATTGAAGACATTGTAACGGTCTGCTCTCAACTAGATGCATTACTCAGATATCTCATTCAGGCGGATCGTCTCAGTCAAGCGCATCACAATCTTCTGAAGGAGTCTACCGTCAAATCTTCTTCGAACAAGGAGATTAGTCAAGAAGGAGACAAACGAAACTCTCTCAAATCGTGACATTCGGCACAGCACCTCCTCCTAGGGCCCCCATACCCATCCAGCCAGAAGATATCCTTCATGCAGCTTAATCATGAAACATTCCTCATGCGGCTCGGTCATGAGACATCCTTCATGCGGCTCAGTCAGAAGGCATTCCTCATGCGGCTCGGTCATGAGACATTCCTCATGCGGCTCGGTCATGAGACATTCCTCATGCGGCTCGGTCATAAGACGTCCTTCATGCGGCTCGGTTATGAGACATTCCCTCATGCGGCTCGGTCATGAGACGTCCTTCATGCGGCTCGGTCACGAGACATTCCTTCATGCGGCTCGGTCACGAGACATTCCTTCATGCGGCTCGATTATGAAACATTCTTTCATGCGGCTCAGCCATGAGACATTCCTCATGCAGCTCGGCCAGGAGACATCCTTCATACGGCTTGCTACAGAAGATTAGTTGATGCACGTGACAAGTTGACCAGGTCTCAACTGCTCAGATTTGCTACAACAACAAATCACAACAAGTCCTAACAAATCCCCAGCTATCAGTCACAGACCGAGTCTCGAGGCATGATTACGGCCATGTGGCACGAGGATTTGCCACGTGGTCATCTATGCGGCTCAAAATATCCTTCATCCCAAAATTACTATAAATAGCAAGGTGCCACACCCCTGCAAGATGGTTGGTAATCCAAGGCTGACAACCTTCAAGAAGGCAATTTCTTCAAGATCTAAAGACTGCATCAGATAGTCTACGGAGGAGTAAGGCAGAGTTGATAGCACTTTCCCGAGCCTCCACCGTCACCTCCCAGAATCAAAACTAAACAATTGTACTTAGATTGTTTCCTAGTATTTCTTTCTAGGCTTTTCTTTGTACAAGCGAGTTTGCAATCAATTTCAATGTTCTGTAATACCTGTCTTTGATTTTTTTTATGGCAAACATAATTGTTTCTAGAGTCTGTTTTTCTAAAGTCATACTTAGACCTAAGTTAGATTGAAGGACTGCATGCTGGTCTAGACTAAGATGACTAGACCAATTTTGCAGAACTGGACCTGCATGGGCCACCACTAAAAATATGTCACGACC
Source organism: Iris pallida (assembly GCA_029216955.1). Lineage (NCBI taxonomy): Eukaryota > Viridiplantae > Streptophyta > Magnoliopsida > Asparagales > Iridaceae > Iris > Iris pallida. The sequence goes on from JANAVB010034619.1 coordinate 6,072,441, forward strand.
CGATTCCAATATACTGGGTCCAGTCGGATCATGTCCAGCCTGCACCGTTGTGAGACGGCGGCAGTAAGCTGTATCAAGTGGTAGAACACAAGCAGATAATATCTAAAGCGGGAAAGAAATAACATTTTGTTGAATCTGAAATGTAACTAAGAGTCTGTATAAAAATAACACAAAATAAAGCAGACAACCATTCTGCTACTACAACGGTTTTTACAACTGGAAAGGAAATAAACTAAACCGATGGCACAGCTAATAATCTGGGGCTCCCTGGTCAGGTTCAGCTACCTCATCAGGACTCGGACCAGGTCCATAGAAAGAATTAACATCAAGATCTTCGTCGTCGCAGTCACCTAAAAATATTGGTCTCCAGTCAGGAGGGAACAAGAACATATATCCACATCTAACATTCTAAATAATAATAAATGATGCAAAACAGTTTAAAAGTATTATATAATTTTTCTAGATAATAATAAAAGAGACAGCAGGCAATAAATCTCAGAAGCTACAATGATGAAATCTACAATGAGTCAATAGTATTTTTGAGTATATAATCGATCTGTGACCGGCTGGTAGAGTCAATGTGTATACTAGCATTTTGGCCAAATGAATAGTATACAGTACGGTTCAACCCCATGTGCGGTAGAGGTTAGCGCGAGAGAGGCAATATTCGGTAACAATGGCTTTGGTCACAGATGTTATACTACTCCCCCAATCAATCCTCGAGTCAATGAGTCAATCAATCAATCAATCAATCAATCGATGTAGAGTCCGAGAGGGATCCGCTGTGAATCAGCGTCGCTACAATATACATGATTCTACTGATGCAGCACATTTAATTATTAAGTAAAACATAGATATGAAGGATATGAAACTTGCTTTGGCTGTTCCTCGGTGTGAAAGGTAACGACATGAAGGTATCAGCTAGGGTCCGGAATCTGAACCTACATTAATTAATAATCTTAGAACTTATTCTAGAGGTTAGCTAAAATGCCACTAAACACAACTACATTTAATTATAAACATTGCCCTTTTTATTTGAGAAATAATAACTTAACTTTATATAATAATTTGGTAAAACTATTTTATTAGCATTTTATAAATAGAGCAAAAATTAATATATTTGAATATTAATAACATAGTAGCAGTTTTATCGTAAATCATTTTAATAGAAAAATATCGCTTAAACTCGGAAATATTTGAAATCTAATGTAATATTTATTTATACAAAACTTTACGAAATATTTACTAATACTATTTTCTTTAATAAAGAATAACCATTTTAATAATATAAATACGAAAACCTTATTGTTGTAAAGCTTACAGTTTTTATTAGAAATATCGTTAAAATATCTAGCTTTTAATACCATAAATATATTAATAAAAATAATGGTTAATTACAAAAATAAACCTTTTTTTCTAAAAATGCATAGATATATAGAATTGGCCTAAAAACACTATTTTCTATATTAAAGTATATTTTTTAAATATAATTATCTATTTTGAAACTAATTGATCAATTAATAATAAATAGTGAATCAATGGAAATAATCCTTATTAATGATTAGAATAACGTTATGTCCTACGTTATTTGATTTTAAACGTAAACGATAATCTCTAATTAATACTAAGCAACCGAATTATAATTAACTGTCATAATGAAATAGGGCTACTAACATTATTACAACGCCTTATTAGGAAACTATACTAAATTATTCCGGAATTGACAGACCTTCACTCTGTCAATTTCGATCGGAAACAGGGAGGGTTTTATTTTTTGTGAAATGTACAAAAGATAGAAAGATTACCGACAGGTTGTGACGGAGTACAGAGGGGAGGCCTCGGACTCGGACGTACGCGGAGAGCGCACGCACCCGGGAAGCGCGGAACGGGACGCGGAATACGTGCACGGCGCACGCGAGGCGACGCGTGCGCGGGGCACGCGCTGGACACGCGGGATGTGTGAGGCTGGCCACGCGGCTGCTGGTTGTAGCGAGGGCCGACGTAGGGGCTGGCACGACGGCCGAGGAGCGCCGCCGGGGTCTGGCACGACGGTCGGAGTCTGCCGCGGCTGCTGGCGCCGTGCGGGGGTCTGCCGCGGCTGCTGGCGCCGCACGGGGGTCGCTGCGCGCTGGTGGAGTGGCCGGGATGGCCGCGGCCTGCTGGTCGACGGCGGAGTCGGCCACGCGGGGGGTGCATGTCGAATGGGGGTCGGCGAGGGGGGTATGGAATGGGTTGGAGAGGGAGAGAATTTGATGGTGAGGGGATGGTGTGTGCTGCGTTCTCCTTTATGAGAGAAATGGGGGTTGAGCGAAGAAAAAAGAGTGGTGAAGAGGAATTTGAGGAGGGTAAAGTGCATTTAAACCCTCCTTAGAGTTGCCTCGTTCGCAAAATAAGACCTTTTAGAAAACTTAAAGCAGTTTGCACCTCCCGCAAACATGTTTTGTGCAGAATACCCCTTTCCGTCAAATTGACGTTAGAACAGCCGTTAGAGGCCATTTTTTGGATTAAAAAAAAAGTACACTTCCCAAAATACCCCTAATGCTTACATTTGGCTGTTGGCTCTCTTTCATTCTCTATGTATAAGACAATGTTTGTTTGAAACATAAAACCTAAACTTTATATTTTCTATTTTTTGACCGGTTGGTTGGAAGGAAAAATAATATATTTTTTTATATTTCTTTTTTTTTTTACTTATTTGGTCTCATTTAATATATTGACACGTTTAGTAATATTTAAGTAATATTTAAGTTATTTGTTTAAGTAATACATGTGATGAAAATAAATTTGTACCAAGATTTACAATTTCAGTTAGAATTAATAAATAAATAATTACGATAATAGTCATGACTAATAAATAATTACGATACAAGTTCAGGACTAACCGGACATTTGTTAAAAGATTTTTTTTTTCCAGAAAAAATTTAAGATGAAAACCTACTATTTAGATTATAAACATTTATTTTCGAAAATGACGTCAAGCATGAGAATTGATTTTTGTTTAATAATCTTTTTAATATTTTGTTTTTTGTTTCCATTTTTTTATTTCTTATTTCATTTTTTTTTTCATCTTTTTAATAATCTTTTCTAGAATTAATAAATAAATAATTACGATAATAATCATGACTAATAAATAATTACGATACAAGTTCAGGACTAACCGGACATTTGTTAAAAGATTTTTTTTTCCAGAAAAAATTTAAGATGAAAACCTACTATTTAGATTATAAACATTTATTTTCGAAAATGACGTCAAGCATGAGAATTGATTTTTGTTTAATAATCTTTTTAATATTTTGTTTTTTGTTTCCATTTTTTTATTTCTTATTTCATTTTTTTTTCATCTTTTTAATAATCTTTTCTAGAATTAATAAATAAATAATTACGATAATAATCATGACTAATAAATAATTACGATACAAGTTCAGGACTAACCGGACATTTGTTAAAAGATTTTTTTTTCCAGAAAAAATTTAAGATGAAAACCTACTATTTAGATTATAAACATTTATTTTCGAAAATGACGTCAAGCATGAGAATTGATTTTTGTTTAATAATCTTTTTAATATTTTGTTTTTTGTTTCCATTTTTTTATTTCTTATTTCATTTTTTTTTCATCTTTTTAATAATCTTTTCTAGAATTAATAAATAAATAATTACGATAATAATCATGACTAATAAATAATTACGATACAAGTTCAGGACTAACCGGACATTTGTTAAAAGATTTTTTTTTTCCAGAAAAAATTTAAGATGAAAACCTACTATTTAGATTATAAACATTTATTTTCGAAAATGACGTCAAGCATGAGAATTGATTTTTGTTTAATAATCTTTTTAATATTTTGTTTTTTGTTTCCATTTTTTTATTTCTTATTTCATATTTTTTTTTCATCTTTTTAATAATCTTTTCTAGTTTTTTAAGATTGACTTTTATTTTCAAATTTGTATAGTTTTTGTTTTCGTCTTTTTTCATTGTTTAAGATTTATCCTCATTTTTTGGTTTTTTGGAATATTTTGTCTATTTTTTATTTTTTCCATATTTTAATAGTATTTTTTGTTTTTTATTTGGTTTTTTTTTCCAGTTTTTCATCATTTCTATTTTTTAAGAATTGAAATAATTTTAATAAATAATTCTAATTAAAATAATTTTAATAAATAATTTTACTAGCAAAGACCATTTTCCCTTTGTTAATATTTATCCACATTTTAACAAGTATTTTTGCGTAACCGTTTTTAACAAAATAATTTTAGAACTAACCGTTTTTAACAAGTTAATATTAGATAGCCCAGGGGTAAAATGGTCAAAACAACCCCATTTTAACACCCGTAAACGGAAAAGTTAGCGGAGGGGGTGATTTGAGCATTTTCGTATCTAGTTGGGTTTTTCGGATCAGCGAGTCTTTATTTGCATTTTCATGCATCTAAGGAGGGTTTAAATGCACTTTACCCATTTGAGGAGAGGGGGAGAAGTGATTTGGGGAGTGCTGGTGAACGTGGAGGAGAGGTAGGAGGGGGTTGACCGGGTGTGAGTGGGAGAAAAAAAAGGGTTTCACATTATGCGTAAACTGAATATACAATACTCTTCGGGTGTGTTTGATTGCAAGGTGGAAAATACGTGGAAAAAAAATTAATTCCATAGAATTATTTTCTTAGGAAAAAAATTCCATAAAATTTTAAAATTTTTCATGCAAAACTTAATTTGGTTGTTTGATTGTCATTATTTTCCACGGAAAATAGTTATTTTCCATGGAAAATGATATTTTCCTATGGGTTAGACAAGTTTCATTTTCCACCATTTTAGAAGAAAATATGGAAAATGATAGTTTTTTGGAAAATAATTCCATGGAAAATATAAGCTATCAAACACTACAATTGGTGGAAAATTTGTGGTGGAAATATTTTCCACGGAAAAAAAGCCCAATCAAACACAGCCTTAGGGTGTGTTTGATTGCAAGGTGGAAAATATGTGGAAAAGAAATTAATTCCATCGAATTATTTTCCTAGGAAAAAAAATTCCATGGAATTTTAAAAAAATTTCATGAAAAACTTGATTTGGGTGTTTGATTGTCATTATTTTCCATGAAAATAGTCATTTTCTATGGAAAATGATATTTTCCTATGGGTTGGACAAGTTTTATTTTTCACCATTTTAGAAGAAAATATGGAAAATGATATTTTTTTGGAAAATAATTCCATGGAAAATATAAGATATCAAACACTACAATTGATGAAAAATTTCTGATGGAAATATTTTTCATGGAAAAAAAGTTCAATCAAACAATGCCTTACTGAAAATGAAAAGTAAGTAATTACAGAATATGCAATAATCTTAATAAGTTGTCACTCCTAAAAATAACGAAAGGGATCAGTTTCAGCTTCGAATCAAATACTAAATGGGACTCTTTGCAGTCGATAATATCTTCCGTTTACAACCATATAAGAACCATAGTTGCAACTATGATATGTCACTTAATCTTGTTTACCACATCTCTACATTCTTAAAAGACAATTAATTCACTCATCATCAAGGCCTGGTATATACTCCAAACTCACATCGAACACAACTGGGCTGTTTGCTGCCACCCTCGGCCTTCCTGGTGCTGAAGTGAGGCCTTTAGGGAATGCCAACTGCATAGCAAGAACATAACACAAATTCCTTGATCAACAATTTATAAGTGTTATCTAATAAAGAGGTAGGCTAATATCTGAATAACATTTTGAGCATTCAACTATTCAAAGAGAGAAATAAAGATGCTGTTATTCCTGTGACATAGCTATAGAAAGTTTGCTATATTTGATAACCCATTTAAGTTGTATTTGCTGAAGTTCTTACTTTGTTATGCACAATATATATATATATATATATATATATATATATATATATATATATATATATAAAGATGGTGGATCGGGCGAACGGGAGCGAGCGATCGAGCAAGTAACCTAGGGTTCCAATTGCCTGGAACCTTGGCGCCCCCGGTGCTGGGGCGGCCAGGGTCGGAGCAGCCGGGGGTGGTCCGGCCGAGGGCGGCGCACATGGTGGCGGGCCAGGCGGTGGCGGCGCCGGCGATGGGTTGGCTAGGGCTGACCCTAATATGATGTTGAGGGCCGTTCCGGGCGCGAGGGATGGCAGCGCGGACGCCGGCGGAGGCGGCAAGGTCGCTGGCGGAGCCGGCGGTGGCGGCAAGGCCGGTGGCGGCAAGGCCGGTGGCGGCGACGGTGGTGGCAGAAAGAGCGCTGGCAGCACAGCGGCGATGGGCGGTGTAATGGTGCCGGCGACAACGGGCAATGGTAGCAACATCCGGTGGGCTCCAAATCTGACGGGGTCGTCGGAATTCCAACCTGGATCGATGTCTCGATCCCAGGGTGGACAGATGGAGAGCGGTGGATGGACGACGGTTACGAGACGTCGGGGTGGCAAGACTGGGGGCAAAGAGGGTGGCGTGCAGACTCACCCAAAGGCGCGCTACACTTCTGAAAGGAGAGCGGGTGAGGGCCGGGGTTGCAGAAGCCGTCACATGCCCCTTCGTCCACTCCCAGGCGGGGAATAGTACTACTGGGAGATCGATTGGGTGGCGCCTCAAGGTGGTTGCGGCAGATAAAGGGAAAGAAAAAGCGGTGGACTTGGGAGGTCAGGGAAGAGGATCCTCTCCTCCTGTTGCCGTACCTCGATCTCAGGGGACGGCTCCCCCGCCCTGTGGGAAAGTCCTAGGCTGACATATGCAAGCCTATGGGTCCCAAAAGCCCTACAACCATGGAGTTCGTGCCACCAAAGTAGGTAGGGAGTGGCTTTCGAGCCTCGTTTCCTGCGAAGGAGATTGTGAAGGTGACTGCGTTCTAGGAGAACACGTTGGTCCTATACGTACTGAAAAACAAGCCCTTCTATGGACAGATCCGGGCGTATGCGGCTCGTGTCTGGCAGCCTAAAGGAAGCATGAAGATATTCGCAAGAGAGAATGACTTATACTATGTGAAGTTTGGTCTAGCGAACGATGTCACCAGGATCCTTCAAGGAGGGCCGTGGACGTTTGATGGCCGGCTGATCATCCTGAAAGAGTGGACTCTGGATCTACGATGTGAGAAGGAAGTTCTCAATGCTATCCCTGTTTGGATACGCTTCCCGGAGTTCCCAGTGAGATATTGGAGCATTCCATTGCTTATGAGGCTCGCCAGCTTAGTGGGCAAACCGATTAAGGCTGATGATGCTACAGTCTTTCGATCGAGGTTGATGTATGCCCGGATGTTCGTAGAAATCAGGACTGGTGGGGAGCTACCGAGTATATTGGAGTATGAGGTTCCTTCTGGTAAGGTCCTAACCTAGACAGTGGAGTATGAATGGGTTCCCCCAGCCTGTTCCCACTGTGCTTGCTTCGGGTACCTTGACAGTACATGCCCAACAGGACGACCGAAGCCGGTGTTACCTTCGGAGACCACTGAGGAGTCTGGAACATCACGGGCGATGGAGACTACCACCGGAGATGGGAGCGCTGAGGACATCATGCAGGAGGGAACCGGCCAATGGAGGAGACTAGTGGCCGTAGTCTGACTATCTCACCTCAGCCGGTACACACTAGCGGGGCTATGGTCACCTTATCGGCATAAAGGAGCATGGTTACCAGAGGCATGTCGACTTCGGGACGAGATCATCGAGGAGATGGCGGTTCATCCGAGGAGAGAGTTTACAGCAGGAAGAGACGTGCTGGCTCACTGCGCGATGGTCTCCCAAGGGAGGGGGGACACTCTTGGTGAGGCGTTATGTGTGAACAACCCGGCTTGGGCTCTGATGCTCTTACAGGCAACAAACCAGCATTCCCTTACTCCTGGGGTGGAGGAGGAGATGACAGCGACGGACGTGGTACCACCCCCGGGTACCGGTCCAGGAGAAGTTCAGGGGAACCTCACTCTTAATAATTAATGGCGGTTATCGCCTGTAACGTGAGGGGTGCGTGTTCCTTAGGGAGATGGAGGAAGATTTGTGAGGTCTTACGCAGAGAGCAGTGTGACATCTTTGTTTTGCTGGAGACCAAGATTAAAGGAGAGAAGACTCTTGTCCGACGGACCCTCACTCATTGGGTTCAACTCCACAATCTAGCACTTTGCGACATGGCGACGATCTGGGAAGTCCTCACTAGAAGATAAGGAAGCGGAACTCAGGGCCATCCAAAATTCCATGCAATCTGACATGCTAAACGGAAACTTAGCGGCTAGAGAAAAGGAGCTGATCGGAGAAGTCAACATTCTTCGTCTGCAGATGGAGATTAGTGCGGCCCAGCGCGCTAAATGCTCCTGGCTCAAGGATGGCGACCGCTGCTCCAAGTTCTTCTATGATGTTATCCGGACCAGACAACATAGGAACAGTCTTTCTTAGCTGCTTGATGGAGAGGACAATCTGGTGGGGGAGCCGTCGAGGACCAAGGAGAGGCTGTCAGGTATTACTCAGAGTTGTATTTTCAGACTGACTATCTATCTGTGTTTCCGAATATCGTTACAAAGAGGTTGGTGACACCCTATGGGAATAGCCAACTACTTGCACCGGTGACTTTGGAGGAGGTGGAGGCTATCAGCATGAAGGCGGATCCCAACAAAACCCCAGGGCCGGACAGATTTAGCAGTGGATTTTACAAACGCCACTGGGATATTCTGAAGTTTCCGGTTCTCGAGGCGATCCAGGAGTTCTTCACTAAGGAGAAGCTGCTGAAGGAGCTGAATCATACCTTCCCGACTCTTGTACCAAAGAAAGAAGGTGCGATATCGCTGGCGGACTTTAGGCCTATAGCGTGCTGTAATTATTTTTATAAAATAATTACGCACATTATGTGCCGGCATATGGAGGGGGATCATGCAAGACTTAGTATCCCCGAACCAGGCGGCTTTTATAAAGGGGAGATCGATTGCTGAGCACAGTCTCCTTGCACATGAGATGGTGAGGGACTTCAATAAACCAGGAGGGGAGAAGGCGTACGTGAAGCTGGACCTGAGGAAGGCCTATGACATGGTCAATAGGGACTTCCTGTGCCACCTGATGATTGCCATGAGATTCGATGATCGGTGGATTGCGAGGATTCGGGAGTGCATCACGACCCCCACCTTCTCTGTCCTCATCCAGGGTACCCCGTATAGGTTCTTCCACAGCAATCGTGGACTCCGACAAGGTGACCCATTATCCCCTTACCTGTTCACGCTTGTTATGGAGTACTTCACTTGTTTGATGGATATGTGCATAGTGGGATGCTTGTCCCGCTGTTCAGGAGGATCGACCCACCTGTTACTCATCTTATTTATGCAGGCGACCTACTGGTATTCCTCCAGCCTTCTATTAAAGGTATGAACACGATCTCGGAGATTATGGGAGATCTGAAAGCTCTTACAGGGCTTCAAATAAATCGAGAGAAGAGTCGGGTCTACTTCAGTTCCCTTTGCCCCCGAAAGAAGGAACGAGCCGTAGCTTAGGGTGTGGAGAAGAGTGATCTTCCGGTGAAATATCTAGGAGTCCCTCTGACAGTCAATTATGCTCGAGACCAGGATTGCCATAGTCTGGTGGAGTATGCCCAGAGGAGGGTTGAAGGTTGGCAGGCTGTTGAACTATCATTTGGGGGGCACATTGAGTTGGTTAGATCGGTTATCTCGGCCCTGGTTCAGTTCTGGCTCCAGTCTATTCTGATTTCGGCCGCTACCATCCGAAAAGTAGAAATGATTTGTGCCGATTTCATCTGGAGGGGTGGTATGCATGCGATCTCTTGGGAGCAGCTCTGCCGCCCGATGAATGAGGGGGGTGGTACTTAGACCCTTGCTGGAGATCAGGGAGGCCTCGGCTCTAGAGCTGACATGGAGGTTCATTAAAATAGGGTCTCTATGGGCTGACTGGATGCACAGTAGATATGTGAAGGATGACAACTTCTGGACCTGCTCCATCGACAACAATAACTCTATTACTTTCAAGCACATCTTGCGACACAGAGCTGTTCTTAAATCCTCTATCAGGAGGACCATGAGAGATGGAGCTGGAACGGACCTATGGCGGGACCCATGTCTAGAGCAGCAATCTCTGCTAGAGATCCTGGGAGATCCGGCCATACAGGGAGGCTGGTAAGGGACTGACTTGCCAGCGCATTATCCGGAATGGAGTTTGGAGTCCAGAGACCTACCGCCATACTGAGGAGCTTGGAGAGATTATTCGCACGGTCGGGATTGATCCGACGTTGCCAGCTGATTGTTGGATCTGGGATCCACCAGGAGCTACTGGGGGTTCTGAAGAGTTCAGGTTCCAAAGCTGCTACAATCTTCTACGCCGTACATTCCTTACTAGTACAGACTATGATTCATATGGTGAAAGGGTCTGGCCAGGAAGATGCAGCTTTGTGTCTATCGTTTACTCCTGGGTCGCCTTCTGACGAGGGACAAACTCATCTCATTTGGGATCCAGGTGCCCAATCCAAAGTGTGTGCTATGTGACTTGGAAAATGAATCTATGCGACACTTATTCTTTGAGTGTGAGGTGGCATGGTATATCTGGAATGATTAATGCCGTGCGCTGGACGGATGTGACTCTGGAAGGGAGATCGGAGATATCATCAATGGGATCCGGGACCGAAGAGGGAGATGGCAGGTCTGGTTCAAGACCGCTAGAGTTCGGCTGGCTGCTGCTGTCTGGCATGTATGGAGGGAAAGGAATCGTCACATCTTCGAGGGACTTACCACCCCTCCTGTAGGCATCCTCCATAATATTAATTTTGATGTAAAAGCTATGGAAACCTGATGAGTGGGAGTCCCACTCTGATTGTATGACTGTACGATTATGTGTTGAGTTTGGAATAAAATGTACCCTTTTTTCCATATATATATATATATATATATATATATATAACACTCACAGATCCTGGTATATATAGCCGACGCTTTCCTCCAACTCTCATGCTCAAAATCCCTTCATCAAGTCCCTTTATCACCTATTATAACAACATCTAGTAAATTATTATACTTCAAAAAAGGATTAGGAAGCAATTTTTATGTAGAATTTGAAGGTACCTGCCCAGAACCAACACGAAACAGATAGGGAAGGCCTTTCTCCAATGAACTAGAACATGTAAAATACAGTAAATAATAGATCAAATGAGAACACTTTAACTTTTTAATATAAGCAGGTTTGGTATTAACTTTCAAAAATTTTGCAACACAAGTGAAGTTAAGTCAGAAAGTGAGCATTAAGGAGTTGTTGGTACTTAATTATCTCCCACCATATTGGCTTCAACCTAAAAAGTGCCCTGAGATAATGGCTTGAACTAGCATTAGAAATTAGAGAATCACCTATCTCCATGCAAATTATGTTCCCATAAACGGCTACAAATGATTGTGGGTTTATGGTGCAGAACTTGTTACCGTGCAGTACATAAAGGAGGCTGTCTAGAATCATGAAAGAATTATAAAGAAACAGATTCATGTTATCCCCATATAGTTAACATTTAAATGAAAACGAGAAAGGAGGAAATATGACAAGGATTTACAAGCGAAACAGATGGGGAAATGGTTGAGAAAGAGAGTGATCTTGTGAAATGACGAGAATCATTTGTTAATTAATGTACCATATTTGGTAAACCTACATTTGGTCATCGATTGCTAATTTGTGTAGTATTCAAGGGTAGAGAATGCTGTAAAGTTGAAAAGATGACCATGACACGCCAGGCTGCCGTCAAGCTTAAGCAGCTTTGGTAATGTATTTATTGTGTTTGGATCATTTCAAGCTCAGTCAAAGATAGCAGACACTGCCTTTATATATTTCATGTCAAGCTTGACCGTGTCTGGATCTGGTAAGTGACACTAAGGACTTGCATTCTTCACTGATTACATAGAGATCTCTCTGGTTTCTCTAGATACTGTATTTATTATGTTTGGAATAGACGAGATAATTTCTTGTTCATAAGATCACCTATGCAACTAGAAACTATGAGAGAATATCTAAATGTACAACCGCGTAATCCATATTTTTCAGAATACCAAAATATTGCGGGTGTGGGAACTGGGAAGTACAAATTTTTGTTGTTTCTTACTTACTGAATTGTTGATTTGTTGAGATAAAGTAACATTTGAGTTCTGTATAGTAGTGCGGCTTTCCCTTTGAATAATTAGACACGTACAAGGTCACTTATATAAGCAGCCTTAGAGAGTAGCTAATCTGGATGGTGAAAAAGAAATACTAGAAAGGAAGGCATAGAAGAAATTTAAAATATGAGAAATATGAAGAGATAAATAACAGGAAATATTGTCTAAAGGCGTTCCTCTCATATATAGATATTCTCATACGGACACTAAAAGGTTGCTTTCTTGATACATTATCTAATTGGTTTGTTTCTTTTTCATCCACAGTGAAGGGAAATACTTAACCTTTTGTCATGTACATCAAGTGTGGACATCAAACATCTAAGATTATCTTTGTGCACAACACCTTATTTTTTCCTACACAACACCTCGAATGGAGACTTCGAGCAATAATCTAGAATCAGAATGTGATCCAGATCTAAGTGAGCCTCATGGCATTACACGTGAATTTTGAGTGGATTATCGTTTCCTTTTGAATGCAGATATGCACGAGGTCTCACTCACGTGGACTTGATATTACTACATAATATTATTTCATTACCTTTTGCAGGATTCCTCCGAAAGAAAATTGTATCGTAAATGCTTATGCTAAATTGATTTCTAAATATGTTGAATTAGACATGTACTACCCACGAGTTCGCATATTTTTAGTACCTGTCAAATATTTGCCCTGATGGTACCATGGCGACATAATTAGCAGCAACCTGTTATGGCACAAGAGAATATTCAACTCATTTTGAAGGTAACAAACAACTAATCTCAGATGGAAGTTAGAAACTCATTGCCATCTGGTCAACCAAAAGTGTGAAGAGTTTGATGCATTAAAAGAATCAGAAAAATTGACCCCCCAATAGAGGATTTATTGCACAAGTCCCGTATGGCTATTCCGTCGCGTATCTCAAGTTAGCAAGTTTGGTAACTTCTTCGAATTTCAATGGCTTATTTTTGTAGTTTGCTTGGAACAATTGTGGTGGATAAATAATTTTATTACTCATAATTTTTGCTTCCGCACCAAAAGATATATATTTTTTATTCGTCCTACATCAAATTGGTATTCGAAACCTAGCTTATATATATATATATATATATATATATATATATATATATATATATATATATATATATATTTGGAGAAGGTGATTTTATTAAGTAATAATTCAATACATCTCAGCCAGTATTAGTGGCACGCCCCGGATTTCTCATACATGAAACATCGTATTCAATATTATTTAGAATACCCCTACCTGAGATCTGTGTAGACTCGAAGATGTGTGCATTTTTCTCCCTCCAGACGCGCCAGACCACTGCAACTAGCCGGAGTCGAGCCTTCCAGTACACCATAAAGTTCCATTAGTTTTCCTCCTTTTTATGTTCTGGATCATGTCGTCAATGCCGTATTCCTCGCTGGGTTGAAGCTGGATTGCGCTCTCTTGCTCCTGCCATATCTATTTGGAGAGCTTGCATTGGAAGAACACGTGATTTAATGATTCCGGTTCTTGTCCACATAGAACACATAGATTACTTTCTGTCTAAACTCCAAACCGAGCCAGCCGATCCCGCGTGAGAAGTCTTCCTCGGAGTAGTTAGTATAAGCACAATTGCATCTTCCTGGGACTTCCTTTACACCATATCAAGTCAACATCTAACCAAGTTGTGTAGTATCACAAGTCGATTCGGTTAAACCAAGTCAATTGGTCATGTGCCAATCACCATTGGATCCAACTTGAATCTGAGCATATCCTACATAGCAAATCTGTTAGTCCCGAGGCGTAATTTTTCGATGAAAAACTGAGAAATGAAACGATTGTAAAAACAACGTTTCGTAGTAACACTTCAAAGAAGGTGCATGACAGAGATCCTTGGAGGATTCTGGAAAACGAATTCAAATGTAGTGCTTCTAAAAAGAAAGTACAAATAAATTGTTAGCAACAGCAGCGATTGTCTACTAACAGTTTCTGATTAGATCAGAACTGTTCTCGTTCAGAACGAGTAAAAGTAGATAGAAGGAGATGATGGCCTGCTGGGATGAATGATCACCGGTGCTCAAAGTTTGATTCGCCCCACACGAACAGCTTCCAAGAACCAGCAAGTTCGACAGAGAACTTTTGGAACACTCTGCTCTTCTGACTCCTCGGATGGCCCGGACTCCTGCGCTAAGTGGCGCTGGTGCACTTCTCTTCTCTCTTGAACTCTCTGAAAATTTGTAAGGAATTGTGTTCTGAACACTTGTATATCGAAAGAGAGAGAGCAGAGAAGCTTATATAGGCCGTACTTAACTGTCCAGTTAGCAAAATGTTCGGGACGTGGGAAAAAACCGTCCCGAATATTCTGTAACTGCTCAAATCGTGCACAGACACGATTTGAGCTAACTGGCGTACAACGCGCGCCAATTGCGCCAGGGCGCCAATGGTGCCACTTGCTCCCGCACGCACATGCGCAACACGTGCACTGCGCACACCCCGCGCCAACCGCCGTGCCAACTGCTGCACCATCTGACTGCACCAACTGGCACGCCATCTGGCCGCACGATCAGGCCACGCCATCTGGCCACGCCAACTGGCGCGCCATCTGGTCGCGCGATCTGACAGCGTGAACTGGCACGCGAACGGCTGCACAAGAGGCTCGTAAAACGAGCGCAACTTAAGCGCACTATGCACCTAGCGACGATGCTGACGTACTAAGTGCAAAGTGCGCCAACAAAACGCCACATTACGCCTCATGAGCCCGAGTCCGAGTCCGAGTCGAGTCGCTAAGCCTCTACGGGGCTTAGCTCCTATGAAATAAATTTCAAGAGCAAAAAGCAATAAGCTTTACTAAGGAGTCTGTCACTACTACTTTCTAGAATAAGAATATTTTGGTAATTGTAAATTTTTGATTATTTTAATATTATTTAATTTGATGTATTGTGATTTTGTCATTTGCTAGTGAAACCTTAGAACCATTGTGACTAGAGAGTAACCACAACCATGGAGACCTAGCTTATGGATTTAGATTAGTAATTAGACTCCAATCTAGCTAGAAAATCACTTAGAATATAATTAGAGAATAGAAACAACATGGTAGTTTGGGCCTTTAGCAAATGGGGCTTGATTTGACAACTTAGAAAGGCTTTTGGGCCATTGCAACCCTAGCCCATGACTAGGCCAGCCACACATTGTTTCTTCCCCCTATATAGATCATCATTAGCCCCCTTTCTTCCCTCTTACATAGAAACCCTAACTCTAATTTGTGTTCTTCCCCAAATTTGTTCCATTCCTCAAATCAACTCCAAATTCAACCAAACCAATTGCATTCTCTTCCTCTTGACGAGAGGGGGTCTCTATTGGCTAGCTAGGAAGGATTTGGAGCAATTTGACCATTGGATTTGGTGGAAGATCATTTCAAGAGGATTTTCATTGGGATTCCAACTCCCAATTGGTAAGATCCTCTAAACCTATTAGATTTCAGTTTTATTGTTGTGGATGCATCCATTTAGGGTCCCCCTAGCCCTAGGAATGATTTGGGTCTAGTTCGTGTCCATTTGAGGTACGTATCATAGGCGTATCATTCCGTATCGAATACGTATCTCTAGTGTTCGACGAAATGCCACATAGGATGTTTTGTTCACCAATTTCTGATGTAATTACATTTTTGGGTAGCTAATGGATTGCAATGGTGTTTGACTGAGTTGATTTTGATGTGATTTGATGTGTTAAAATGAACACGGGGACACGCAGCCTTGAATGCACTGGCTACAGTGCATCCCCTGCTGCTGCAGGCCTCGTGCTCACTCGACACGCCATGATTTCTCGACTTAGCCACTGTTCTAGGTAGGGGTATGACTGACATCATACCATGGTCGTCGGGCTTCATATGATGGTGGGGTCGATCTGTGGCACGATCCACAGATTCCATTCTGTGCGGTCGAGCAACTGCATACTTCTGAACACAATGCTCTTTGACACTTGACACTTCTTTGACACATCATTTGACACTCATTGGACACTCGACACATGTTTGACACCCCACACTTCTTGGCAACACACATTTGGCATTCACTCTTGACACACACCCTTCACTCATTCACACGTCTGCACATTTCACCTCACACTTGCTGAACACCATTTGACACTTTTCACTTATTCATACATGCTGCATTGCACTTCACTTGTTTGCTGCATTCACCTGGACACTCTTGCATTGATATTAGACACTTTACTACTTGCCTTGACACTCACTGCTTGCATCTGCACATTTCACTTTGATGACATTGACACTGCTGTACACTATGACACTCTTCACTCACTGCACTCTTCACTCACTGCACTCTTCACTCTTGACACATTCTCTGTTACACTTTACATTGCCATGACACATGCTCTGCTGTTTGACACTTGACACACATGTCTGACACACATTCACTGTTCTGTTAGCCACTACATTGACATACTCATTCACTCATTCCTCACTTTGACACATATTTGGCTTTCACTTTTGACACTGCATTGCACTATTACCTGCAAATAACCCCCCCCCCCCTAACTGCATTCTAAATTGCCTTTGCACTGCCTTCATTTCATTGCAATACCTGTCTGCATACTGTTCCATATTTGGTTCAGTCCACTTCAAACCCTGGACACAGCAGACCCCATATAACCCTTCAATGCATAACCTAATGCCATTGCCTAATTGAGGTTCAGTCCAATTCTGGACTGAACAAGAGATTCATGGCATTGTTCACATATCCCATTTACCCTTCACTGCATTTACCTACATTACCTACATTCCCTCTTTCAGTTCTGTCCCCAGATTGATTTGTGAGCTATATATGTATGGATATATATATATATGTTAGATCCAATAGCTATGTTTATGCATATGTGGATACCTATATGTGAGACTATGGATATATATATGTATGCTATATATGTGAGGATATATATATATATATATATATATATATATATATATATATATATATAAAATATATATATATATATATATATATATATATGATTATGTATGTATTGGGATATAGGTTTGTGATATATATGATAGATAAAGATATATACATGACATGGTATTGTTGTTCCTAGTATATATATTAGCCTATCGCTAGTTTTGAGATAACCCTAGATAGAATGACCTAGATGTTGACCCAATAGGCCTAAGTGACTATGTTGACTAGAGTTTGACCAAACCCTAGATAGTTGACCAAGTTAGCCTTAGATGTTGACCTAGTTTGACTAAAGGTTGACCAAAGTTGACTTTGAGTTGACTTTGACCTAGAATGACCTAAAATCATGTAAATTGCATTGTAAACTTCAAATATTATATATTGAACACATCGTAATCTATATTGTTCTAAATAGGACTCTGTTACTCCAGTTCGGACATCTGTACACATCGGTTGGTCAGGATATCAGGCGAGTACATGCTCTGTTAGTTTTCATTCATGATAGTACTTATATTGCCTGTTCTAGACTATTTTACTTGATGCTGACACATTGTTAACATGGATTGGTACTATATGGATCTTGTCGTGCGATGTTATTCTCTTATCGGGTACCTCGGGTATCCCATGTTCATGTATTTCATCGTGTGCATCGTGTACTCCTTGTATCCGGGTATATTCATGTGCTTCGTGTGAAATGATAATCGTGTACGTAACATATCATGGTTGGATCATTGTGTATTGATCGGGGCGGGGGAGTAGAAGTGGTTATATGATTATCCCTCTAGTATACTCGTGTACATATCCATTATATCCTCACGTATAATGGAGTTACCATAGAAATTTTTTTTTTGAGTTACCATAGATTACTCGTGTGCAAACCTAAACCAATCACATAACCATCTTGTGCTCTAAAATGCTTATATTTACTTACAGTTCTTATTTTTCTATATATCATTTCTGTACTCAGATTTTGTCTACATTCACTGTTCTTGTACATCTCTTTACAGCGATTCATGTATTTTATTCTATTGCTTGCTCTATATTTCCTACCATGTTATGGAACTGCTTTCAGAGTTATGTATTCGTTCATGTCCTGACTGGACCCGTTAACAAAAATATTACAGAGAACATGGAGAATTTCTGCACTACCTACTATGGAGCTGACGTAGATGACACTTGCGACTTGGACCCTCAGGAGGATCCAGTTTGCACTGAGGAGACTACTATAGTTCCTAGGCTAAATTGCTAGGCTTTATCTGTTTTATTTCTGTTGTCTTTGAGATTGTATTATTCAGATGTTATGTTGTGGTGTTGATAACACTTAAACTTATTTTATTTCTGGTTGTATCTCACTCTGTGATTCATATCTATCTTATCGTGCTGATTATCTATCTTTAGAATTGTGATTGAGTTATATCTTCTGAGTTGTCCTCCGATTGGAGTGTATATACTGTACAGGTGTAGTGCCCCGTCCCGCTCAGTCAATCGGAGGAATCGAAACGCCAACGACGTTCGGACTTAGCCTTGCAACGGCTACTCGGAGCATCGTTCGGTCAAGGCGACCGCTCGCTCAGGTAGGGTAGTTTCGGTGAACTTGCCTCATCTTAGCCTTCACATAATAAATCACATATTTTCAACTTGCACAAGTAGGCTTGATAATAAAAGAGACGAATCCACACAGCAAAAGGGAATAATCTCGACGGGTCGAATTGAGTTAGAATATGGAAAGGTCCAACGGTCGGCTTAGAGTTGGTGCACGACGTGCTTTGAAAATGACACTCGATCCTTCGTCCCGTAGCTTGGAAGAAGGAAAGTTGGTATTCGCCGCAAAGCTAAGAGTTAGCCAAATTTATAGGCGTCGCCCGCACAAATGCTTCATAAAGCATGCACGATCTCATCGCCCAAGGCATAGCATAGCCTCTGCTCGCCCGACGGGTTAAGTTGTATTGCACGGCTTGCGGCATAAGCCTAGGCACCCCAAATAACTTGGTTGTTCAAGTCGATCACGTGCACGGCACGTTCCCACGACACAAGGCTTGATGCAGCCTTTACTCGTCAAGTTGTTGCAAAAGTAAGTAAGGCAAGTTACGTTAAGCTATCAGGAGTAGTAGCAAGCACGATCCTACGAGTTCTACGGCTGGTTGTATCCACATAGTCTTACAGTCTCAAGGCCCGTCATATAGAGTATGACTTGGGCGGTGGTGTCGCATAGGCTTAAGGCACGATACACGAACTTAGTGTTTAAGGTACGAGCCACGGTTGATTCAAAAGTGAGTTTAGAAAAAGGGCTATCAAATGGTCGTTTTGAGTTGAATAAAATGATATGGTAACATGGAAAGAATGCTCGCGACTATAGGTCGTCGAGGCGATTTCAGAAGAAGGAAGAATGCTCGCGACTATAGGTCGTCGATGCGGTCTCAGATTTGAGAAGTATTGAACTTGGTCCTGAAAGACATGGTAACACTAGAGATAGCATGACTGTGTGAGACGTCAGTTTGTGTCGAGTCTTGCATGGTCATGGACAACTTGTCGACAAGGTGGGTCGTTTCCCCGCACGGCAACCCGGCGGCCACGGGACCGTTGCGGCCGTCGATTGGAAATGAGTAATTAGCTGTGCTGGGCACGGGTTAGACGGGGACTTGCAGCGGGGCTAGCTACCTTGCGCTGAAAGGGGCACCCGTCTAACAAAAGCTAGAGGAGTCCACGATGGCTCTGGTAGTCAGTGACCAAATCATATAGATGAGTCGGCATGGCGGCAATCCGCGTGTGTGCCTTTGGATTGAGTTGAGTTGTTGAATGTGTGTGCAGTTAGAATACAAATATTTGGGCTTAAGAATGGCTATAACATAGGCGACGTGCTTCGGCACGAGATGTGTCGTCGAGTCTTGAGTTGTCGGCATATAAGTTGCATAAGTTGGTTGAGTTGTTTGAGTTTATGTCGGAAAACCGCCGCAAGGCAAAGTTGGTTGAGTGACACTAACATTCACAAGTCTTGATTGGGTCAGTTGGTGATCAAAGTAGCAAGGGCCGCGAGGCGGCGATATGGTTTAGTCACCCTGAGTTGAGAGGCACGACACGATGGATTCCTAGCACGATCACATGGAAATGGAGCCTCATCGCGTAGTTGCGTCTCTGATTAAGTGCCGTAAGGCAAACACGACTTGATAGGGTAACGTCGATGTTGCAAGCACGGGATGGTCTTGAAACACGAAATAGGCCAAGACGTCTGTCCTAAAACTGATCCTAAGGCAAGAGTAGAAAGAAAATTGATAAGAAGGGACTATGTTGCACAAAGTAAAATAACGTGTCGGTTTTGTATGGGTGGGCGAGGAGCTCATTCCACCAGTACAGTTGAGTACTGACACCCACATAGTTTACATGTGCAGGCGCAGGTAGAAGCTCGTGGCGCGGAGCTCGCTTGGATGCGTCGAGGCATGGAGTTCCTTGGCGATTCGAAGCGTGCGGCCGCATGGATTAAAGACTTATACGGGACATAATGTATGGACGTCGCCTTCCGAAGCATCCGCTGGTTCAAGACATGTATTGAGAGATGAGAGAGAGCTGAGTGGCTTGTAATGTGAGATGAGTGAGCTTGAGTGAGCTTGAGAGACTTGTAATCTTGGCCTTGCGCCCCATTGTAACCTTTGTTTTAATATCAATAAAAGAGTGTTTTGAAATGACTTGTGTTTTGTTTCAAATTCCGTTGCTAATATTCAATGTCTATGCACGGGACTTCGGTGCGACGACCCCGTCGCAGCCGCTGAAATCGGCCTTATGGAACCCGTCTTGCACGAGCGCAATCTAGGCTCGTGCGGCATCACACCTTAGCGAGGACAATCGCTTCTACGGGAGCGGGGCGTGACATAATGATATCAGAGCACGGCTTTACGTCCTTGGACTATC
The DNA here is from genome assembly GCA_029216955.1 of Iris pallida. Classification (NCBI taxonomy): domain Eukaryota; kingdom Viridiplantae; phylum Streptophyta; class Magnoliopsida; order Asparagales; family Iridaceae; genus Iris; species Iris pallida. Next base: position 6,093,373 of record JANAVB010034619.1, read on the forward strand.
GATTGAATTCTTTAACTCCGTTATTTCCGCAAACTCTGAATTTTGCTTCCGCAAGTTGATATCGTTGGTGCGCTCTCTCTCAAATGTCCCACAGGATGTCCATACAATAAGTCTAACTATTTTGCAAAACATAGGAGAACAGTTTTTGTCAAAACAAAAAGATGGTTCGCGTAAGCACGGTTGGCTAAGTCGGACTGGGCATATACACCAAAGTTGCGTCGACCTTAGAAAAGTCGAGTGCGGGAATTGAATTGTGTCGAGCCAGAATGAGTTGAACTCGATTGAGTAAAATGGGATGACTATCGATAGGGGTGCTATCGAACGACAATATCGTCGATGCGATATAGATGAGCGTGCTTGAAATTTAAGGAATGGTTCGAACGGGATTCGAAGAAGTCGATTTTGATTCGAATGATAGTTTTGAGGATTTGTTGAATGACTTCATTCCTGAGTGGTGTATGCGATAGTCTCAGGAATGTCGATCGATCGATTGAGGATGTGGGATGTCCGCGAGTCTATCAGCAAGCGTCGCGTGGATGCAAAACCTTAGATCGAGTGCGATTGAGTGAGTTGTTGTCTTGAAGTTTGATAAGTGGATTCGAACAAATTAGAAATGGCGCGCACAGAACGTGCACGGGATCGAGGATTGCGCGAGTATGAAATACAAAATGACTGAGTAGGTGAAATCGAATCGAGGAAAGGTTAGGGTGTAAGAATGGATGACTTGATCGAGAAAATTGATACGGATCGTATACGAAAAGTTAGCACGACAGGTAAACAGCGTGCATGAAGGGTTTGATTTTGAAGTTACAAAATGACTCTAAGGATTGGATCGAATGTTAGTCGATGATTTGAGTTAGCAAGGAATGATACAAATCGAAGAAATACGTTGGTCGATGACTTAAGATAGACGGATGAACAATACGTGAAATTGGTTTGAGGAAATTGATGTTGTGAATGGTTCGAGGGATAATGATCAAACTTGAATTTGAATGTCGAGGAGATTATCCAGTCGGACGATAGCATCATTCGCACGACTCGAAATTGGTTGCAAAAGGAAGATCGTCAGGTTACGCATATCATCGATGGTATTGAGGCGTATCAAAGATCGATATGCGATAACTCGGGGGTACTCTAACTCGGCGAATGACGATCGTGCAAGTGTTATTGTTCGGTTGGATGCAATACTTAGGATTTTGATCGAGATGAATGTTGGATGAAAATGATTGTGTCTTGATGGTCAAGCGGATAACCACAACGTCGACGATCTTGTCTTGCGTGAGCGTAACTCTAGCCTCGCGCATGCGTTGCGTCGGATTTGGGGCGATCGTTCCGCGTGAGCGCTGACATGGTGATTCATGTCGCGGGAATGATCGAACTGGGAAAATCAGGACGCGGCAATTTTGATTGTCTCGACTTGTTGGCTTGATGCGAAGGAAAATTCAGGGATGTTAGGACTTGCAATTGATGATTGAATAAACTTGAGGATCGAGTAGGTCCAATCCGCGCATCGAGAATGAATTAGTCTAGACGCAAAACAAGAGTTATGTCCCGATGAGGATAATTATCCCGCGGGAGCGTGCATGGTGATTCATGCCCACCGTGGATAATCTGATTCGCGTGAGATCGGGGCGCAACATATTGTTAAAGCTAGACGACCTCATGATTGAATACGTGAATTGGGATGAATGACTTAGGGAATATGAAATGTGAATTATGGTTTAGCGATGGATTGTGTCGTAGCGTGCTTGACTTGGAAGGGATGATAGGAGGATTATGTCGAACGTGTTCGAAGAGATTGACTATGCGAAATGGCTTGTTGAACGAGTGAGATTGATATGTTAAGGAATTGGTTGAAAGTAAGTTATCATAGGATGGCTTTGCTGAATGACTCAGACCCGGTGCGACAAAATTTGAGATGTGTGTAGAAAATCGATGCTCGATGTTTAGAAATCGGAGTGATGCGAGCTTAGGTAGAAAACCCCGTACTATCAACTTGGTTTGACCTTAGGATGGGGTCAGTGTTGGTATTGTTGTTTGGGAACTATGATTCCAATACTGACGAATGACTTGAGTCTAAAGACATAGCCTAGCAGTTATGCAAGACGTCCATGTTGCGAGAGCTAGTATCGGTGCGAGTGATCTTGAGGATTGATTGGTTGGGATATTGGTATTGATGAATGGAATGATTCGGGAATATGAAAATACCACTCATGAGCCTCGGCTGACATGCATGTATATCAAGGACGCTAGAATGCGTGCACGATCCGACTCGAGTGGTAATGGCAGAATTCGCTATCACGAGGCTTGGTTGAAATACATGTATTTTGGGGACGCCTAAAATATGTGCACGATCCAACTAAGTGATACGTTGAATCAAGTGAGACTTGAGGAAAAGGGAAGTGTCGAGGATTTTGAGATCGTAAGTTTTGAAGAAAGGATTGAGGGTAGCACGAGCGTGGCTCGGATTTGGAAAATGCATAGGCGTAGTGTAGGCGAGAGTTCTTGAATGTTGATTAAAGTGATAAGTCGATGAGTGTACTCAGTTAGTTTCGAGGACGAAACTTTTTCTGAGTGGTGTATGATGTAGTGTCCCGTCCCGCTCCGTCAATCGGAGGAATCGAAACGCCAACGGCGTTCGGACTTAGCCTTGCAACGGCTAATCGGAGCATCGCTCGGTCAAGGCGACCGCTCGCTCAGGTGGGGTAGTTTCGGTGAACTTGCCTCATCTTAGCCTTCACATAATAAATCGCATATTTTCAACTTGCACAAGTAGGCTTGATAATAAAAGAGACGAATCCACATAGCAAAAGGGAATAATCCCGACGGGCCGAATTGAGTTAGAATATGGAAAGGTCCAACGGTCGGCTTAGAGTTGGTGCACGGCGTGCTTTGAAAATGACACTCGATCCTTCGTCCCGTGGTTTGGGAGAAGGAAAGTTGGTATTCGCCGCAAAGCTAAGAGTTAGCCAAATTCATAGGCGTCGCCCGCACAAATGCTTCATAAAGCATGTACGATCTCATCGCCCAAGGCGTAGCATAGCCTCTGCTCGCCCGACGGATTAAGTTGTATTGCACGGCTTGCGGCATAAGTCTAGGCACCCCAAATAACTTGGTTGTTCAAGTCGATCGCGTGCACGGCACGTTCCCACGACGCAAGGCTTGACGCATCCTTTACTCGTCAAGTTGTTGCAAAAGTAAGTTAGGCAAGTTACGTTAAGCTATCAGGAGTAGTAGCAAGTACGACCCTATGAGTTCTACGGCTGGGTGTATCCACATAGTCTTACAGTATCAAGGCCCGTCATATAGAGTATGACTTGGGCGGTAGTGTCGCATAGGCTTAAGGCACGATGCACGGACTTAGTGTTTAAGGCACGAGCCACGGTTGATTCAAAAGTGAGTTTAGAAAAAGGGCTATCAAATGGTCGTTTTGAGTTGAATAAAATGATATGGTAACATAGAAAGAATGCTCGCGACTATAGGTCGTCGAGGCGATTTCAGAAGAAAGAAGAATGCTCGCGACTATAGGTCGTCGAGGCGGTCTCAGATTTGAGAAGTATTGAACTTGGTCCTGAAAGACATGGTAACACTAGAGATAGCATGACTGTGTGAGACGTCAGTTTGTGTCGAGTCTTGCATGGTCATGGACAACTTGTCGACAAGGTAGGTCGTTTCCCCGTACGGCAACCCGGCGGCCACGGGACCGTTGCGGCCGTCGATTGGAAACGAGTAATTAGCTGTGCTGGGCACGGGTTAGGCGGAGACTTGCAGCGAGGCTAGCTACGTTGCACTGAAAGGGGCACCCGTTTAACAAAAGCTAGAGGAGTCCACGATAGCTCTAGGAGTCAGTGACCAAATCATATAGATGAGTCGGCATGGCGGCAATCCGCGTGGGTGCCTTTGGATTGAGTTGAGTTGTTGAATGTGTGTGCAGTTAGAATACAAATGTTTGGGCTTAAGAATGGCTACCACATAGGCGACGTGCTTCGGCACGAGATGTGGCGTCGAGTCTTGAGTTGTCAGCATATAAGTTGCATAAGTTGGTTGAGTTGTTTGAGTTTAAGTCGGAAAACCGTCGCAAGGCAAAGTTGGTTGAGTGACACTAACATTCACAAGTCTTGATTGGGTCAGTTGGTGATCAAAGTAGCAAGGGCCACGAGACGGCGATATGGTTTAGTCACCCTGAGTTGCGAGGCACGACACGATGGATTCCTAGCACGATCACATAGAAATGGAGCCTCATGGCGTAGTTGCGTCTCTGATTAAGTGCCGTAAGACAAACACGACTTGATAGGGATGTTGCAAGCACGGGATGGTCTTGAAACACGAAATAGGCCAAGGCGTCTGTCCTAAAACTGATCCTAAGGCAAGAGTAGAAAGAAAATTGATAAGAAGGGACTATGTTGCACAAAGTAAAATAACGTGTCAGTTTTGTATGGGTGGGCGAGGAGCTCATTCCACCAGTACAGTTGAGTACTGACACCCACATAGTTTACATGTGCAGGCGCAGGTAGAAGCTCGTGGCGCGGAGTTCGCTTGGATGCGTCGAGGCACGAAGTTCCTTGGCGATTCAAAGCGTGCGGCCGCATGGATTAAAGACTTATACGGGACATAATGTATGGACGTCGCCTTCCGAAGCATCCGTTGGTTCAAGACATATATTGAGAGATGAGAGAGAGCTGAGTGACTTGTAATGTGAGATGAGTGAGCTTGAGTGAGCTTGAGAGACTTGTAATCTTGGTCTTGCGCCCCATTGTAACCTTTGTTTTAATATCAATAAAAGAGTGTTTTGAAATGACTTGTGTTTTGTTTCAAATTCCGTTGCTAATATTCAATGTCTCTGCATGGGACTTCTGTGCGACGACCCCGTCGCAGCCGCTGAAATCGGCCGTTATGGAACCCGCCTTGCACGAGCGCAATCTAGGCTCGTGCGGCATCACGCCTTAGCGAGGACGATCGCTCCTACGGGAGCGAGGCGTGACAACAGGTACATCTATACTGTGTTGCATGTTTGTGACCTAGGACAGCGTTCTACCGCCGACATTGTGACGTAGGCTGGACGTACCCACGGTCACGTGCCCTTATACCGGGTGCGGGTCGTGACACGTTTTTAGTGGTGGCCCATGCAAGTCTCGTTCTGAGTTTGTCTCAGTCCGGTAGTGGTACTCGAACTAGAGTATCGCTACAACCTGCAATAGGATATAAGATATAGATTATAAGATACTCAATCACAGTTAGGAATAACTCTTATCTGAATTCCTGTCATTTAAATTCTTGTTGATAATTGCCTTCTTTTGAGATAAACTGTCCTCCTTTGATTATTTCGTTTCCTGCTCAGTATTGACTTCCTTGTTTGATCTGTCTTCAGGATGGTGGAGACTAGATTACATCGCTCCATCCCAGCAGCTACTGAGAGGTCTGCCACCTCTCGTCCGGTTCGGCCAGACGCTGGGACCGCAGCACCTCTCGTCCATGCTCATGTGGGAGCTTCTGCAGCCTTTGGGGGTGCTCCTCCACCTGTTCGGAGGCCTGCACCAGTTGTTCCGGATGTTCTCCAGCCACCACCACCTCCGGCACCAGTAGAAGCAGTACAGCTTTTTGCGCTCTTCCGCGAGATGATGGAGGTGCAGCAGCGCCAGTCTGCAGACATGAGGCAGGGCATCGAGAATGCCCATCAGGTGGCGATGGCGGCAGTGGAGCGAGTGGCTGCTCAGCCACAGGGAGGCCAGATTCAGTAGCAGTGTCCAGGAAACATTCTGGACTTCCAGAAGATGAGGCCGAGGGACTTCAGGGGTACAGAGGGCATTCTATACGCCGATGACTGGATAGAGCATATCGAGGAGATATTCAGGCTCGCACAGATCCCGACTGGGATACAGATAGAGGCAGCAGGCAGCCAGATGCAAGATCTCGCAAGGACTTGGTACTACATCGATCCCAGAGTTGGTGTCGAGGGACAGACCTGGAAGGCAGGCCTTTAAGAAGCTTTTCAAAGAAAAGTTCTTTCTAGATGTAGCACTCGGCGCTTTGGAGACTCAGTTTAAAAGCCTGGTTCAGGGAAACCAGACGGTTGAGGAGTACGCTTGGGAGTTCTGTCATATGGGCAGATTTGTAGAGGGATTGAGCGAGGCAGCAAAGGCGAGGAGGTTCCGGAAGGGTTTGATCAAGGAGGTCATGTCACTAACCAAGAGTGACCGTGATGCTACCTTCGAGGAGATCTTGGCAGGGGCTATGGCAGCAGAGGACGACTTGGAGCAGAAGACCAAGAGAAGTCGAGATACTTATGGCGCTGGTAGCAGTGCAGGCCTGGCCAAGAGGCCCTACTTCCAGCAGCAGCAGCAGAGGCCCTTCCAGATCCAGCAGCATCAGGGCCAGGGTCGTGCGCCTTTCCAGCAGGCGCACCAGCAGCAGAGACAGATTCAGCAGGCAACGAGGCAGCAGCAGGCCACCGTCTTCCCCTTCTGCAAGAAGCCAGGGCACGGGTGGAATGACTGCAGGAAGAGGCTAGGCAAGTGCCTGATGTGTGGATAGACAGAGCATCATATGAGGGACTGTCTAGTAGCTGCGATTCGTGCGGCACCAGGAGTAGGAGCTAGAGCTCCGGCGGGCCAGTAAAAGGGACCGCCATTGCAGACTCAGCAGCAGAGGTTCGCGCAGCATCAGCAGCAGGCTAGAGGAGGCCAGCAGGGGCGAGCTTTCGCTATGGCAGCTGAGGAGTCCGAGCCAGTAGGAGATCTGATTGCAGGTTCCATTCTTCTCGATTCCATTCCCACATTTGCCTTGTTTGATTCTGGTGCTTCCTATAGTTTTGTGTCTGTATCATTTGCTATTAGACACCATCTTGCTTCTGAACCTTTGTCTAGGACTTGCAAGATCACGACTGGGGGTGGTATTATACTAGTCAGTGATGTTTGCAGGGATCAGAGAGTTATTTTGGGAGGCCGAGAACTGGATGTGAGTTTGCTCGTGATGCCACTACCGAGTTACGATATTATGCTCAGGATGGACTGGTTGAGTAGACACCATGCCAGTATAGATTGTCGTAGAGGCAGAGTTCTTTTCAGATCGCCGGGAGAGCCAGAGTTCGAGTTCACCAGAGGAGAGGCGGAGCAGAGCAGCAGAGTTTTGTGTGGAGCTTTGGTAGAGGAGCAGAGTGTGCCACATCTATTGATAGCTGAGTTCATGGATGTATTTCCGGAGGAGTTGCCAGGGTTGCCCCGGGACAGAGATGTGGAGTTCTATATAGATTTGGTGCTAGGCGCAGAGCCGATATCTCAGCACGTCTATAGAGTGAACAACATCGAGTTGGTGGAATTGAAGAAACAAGTGGATGAGTTGTGAGATAAGGGCTTCATTAGACCGAGTTCTTCATCGTGGGGTGCACCGGTGCTTTTTGTGCCGAAGAAGGATGGGTCGGTACGAATGTGTATCGACTACAGGGCTCTCAACAACCTCACGATCAAGAACAAGTACCCGCTATCGAGGATCGATGATCTGTTTGATCAGTTGAGCGGAGCGAGGGTATTTTCCAAGATCGATCTGAGGTCAGGCTATCACCAGGTGAAGGTCAAGAAGGAGGATATCCCGAAGACAGCATTCAGAGCCAGTTTGAGTTCTTGGTGATGTCGTTTGGGTTAACCAATGCCCCGGCGGTATTCATGAATCTGATGAACAAGGTGTTTCATCAGTATTTGGACAAGTTTATGGTATTATTTATTGATGATATCTTGGTGTATTCGAAGACCCCAGAGGAGCATGAGGAGCACTTGAGAGTAGTTCTGGAGACTCTCAGGAAGGAGAAGCTGTATGGCAAGCTTTCGAAGTGTGAGTTCTTCCTTGATCGGTTGAGTTCCTAGGTCATGTTGTAACCGGAGACGGAATCTCAGTCGATCCGAAGAAGATCAGAGTAGTTGAGGCATGGACCGCTCCGGGTTCAGTTGCAGAGATCAGGAGTTTCCTGGAATTGGCAGGTTACTACAAGAGGTTTGTTCAGGATTTCTCCCGGGTTGCAGAGCCGTTGACTAGGCTGACCCGGAAGGACACAGAGTTTGTTTGGTCAGAGGAGTGTCAGGTCGCCTTTGATGAGTGTAGAAGCGTAAAAAAGTGCTTCATAGACTTAGTCAAAGAAGTTGAAAATTTTACGCGAGCTACTCTCTACGCAAGCTACACTTTACGCTAGCTACTTTACGCGGGAGGTATTCATTGAACTTTATGCTGAGGACAGACTGTCAGGCTGCATTTAATGCCAGAGATTTGATCTGACAGAATGATTTTTCTGACAGCATGCAGCACAGAAGTCGAGAAGAATGGATTTACACCAAACCCAATACTCGTCGTATAGTGTGCAAATAGGGCTATTCTACGCTCAATAAAACTACTTCTTTTACGCACGATAGTTAATCGAGCTTTTACGCTCAAGGCTATTGTGGGCGTAAAGTCTATTTGGGCTACTTTTTATGCTCAAGGCAATTTTAGCCACTTTACGCTGGGAAGTTTATTTTGGACTATTTTACGCCCAGTTTGCCACTTTACGCTAGGAGTGTATTTTGGGTCATTTTTATGCCCGATCTTTCCTGACCACTTAAGAACGTGGTTTGTCCATGTGGCTTTCATGCCACACTTCTCGAGGAACGTGTGTACGTGCTCTCCTCATTTTATTGAAGTAGTGGGACATGTGTCACCATGCGTAGAGATCAAACTATACATGGGACACGTGTCAACGTGCGTAGAGGATGAGTTGCATCGTGGGTGACAGTTACTTGCGTAAAAACCCGATTTTGTTGCTTTTTACACACAAAAGGTCAAGTCTATAAATAGACTTATTTTTCACATAGACAATATCAAGAGATCAACAGAGAGACAGGGAGAGGAGATTCTGAGAAAACTCATATTTCCAGAGTGATATTCCCAGAAGCATTTCTTCAACTTTTTCTCAAGAACAGGGTGAAGCAAATCAAGAAAGCATTCGACTGTGCCATCAGTGGCGTTGCTCGATACCTTTCCGGTGACTTAGTTCTTCCGATTGTTCGTCTTCTTCAAGCAGTTTTTTTCTTCATCATCGTATGGTCCAAGGAACAAAGTGATCGCTCTCAAGTCAGACTTCCATAGCAATACTTCCAAGAACAATTTGTACTTCTGTACTTTTTCTAGTTTTCTTTCAAAAGCCAATTTTTAGGCATTTTGTTAAGTGAAACAAAATGACGACTCTGCTGGGGACGACCTTCTCCTCTGACGAGAAGGCAATTGCTCAATATGATGATGTGTCGGTCGGATCGACAAAGAAAACTCTGGTTGTGCACTTCGACCAGACTGCCTACGAAGAAATGCTCCGAACTGGGGGTAGTACTCGTTGCTCCAATGTTCAGAAATCGCGAAAGGCGCGAAAAGTTTGGATTCCTAACTCCAAAGCATCCTCGGATCTCCCTGCTGTCTCTAAAGGCAAAGGAATACTTCCTACTCCTGTGGTGGAGACTCCCGTCTGTGACGAGGCAGTCTCTACTTCGGTGATACGTCCTGAGCGTAAATATCCAGTTTTACGCTCTGAGCGTAAAAATCCAGTTTTACGCTCTGAGCGTAAAAATCATGTTTTACGCTCTGTGCGTAAAACTCAGTCTCCCGTCTGTGACGTGGCAGACTCTCATGTTTTACACCCTGCGCATAAAAATCAGTCTCACGTCTGTGACGTGGTAGACACACAAATTTTACGCCCTGTGCGTAAAAATATGTCTCCCGTCTGTGACGTGGTAGACACACAAAATTTATGCTCCACGCGTAAAGGAAAATCTCCCGTCTGTGATGTGGCAGATACTCATGTTTTGCGTTCTACGCGTAAAGGTAAATCTCCTGTCTGTGACAGTGTAGATAAAATTCACAATGATGCCTTTACATCTAAAGTGAATTACCTGCACGTATGCAGCGTAAAAACATTGTTGGTAAAACTTCGGTTCTCCACCAACAACCCTCTTACACTGCTTTACGCAAGGTACCAAACCTACAAATTACACATAATGCTGATGGAGTTCTTTGTGCTCAAAAATCTCAGGATTTACGCAAGCAACTCCAAGCGCGTAAAAATGTACAGTTTGGTTCTGCTAATGCAGCCAGTAATCTTCTTTATACACAAGGGACTAAACGTTTCTTTACTCCAAATGTAATAAAGAAGACTACTCCCTCTACTCCTTCTGATTTACGCGAGTTGCTAGTACAAAAGCGTAAAAATAGACAATCTCCTGTGACACTCCCCCAAGAAAATCATCATTGTGAGTGTCACCAGATTGTAATTAAATGTTGCTGTTCGGCTTCTAAGCGGTCAGTTTTTAACGATTAAGCTATAATGAACCTAAGCAACAGGTTGATGACCAAGAATATGAGTTGTTATATGCGTCAGTCAACATGGCATCTCATACCAAAAGAGGACGACGTCCAAGACGCAACTCATCCCAGACTCCTGGTCAACAACAGTTTAACCGACTTCTTGATTCCTTTGAAGGAGTATATCAGAATACTCGATCAAGAAGACAAAGACAGTTGCAGACTTCTGATTCAGAAGCTGGGGGTACTCAGTCTTTTGAGTCCGAAACTGATAGTGTCGATTCTTACCTCTATACCAATCCCTCTGTATCTTCAAGAGAGGTTGAATCTTATGCTATTGGAGATGAACCGGAGACATCATCTGCTAATACAGAACGTTTCTCTGCCGTTGAGCAATCACTAAAGGACATGCTTACCATGATGCAAAGCATGCACCAAATAATAATGACTCAGCAAACTGCTCAGCCGGCAGTAGTAACACCGGTGCAGGTAGCAGCACAAACTCAAGATAGTCAAGGGTTGATATACCTTTGAATAATCAAGAGCCTGCTGTCAATCAAAATTCTGCATCTCCAGATCCTATCATTCCAGAAGATGTGCCACCTCCTGTGGGGGTTACGGTACATCCAACAACTGTTCAATCGAATGTGCTTTCTCAAACCAGTGAAGCTATTCAAGCAGTGCGTGAACTAAAAGCACAGTTTGAAGTTCTGAAGCACAAGGATCAGTTCCAGAGGTTAGGGATTAAGCAACCTTATCCTCCTCATTGGAATGACGTACCCTTTCCTCCGAAATTCAAGCCACAATCGATGGTATTATTTTATGGAAAGTCTTCTCCTAGTCAGTATATCAATTACTTTGATATTATGACTGTGCATCTGCAGAAGAATGATGCTCTTCTTACCCGAGTTTTTATCGGGTGCCTGACGGGTTCAGCTTACGATTGGTATCGTAGTCTACCCGACAATTGCATTTCGTCTTTTGACGAATTTAAAGCAATGTTTCTCTCCCGCTTCTATGAAGGAGGCATGGACATGAACATGTCCTCCTTAATAGAAATCAAACAAAAGGAGAAGGAAGATACTCGGACGTTCATTGAACGTTTCCGACAGGCAACTTTGAAGATGCCTCCTGATATGCCAGATTCAGCGTTGATTGATACATGTAAAATGAATCTGCGACCATCCATTACTGTCTTCACGGGTTCCCAATTCACAGATTGGGCCTCGTTTATTATAGCAGCAGTTTCTGCCGAGACCAATGGTAGATTGGCTCGTGAACACGGGATGATCTTTGCCTCGGAGGACAAAGGAAAGAAAGGCTCTTCTGGTAATAATTCCGGCAATCGTAATGGGAAAGGGAAGGAAACCCTAGTGGTTAATCTTTCAAAACCCAAAACGACGCCGAATAATCAGGAGTCTTCTAAGCCAAAAGAAGAATACTCTTTCGATGACAGTGATATCCCAGGGATATTCCAATGTCTGGTAAAGAGTGGCAAACTCCAGATTCCAGAGCCAAAGAGGCCTAATGAGGTAAATCTGACCGACAATCCCAAGTATTGTATCTATCACAGATACATAAATCATCCTACCAAGGCTTGTTATGTCTTGAAGAAGAAAATCCAGGAGCTGATAAATGCTAATGCCATCGCTTTAACTAACGATGAGCATACGGTCACAACCAATATGGTTTCTCTTCAATTTGGAGGTTTTCCTCCACAGCAAGTCCCAGATGGAATTGTCCCAATTCCAAAGACGACGATGAAGATTATGAATATTTCGCCTGCCAGAGAGCAAAATGAAGGACTTTTGCCCCTTACACTGAAAAATGGTGAAATCATGTGGGTACACCCTGATTTAGTACCTGAAATGGAAAATGAAGGTAAAACTTCAAATTCCAAGAAGGGTAAAAAAGTCAAAACCTGCAACATGATTTCTCATGTTTTAACCCCAGACCATGATGATTTGGATCATTTATGGGGTGGTATTCCTTTAGAGGATAGATTGAGGGGTTTGAATATATGCCCTCCAAGTTTGACTCCTACTAAGCTCAAACTTTCTCATCAGCAGTGGTTAGCTATGAATAGTGTCCCCTTATACAGGGCACAACAAGTCTTTGCTGCTTATGAAAAAGATCCTACAGGAATTTTTTCTCGTGTCCCGAATACTCATTTTCCTGTGGTTACAGAGGCTTCTCTCTCTTCTTCCTCTGTTAAACCATCTATTGAAAGTCCACTACCCATTCACTTGTACAGTCAACAATCAGTCCATCTCATGAAAAAGATGGACTATGACTTTCAAAAGGCAGAGGGTTTGAACTATGATAAAGGAATGTGACTTCCTTTACAAATTCAAAGTCAAAAATCCACTGTTGGATTGGGTTCTGAGCTTCCTCATAAAAATCCTCACAAGAAGAAGACTAAGGGAAAGAAGACTAAATCCTGCAATATGGTACTTCATTCTCCTTAGTCTGAAGAAGAAACCTTTGCTGGTACGAGATCTGGGAAAGAGTACCACAAAGATTATGAGGGATCTTCCAAAGAAGCAGAGGACGTTGTTGAAACAATACCAGCTCAACCATCTCCTGTTCCTGCTCAACCATCTCATGTTCCTGCTAAACCATCTGTGGTTGAAAAGGGAAAACAGAAAGCAGTACGCTTTGACGTCCCTTTGAAATCTGCTTCAAATCAAGGGGTGGTGATGAAGCCCTACAAATTTGATATTCTAGCCCAGTTAGCCAATACTCCGGCTAGACTCTCTATATTCGAGCTGCTTCGTCTTTCTAAAGAAAGCAGGCAGACTTTGAGTGAAGCTTTGCTACAAGCAGACTCATGCTTAGCTCAACTCAAGAGTCCTGACAATACACCAGTATCGTGTCCACAATGTCATAGTGTGATGGAGGCAATTCCTAACATTACCTTCACAGAAGAAGATATGCTGTTGAAGCATAATAAGCACGACAGGCCTTTGTGCTATACTGGGTATATAGAATCCACTGAAATTGACAGGATTTACATTGATCCTGGGTCTTCTATTAGCATTATTCTTCAGAGTATACTAAGACCGTTGAGGATTCCTACTAGTGATTTGACTTACACTAGTACCACGATAGTTGGTTTCAACTCTGGCAAGAGTAAACCACTGGGGAAGATTCGTCTGAAGATTCAAATTGGTGATCTTCGAACGATGGCGACATTTTATGTTATCAACTCAGATGTATCTTACAACATACTTCTCGGAAGACCGTGGATACATGAGCATAACATTGTGCCTTCAACTCTCCACCAATGCTTCAAGTACGTAGATTCCCAAGGGGTTGTGAAGACTGAGTTTGCTGATATCAATCCTTTTAAGGGTATCGAAGCCTATTTTTCTGACTCAATGCTCTACAAACAAGAGCATGTAAAGGAGATATCAGATATGGCTGAAGATCGATCACCTGCTAAAGATCAATCTGTCAATGAAGATCCTCCGGAAGAGCAACCTTTGAAGATTAAAGTCAAAGGTCGAATCCAACCCCAATCTGTCAATGACCAACCTCTGATGATCAAGGTCAAAGGAAGAACTCGAGCTTCATCTGAGGAATCAGTGAGTATTCCTGCCAAAAACCAAGTTCAACCTCTCGTGATCAAAGTCAAGGGACGTACTTCTCGTACGAATGATCCAGAACCACCGCTGATCATCAACCTTGGCAAGTCTACGCAGAAGACGGATGACGGTCTGTTAATGATCAATCCGAAGCGTAGCAGTCAAATTATAAATGATGTAAATATTGATCATTCTGTACTTTCTAATATCAATAAAGATTTCCTTTTTGAGTATATGGCTGTCAAATTTATTGAAAGAATGACATTATCTTCTGATGATTAAAGTCATCAATATAAAGATGACATAGATACAGAGGAAACCTTATACATTGACCATAAGGAAAATTCCTTTCCTCCTCATGTAGATGTAGGACCTTATGCTCAAAGGTTCTTAACATCTTCTCCTTATCTTCTTCCTGTAGCTGCTTCATCACAAGCTTGTGTAACTTATAGACGTCACGTAGAATCTTATTTCGTGATTTCGTCTGATAAGAAAAACAAGCACCAAATTGTGTTTGGTCTGGCTAGAAATATCCTTGTTGTTCAGATTGATGATCTCAGAGATAAAGATTAAGGAAGAATCCGAATTGACAAATATAGTCAACAATCTCTTAAGATTATCCAGAATATGTGATATGATTTGAAGACTATGCAAGGTCTCAATCAAGGCAAGGGTAGACGATTACCATTATGTGGTGATCCGTTTTACCAGAAAACTCGTCATGGATTGGGATACGATCCGTCCCACATGATTAATGAGGATATACAAGAAGAATTTTCTTCCAGTTCTTCACAATCCTCAGATTCGAAAGAAATCCAATTCATCGAATCGGATACACACCACATGTGCAAAGAAGATATGGAAGAAGAATGTTCTTCCAGTTTGTTACAATCCTCATATTCTGAAGGAGACTATTATGATGAATCTGAGTGCGTATTCTCAGTCAACATGGTTCAAACTGATGGTGAATCTGAACCATTTGAGAATGATCCTTGGGTACAGCAAATGGACACTCAATGGGAACTTCGTTTTGAACAACGACAGCCACCTACAGAGGATGAGATTGTCCAGATTGATGTTGGAGACGGAACTACGTCCAAGCCAATATTCATCAGTAAAAACCTCTCCGAAGAGGAAAAGGAAGAGTTGATAAAATTGATTAAAGAATATATTGATATCTTTGCATGGAGTTATGAGGATATGCCGGGTCTAGATCCTAAAGTTGCTACTCATAAACTCAATATTCTTTCTAATGCCAAGCCTGTAAAACAACAGCAGCGGTACTTTCGACCAGATATGATGGATGCAATTGAAGCAGAAGTCAAAAAGCTGATTACATGTGGCTTTGTTCGTGAAGAACAACACCCAGATTGGGTTGCCAACATTGTTCCTGTTATGAAGAAGAACGAAAAAGTCCGAGTTTGCATAGATTTTCGGGATCTTAATGCAGCTTGTCCAAAGGACGAATTTCCACTTCCGATTACTGATGTCATGATAGACAATACATGTGGTTTTGACCGCATGTCTTTCATGGATGGATTTTCAGGATACAATCAAATTAAGATGTATCCGGAAGATGAGAAGCATACTGCTTTTCGTACACCCCTTGGAGTCCATTGCTATACGGTTATGCCGTTTGGTCTGAAAAATGCCGACGCCACGTATCAACGGGCTATGAGCAATATCTTTCAAGAACATCTACGGAAGACAGTTGAATGTTATGTAGATGACATTGATGTCAAAAGTCGATTAAAAGATGATCATATTCAAGACTTAAAGACGGTATTCGAGTTAATGCGCCAACATCAATTGAAGATAAATCCTACTAAGTCTTTCTTAGGGGTGTCCAGTGGCAAATTTTTGGGATTTATCATCACTTCTCAGGGTATCCATGTTGATCCTGATAAAATTAAAGCAATTCTTGAAATGCGTCCTCCACGTAATTTAAAAGAACTCCGCGGCTTCCAAGGTCGCATTGCTTATATCAGGAGATTTATATCTAATCTTTCTGGGAGATGCCAACCTTTTTCTCGTCTATTAAAGAAAGGTGTATCATTTGTCTGGGATGAAGCATGTCAGAAAGCCTTCAATGACATCAAGCAATACCTTACAAATCTAACTGTTTTGGTACCTCCAGTGGTAGGAAGACCATTTTTTCTATATGTTCGAGCCTTAGATCATTCACTTGGTGCTCTTCTTGCACAGAAAAGTGATATGGGTCATGAACATGCAATTTATTATCTTAGCCGAATGATGGTCGGAGCTGAACACAGGTATACTCCTGTAGAAAAGGAATGTCTGGCCTTGGTTTTTGCTGTTCAAAAGACACGATATTATATGTCAGGGCAGACTATTCATGTCATCTCCAGAATAAATCCTATTCGGGTATTGATGAGAAAACCGAGCATTCTTAACTCCAGGTTAGCCACCTGGGCGATGTTGCTCACTCCTTATGATATGGTCTATGTACCTCAAAAATCAGTGAAGGGTCAAGCATTAGCTGATTTCTTAGCAACTCACCCTATACCTGAAACATCGAAGCTATATGAGGACATTCCAGATGAAGTCGTGGATGGCAACATGACTTTAAAGGATGACATTTGGCAATTATACTTTGATGGAGCATCACGGGTTGGACCTAAAGGCAATATCGTCTCCGGAGTAGGAATCGTCTTGGTTTCTCCTGACAAAATGGTCATATACCGTGCTTATTCTCTTAATGAGCCATGCTCCAACAATGTGGCTGAATATAATGCTCTGCTAATCGGTCTCCAAGTAGCAAAACAACTGGACATTGAGTTCCTGGAAGCTTATGGAGATTCTCAACTGATTGTTAATCAGGTTAGAGGGACATATGAAGTCAGAAATCCTGACCTCATCCCTTATCATCAAGTGATAATCGAATTGGTCCTTTCGTTCAAAGGATTCTTCATCGAATTCGTACCACGTTCTCAAAATTTGGAAGCTGATGCTCTTGCTAGTTTAGCTGCAGACTTAGCTGTTCCAATTAGAAGACAAAATACCATCACTTTGTTGGATCGAGACTTATTCTGTGTAAAGAATAATCTGCATATTGAACAGAGTTATACTACAGAATCAAGTTCCCAGCAGAATGATTGGAGAAGTCCATTCATTGATTATGCTGTTCATGGGATTTTACCTGAAGATCCGAAGGAAGCTGCATCAATCAAGAGACGATCATTTCGATTTTACTATGATTCTTCCTTACATATGTTATATCGTCGTTCATATGACGGACTTTTGCTACGCTGTCTCTCAGAGAATGAAGCTAAGCAAACACTTTGTGAAGCTCATGATGGTATTTGTGGTGCCCATCAACCTGGTCCGAAATTACAGGACCGCATTCGAAGAATAGGGTATTATTGGCCATCTATGATAGCAGATGCTGTGGATTATGCCAGACGGTGTAAAGCATGTCAGATTCATGCTGATTTTATTCATCAACCGTCTGAATTCCTACATCCTACAGCAGCTTCTTGGCCTTTCGAAGCTGGGGCATGGATATTATTGGTCCTATTAACCCTCCTTCTGTTAAGGGACATCGGTTTATATTGGCTATAACCGATTACTTTTCTAAATGGGCAGAAGCAGTTCCCCTTGCTGAAGTGAAAACATCTAATGTGGTTAGCTTCATCAAACACCATGTCATTTATCGCTTCGGAATTCCCCGACGGATAATTCATGACAATGGACCACAATTTGCCAGTCAGGCATTTTATCGGTTCTGTGATAAGAATCGGATCCAAAATCTGGCTTCTACGGCTTATAATCCAGCTGCTAATGGTTTGGCCGAAACCTTCAACAAGACGATCATCAAACTTCTCAAAAAGTTCGTCTCTTCTAATAAACGTTATTGGAATGAGAAACTTGGAGAATGTTTATGGGCTTACCGAACGACAGTCCGAACTCCTACTGATTTTACACCGTTTTCACTAGTCTATGGATGTGAGGCTGTTCTTCCACTGGAAATCCAGATTCCATCTCTTCGAATAGCCATTGCTAATGAGCTAACTACAGAGAACAATGATCGCTTACGACTTCAAGAACTTGAAGGATTGGACGAGAAGCATCTTCAAGCGCAACAGCACATTGAGCTATATCAAGCCCGCATATCTCGAACTTTCAATCGTAAAGTTAAAGAGAGAGTATTCAAAGTCGGTGAACTAGTTCTAGCTGTTCGAAAACCGATGGTGATGACTCATAAGAGCAAAGGGAAATTCCAAGCAAAATGGGAAGGCCCTTATGTCATCGAGACAGTTTTCTCTAATGGTGCCTATAGGTTGTCTAAACCTAATGGAGATTTGCTCATGATGCCGATCAATGGCAAATTCTTGAAGAAATATTATGTTTGAATTTCTTCTTTATTCCCCAGCTACCAATGTTTGGTTAAGCTGATTACTTGTCTCCTTGAAGAGAACTTTAATCTTCTATCTTACCAGTTAATTAAAAAAGAGAGATTTATTATTTATCATGTTCTCATGACCTCTGAATAAATATTAAGTCTACTTCTTTTCCTATCTATCATGTCCATTTGACCTCTGAATAGATATTAATCTATTTTTCTTTGAGTTGTTACGATCTGTCACGTTCATATTACCTCTGATAGTATTGTATACTCTAAACAGAAAAGAGATTCATTATCTATCATGTCCACATTACCTCTGGATAGATATAATTTATTGAGTTTAGAAGACTTGTCATGTCCATATTACCTCTGATAAGTGTTTTCTATCTCATACCTATTGTTTAATTTCAAAATAAATGATAGGATCACAAAACAAATATTTTATTCATTTCTTGTAAACATTACAGAATGAAAAAGATAAAAGATTACAAAAGCTCTTTATTTTCCTAAGGCGGGGCAGAGATATCTTGAAGTAATTTTTGTAGCTCCGCTAGACGCTTGTCACGAGAGCTCAATACCTTCTTGGTAGCTTCAGAGCGTCGAGCTTCGGGAGTGCAGATGTGAGAAAGTCCAGCAAAAGTAACTATAAGCTTGTCCTTGGCTTCGTCAAGGGTTTTGATGGTAGATTCAACTTCGAAGACCTGTTCTTCCAAAATTGAGCTCTGAGTTAGGTACTGGTCTCGGGCCATGATCATCTGCTCCCTCTCTGCCTTCAAGCGAGCCAGCTCAGCCTCGACTTCGCGAATTCTATCATTTTGTTGATGAATTCTTATATTTGAAGTTTCATAGGCTTCTCTATGGCTATCCAGCTCGGGCTTCGCTCCAGCCAAAAAAGTTTTTTTTTTGCCAACCTTTATGCTGTATTCATGGAGGGCTTCATTGAAAGTAGTCTCCCGAGCGAGGTATTCGGCAGATAAAGCGTCATACTCTTCTTGGATGAGACTTTCAATGGTTTCACTTGACAGCTTTAGATATTCTTTGATGGGCTGTTCAAGTCCATCCACGATTTTCTCCAACGCCGCTGCTCTCGCCGCATCATTGAACATGGCGACATTTCTGATGGTAAGAGCGATCGCCGCCTTCAAGCTCTCATAATTGAGGCCCTTATTCAGAACCATCTTGATCAAAGCCGCTAAGGTCTTGTAAAAAGTCTCAGTATGAATCTCAACTAAGAGATTCATTTCTACACTTGAACTCGGTGTTGCGGCGATGTCTACCAAGTCTTTTCTCTAAAGACTAGGAGCAGATGTTGTTGCCTTGGTAGCAGGCTGAGATGAAGCCATTGTTGTCACTGCTACCATAGCCAACTGGTTCCCAGGAGCTTCAGGAACAATGTCTTCAGTATTTGTTACTCCAGCCGTCTCTGGAGCTGAAACTACTAGAGTTTCGGTGGCGGTGATAGGTGCGGGTGGAATGATAGTTGTGGCAGCTGACTCCGGTTCTGGCATTGTCTCTTCAAAAATTTGTACTGGATCGGTAGTAATAGCAGAGGATACTATTACAACTTCCCCAGCTTCAGTTGGTGACTTGAGTATGCTTTCATCACCTTCTTCAGCTATTGGCTCTGCAGGATCTTCAAGTGTTTCAGTTGTAGTGAATCCTTCTACAACTGATTCTTCATTAAAGTCTAGTTCTTCTTCAGCAGCTTCCTCATCATCTACAGTAAGTTCTACTGTAGTTTCTTCTTTATCCTTGCCCTCGGCAGGAGGGGACACTTCTTGCTGAGCCTGCATTTATAGCTCTTGTTGTACCTCCAGAGATGGAGGACATTTTTCCTGAGTCTCCATTTCGGGCTCTCGTAGTACTTCTTCTTGAGCATCTTCTTCTGAAGAAGAAGAAGCCTCCTCCTCAGATTCCTCGTTTTCTTCATAAATATCTTCTTGAGGAGGAGGAGGAGCCACAAGCTTTGGAGCAATGATAACACCTACAAAAATTAAACAAAATAAGTTAATATACAAAAATCATAGTTTTGTATGGATTTTGTATAAATTATATTTACCTGGAGTATGGGTAGGACGTGCCAAGTACGCGTTATAATCTCCAGTCCAATCCTCATCATCAAAATTAATAGCTGGTTCATCGGATGGGATGGGCTCTTGATCAACAATATGTACTAGGGCGACGTCTTCAGCAACTTGTGCCTTTTGTGGCAAAGTTAAATGAAGTGCTGAGCTGAGACGTCCCGGAGATAGGACTACTGCAGGTGCTGCTGGTTGAGATGCTGAAGATCCTTCTCCAGGATGAACTGAAGAAGATGCTACATGTTGCGGCTCATCCACCTGAGTGTCACTCTCCGGGGTAGAGGCTCTTGATCTAGAAGGTCTTTTGGTGGTAGCCTTCTTTTTCTTTTCTGGGGTCTTCTCTGGAAGAGTGACGGCTGCACTTTGTTTCCGTTTACGGGACTTGCCAATAATAATAGGTTCTGCAGCCTTTTCCCCAACTCCCGTAGGGATAACTTCCAGATATTGATCTGGAACGGCAGCGTCGTCAGGGATGTCTCATGGTACCCTGATTGGCTCCTCAACATTCCCTTCCTTGGGCCATCTTAGACTACCTCTCATGTTGTAGCCATGGGCGAAGGAACGGATGGAAGCATAAAAGTGAGCATACGTATGAAGTATACGTAGCTCGGTAGTGCTGGTAGCGGTTGAGACTTTGAATTTGGCACCAGTACGGACAGTACTAAAATATCTCCAAACTCTTGCACCATCAATCAGTTTCTCATAGTGACGGAAACTGGTAGAGGGATTACCAACATGAAGTTGGTCATATCCAAATTGGTGAGCGAACCTACTTGGTAGATATGGTTCGAACGCACAATTGTCTTCATTTCTGTATATCAAGTGAGAGGGTCTGATGCACTATAGCCATCTGAAGACTGGTGGTGACAATAAAGTTCCTCCTTCAACTTCGTCTTCAAATTGAACGTCGAAGCAGTCGGCTGGAACTTGTGGCCGGGTACAGAAAAAATTCCAACAATAAGAATAATTCAAAACTGCCCGGGTATCTGCCACTGTCGTGGCAGTCCATGTAGCTTTGTTGAACTTTTGGAGGAAGACCTCCGCATCATCTCCCGGGCCTGGTGGCAACAAATTGCAGTTGTGGTGCAACAGCCAGCCCATCAAGTAAGTGTAGGGCATTTCTACCCTGGAGAATACGTTCCGATGAGGAGCGTTGTTGATTAGCTCCTCACCAAAAGTCCTCAAACCTGCGTTTACTCGGCATACCATTGCCGATAGCAGGTTAATTCTGACTTTAAACACCAAACGTACCGCTGGCCATAGCACGTTACGGTGGATTCTATCAACTGTACCAATCCCCGGTATAACCCATCTTCTCAACCATAGAGAAAGGAAGCCTGCCAGTAAGGCTTTCCTAGAGATCTTCTGGCTGCCATATCTGAGGAAGCTCAAGGCTTCGGTTCCAGCAGGGAACTCCCCAGTCTTGGTGGACAAATATTTGTTCGGAAATTTGTAGACAATCATTATATCCCGTATTTTATCAGCAGGGATTGTTGAACCAGTGTTGATAGTTGGAGCTTTGTTTTCCTGGAATCTTTCTTTATCATCCTTGGATATTTTATCCTTATGGAAAAAGAGATATGTTGTCCACTTGTTGATGTATGCTAGATGGGATCCACTCTCATGCATAGTAGTGCAAATTATGTAGTGGCACATCAACTCTTCATATACCTCAACCAATTGAGGGTTTTTCTTCCTGATTTCAGCAAGTTCCCGGTTGGAGGAACATATTCTTCATATGGGGCTTCCCCCATTGGCAGCTTTGAGATGAATTGCATCTCATGGAGTGCGAGACCCATTTCACCTTTTGGGGTCGCAAAAGTTCCAGTTGAACTTATATATATCTCCATCAGGGCCATGAACAAGTTACTGTTCGGTGGTATACCCTGACTAGTGGAAGCCACTGCTTCATACAGGCCAATGTCTTTCAGCTCCGTCTGGAAGTTCTTCATGACCCAAACACTAATTTGGATCCAATTCTGGTTGAATGGAGTCAACCATCCCGGTAGCCTAGGGTTTGTTTGGGAATATAATACCGCAGCCCTTATGAATTTATTGATGAACATCTGGGTCTGCACCGGTTGGATTAAAGCCGAATCTTCACTCGGAGTAAATCCTGGTAAGAGACCAGAGAAAGGAACGACACCGCCATTGGGAACGCTGACGTAATACCCCATATCATTGGCATGATCCCTCTTAAATATGATTCTACCTGGCCTTCCGTGACTGCTGGGAGTCAGATTCCACAACATCTGTCGGGGATGGGTGGCATGGATAAATGCGGACAGGGGATAATCTCTATCCATGTCAGGGAGATACATTGCTCTATCTCCAGACTTAAACACCCAAGACTCCTTCTTGGGGTGTGTTTGTGACTTGCAGTCTATTGCATCCTCGAATAAAAAAGCTGGTTTTGCAAATTGTTGTTCATTTAGCGAGGTCAACAGTTCTCCATTAATCATGGATAGCAGCATTCTATCCCCTTGGGCAGCTATGAACTGTGCTCTCTCTACAGGGTACTCCGGATTCGATTGGAGAAACTCTACATGAGACAGATTCTCCAAATAATTCGAGCCCACCATACCAACTGATGAGCCAAAGACTTCTGCAAGTGGGTGAATTTGCAAATCCACTGCCAAAAGAAAAAAAATCAAGTTAGTGAAAATCTAATTTGAAATTTTTACGCAGATAAATTAGTCTATGTTTTTACACATAAAGGTTAAAGACTTTGACTATGTAAACTTTACGCTTATTGAAGTTGATAAAAAGTTTTAAAAGTGTAAAAGGTCTTCGTTTTACACAGTCTTTCACTTGTGAAATTTTACGCTAGCACATGTTGATGTGAGCGTATTATGAATTTTACGCTGACATGTGTTGACATGAGCGTATTGTAAATTTTATGCTGGTACATGTTGATGTGAGCGTATTGAGAATTTTACGCTGGCATGTGTTGACATGAGCGTATTTTAAATTTTACGTTGGCACATGTTGGTGTGAGCGTATTGAGAATTTTACGCTGGCATGTGTTAACATGAGCATATTTTTAATTTTACGCTGGCACATGTTGATGTGAGCGTATTGTGAATTTTACGCTGGCATGTGTTGACATGAGCGTATTCTAAATTTCACGCTGGCACATTTTGATGTGAGCGTATTTTAAATTTTACGCTGGCATGTGTAGACATGAGCGTATTTTAGATTTTATGCTGGCACGTATAGACGTGGGCGTATTTTCTTAATTTTACGCTGACACGTATAAACGTGGGCGTATATTCTTAACTTTACGCTGACACGTATAACGTGGGCGTATTTTGTTATTTCAGTTTCTACGCTGACACGTATGACGTGGGCGTGAAATCTGAAGGTTCGGATTTTCTTCTTCTTTTCCGGCGAACTCATAGCCGAGATTAAGTAGGGCTCTACCCTTCATTGCCGGAGCTACGGCGGGGTTGCTCTGTTGGGGCGTCGTGGATGATTGGACGGGGGTTTTCGTGCGGTCGGTCGAGGATGAACCGACGGGCTTCTTGCCCTTGCTGCCGGCGGCGAACTTCTTGGGAGTCATCGAATCGAACGCAAAAGTATGAAAGAGGAAGAAGAGTAAGAGAGATCGAGAGTATGGAAGACAAGTAAAGTTTTTCTCTCTTCAAAGAGCTCTATTTATAGAATTTTTGAATCGGTTCGAATTCCCGACTTTTACGCTGACTGTTGGATATCCCAACTTTTACGTGGATGACCGTTGGATATCCCGAATTCTACGCTGACTGTTGAAATCCCGAATTTTACGCTTCTGTTCAAAGTATTTCAAATTTTGAAAATATTTGAAAACTTTGAAGGGGGTCTTGTAGGAGCGTAAAAAAGTGCTTCATAGACTTAGTCAAAGAAGATGAGAATTTTACACGAGCTACTCTCTACGCAAGCTACACTTTACGCTAGCTACTTTACGCGGGAGCTATTCATTGAACTTTACGCTGAGGACAGACTGTCAGGCCGCATTTAATGCCAGAGATTTGATCTGACAGAATGATTTTTCTGACAGCATGCAGCACAGAAGTCGAGAAGATTGGATTTACACCAAACCCAATACTCGTCGTATAGTGTGCAAATAGGGCTATTCTACGCTCAATAAAACTACTTCTTTTACGCACGATAGTTATTCGAGCTTTTACGCTCAAGGCTATTGTGGGCGTAAAGTCTATTTGGACTACTTTTTACGCTCAAGGCAATTTTAGCCACTTTACGCTGGAAAGTTTATTTTGGGCTATTTTACGTCCAGTTTGCCACTTTACGCTAGGAGTGTATTTTGGGTCATTTTTACGCCCGATCTTTCCTGACCACTTAAGAACGTGGTTCGTCCACGTGGCTTTCATGCCACACTTCTCGAGAAACGTGTGTACGTGCTCTCCTCATTTTATTGAAGTAGTAGGACACGTGTCGCCATGCGTGGAGATCAAACTCTACATGGGACACGTGTCAACGTGCGTAGAGGATGAGTTGCATCGTGGGTGACAGTTACTTGCGTAAAAACCCAATTTTGTTGCTTTTTACGCACAAAAGGTCAAGTCTATAAATAGACTTATTTTTCACATAGACAGTATCAAGAGATCAACAGAGAGACAGGGAGAGGAGATTCTGAGAAAACTCATATTTCCAGAGTGATATTCCCAGAAGCATTTCTTCAACTTTTTCTCAAGAACAGGGTGAAGCAAAGCAAGAAAGCATTCGACTGTGCCATCAGTGCCGTTGCTCGATACCTTTCCGGTGACTTAGTTCTTCCGATTGTTCGTCTTCTTCAAGCAGTTTTCTTCTTCATCATCGTATGGTTCAAGGAACAAAGTGATCGCTCTCAGATCAGACTTCCATAGCAATACTTCCTAGAACAATTTGTACTTCTGTACTTTTTCTAGTTTTCTTTCAAAAGCCAATTTTTAGGCATTTTGTTAAGTGAAACAATGAGTTAAAAAAGAGGTTGACGACAGCTCCAGTTTTGACGTTGCTATCAGGGACATACGGGTTCACTATCTACAGTGACGCCTCAGGGAAGGGTCTGGGTTGTGTCTTGCAGCAGCATGGGAAGGTGATTGCCTATGCTTCTAGGCAGTTACGCCCGCAAGAGAAGAACTACCCTACCCACGACTTGGAGTTGGCAGCAGTTATTTCGCTCTTAAGTTGTGGAAATACTATATATACGAAGAGCGTGTGGAGATCTTCACGTACCACAAAAACTTGAAGTATGTGTTTACCCAAAAAGAGCTCAAAATGAGGCAGAGGAGATGGTTGGAGTTGATGAAGGACTTCGACATTTCGTCGCAGTACCATCCAGGGAAGGCCAACGTGGTTGCCGACGCCTTGAGCAGGTATCCGATAGCCATCTTTTTGACGACAGATCGTCATTTGTTAGCAGATCTTGAGAGCCTGGAGATTGAGGTGATAGTGCCAGGAGTTGAGATGCAGTTATGGGGACTGCAGATTCAGTCGGACTTGATGGATAGGATCAAGTCGACTCAGTTTGATGATGTAACTCTGCGGAGTATCCGAGAGTAGTTTCGAGCAGGACTGCTGGACGAGTTTGCTATTGCAGAGGATGGCACATTGAGGCACCGTTCCAGACTGTGTGTGCCTAGTGAAGACCTTCGAGAGTAGGTTATGCAGGAGGCTCACCACTCTCAGTATTCTATGCATCCAGGTGCTAACAAGATGTATAGAGACCTGAAGGAGCATGTCTGGTGGTATGGTATGAAGTGGGAGGTAGCACGCTTCGTAGCCAGATGCTTGGTTTGCCAGCAGGTAAAGGAAGAGAGGCAGAGGCCAGGAGAATTGTTGTAGTCATTGTCCATTCTGGAATGGAAGTGGGAGCACATCACGATGGATTTTGTTTCAAGACTGCCGCGTACACAAGGAGGGAAAGATGCGATTTTGGTCATCATAGACATGTTGACCAAATTAGCCCACTTCTTGCCATTCAAGGTGGGTTTGTCTACAGAGAGATTAGCAGATAGTACGTGAGGCAGATTGTCAGACTGCATGGGGTTCCCGTGAGCATCGTCTCGGATCGGGATAGTCGCTTTACTTTCCACTTCTGGCAGAGTCTGCAGACTAGCTTGGGCACTCAGCTCAAGTTCAGTACTGCTTACCACCCTCAGACAGACGGGCAGTCGGAGAGGACTATCCAGACTCTCGAGGATATGCTACGGACTTGTGTTATAGACTTTGGAGGTTCCTGGGAGGATCATTTGCATTTGGTTGAGTTCGCCTACAACAGCTGCTTCCAGGCCAGCATTGAGATGTCACCATTCGAGGCGTTGTACGGGCGTAGATGTAGTACTCCCTTGTCTTGGGATGACGTTGGAGAGAGAGCTTTATTGGGACCTGAGATGGTTGTGGACGCAGCCGAGAAGGTGAAGCTCATCATGGATCGACTTCGCGTGGCGCACGACAGACAGCGGCATTGGGCCGATAGCCACCGGAGACCTTTGAAGTTTGAGGTACAGCTTAGATTTAGGATTAGGATTTGTTTGTTTTTGTGATTTTGTTTGATCATGTTGATTGTTATAGTTAAGTGTGAGACCTTGTTTGTGCTAGGTTGGAGATCTAGTATTCCTGAGGATATCTCTGACACGAGGCACCATTCGCTTTGGTGGAGGTGGGAAGCTTAGCCCATGTTTCATCGGACCTCTCGTTATCCGCGAGAGAGTCGGTGCCGTGGCTTACAGGCTAGACTTGCCACCTGCACTAGAGGGAGTTCATGATGTGTTTCACGTATCGCAGTTGAGACGGTACGTGGCGGATCCCAGTCACGTACTAGATCACTCCGAGATCGAGGTAGGCCCTACTCTCAGCTATCCAGAACAGCCTGTGGAGATTATGGATCGACGGGACACTACCAAAATACACTCAATTAGCGACGGATATTTAGCGACGGAATTTTTCCGTCGGTGTTAGCGACGGTTTCGTGGCCGCTCAGCGACTGATTACCGACTACACGCATTTGCCATTTTTATTTTTATTTTAGGGGGAGGAAAGGTCGCACATCCGTCGCTAGACTGTCGGTGTTATAGCGACGGATCCCCAGTCGTCGCTACGTAGTCGATTATTTGGCGGAAATTGTGTAGAGAATTGGCGGGACATATCTTCGACTACGTAGCGACGGATATTCAGTCGGATAATCAATAATAGCGACTACTTGGCGACGGATTATGAGCAGTCGCTATTCCGTCGCTAAATTTACGTTCCAGACTTAAATGAAAAGGCGGGGGAAACTTTTAGCATTCCCCCCAAATGCAATCTCTCTCCTCTCTCTCTCTCGCGGCTTCGGTGAACGGCGTCGGCGTCCTCTCCTCTCTCTCTCCCGAAGGTAATCCCCTCTCACTCTCTCTCTCTCTCTGTGTTGCGGTGTCGACGTAGGGGCAGCGGGGGCGGCGGGCTTGGGGACATTCGGGCTTGGGGCGGGGGCGTCGGGGGCTGGGCGGCGGGCTTGGGGCGGGGGCGTCGGGGGCTGGACGGCTGGCTTGGGGCGGGGGCGTCGGGGGCTGGGCGGCTGGCTTGGGGCGGGGGCGTCGGGGGCTGGGCGGCTGGCTTAGGGCGGGGGCGTCGGGGGCTGGGCGGCGGGCTTGGGGCAGGGGCGTCGGGGGCTGGGCGGCGGGCTTGGGGCGGGGGCGTCGGGGGCTGGGCGGCGGCTTGGGGCGGCGGGCTTTGGTCGGGGGCGTCGGGGGCTGGGCGGCGGGCTTGGGGCGGCGGGCTTTGGTCGGGGGCGGCAGGGGGCTTTGCTTATCAAATTCATCTGAGTTTATATATTGGCTAAATAATGTGTTATCCATATTGGGTGTTATCCATTAGTTTGGTGGTGTTTGGATTAGTAAATGTGAATATGGAGTTTGGGTTCATGGTGTATATGTTCACTGTGTCAAGGACAGTGCGAGTTCTTCATCTGCATAAGTCAGTGTTTGGGTTCATGGTCTATACATCTAACTGTGATATACATATATATGAGTATGTGTGCTTTAGAGAGTGAGGAATGAAAGGCAGGCCTATCATGCCTATTAGCATGCAGGACGGCTTGGGGAACCAGACTATACCCCTGGTTCGCGTCGCATGGAGGCATCACTCTCAAGGTGAGTCTACCTGGTAGAGGGAGGATAAGATGCGCAAGCGATACCCTTATCTTTTGAGCCTTAAGGTATGATTTTCTATCCTTCTCATTCCTGCCTAGTTTCGTCTTTAATTTCGAGGATGAAATTATTTTAAGGAGGGTAGATTTATCACTACCACTTTCTAGAATAAGGGTATTATGATAATTGTGAATTTTTGATTATTTTAATATTTTTTTAATTTGATGTATTGTGATTTTGTCATTTGCTAGTGAAACCTTAGAACCATTGTGACTAGAGACTAACCATGACCATGGAGACCTAGCTTATAGATTTAGATTAGTAATTAGACTCTAATCTAGCTAGAAAATCACTTAGAATGTAATTAGAGAATAGAAACAACATGGTAGTTTGGGCCTTTAGCAAATGGGGCTTGATTTGACAACTTAGAAAGGCTTTTGGGCCATTGCAACCCTAACCAAACCCTAGCCCATGACTATGGCCAGCCACACATTGTTTCTTCCCCCTATATAGATCATCATTAGCCCCTTTTCTTCCCTCTTTACATAGAAACCCAAACCCTAATTTGTGTTCTTCCCCAAATTTGTCCTATTTCTCAAATCAACTCCAAATTCAACCAAACCAATTGCATTCTCTTCCTCTTGAAGAGAGGGGGTCTCTATTGGCTAGCTAGGAAGGATTTGGAGCAATTTGACCATTGGATATGGTGGGAGATCATTTCAAGAGGATTTTCATTGGGATTCCAACTCCCAATTGGTAAGAGCCTCTAAACCTATTAGATTTCAGTTTTATTGTTGTAGATGCATCCATGTAGGGTCCCCCTAGCCCTAGGAATGATTTGGGTCTAGTTCGTATCCATTTGAGGTATGTATCATGGGCGTATCGCTTCGTATCAAATACGTATCTCTAGTGTTCGACGAAATGTCCCATAGGATGTTTTGTTCACCAATTTCTGATGTAATTACATTTTTGGGTAGCTAATATGCTGTGGATTGCAATGGTGTTTGACTGAGTTGATTTTGATGTGATTTGATGTGTTAAAATGGACACGGGGACACGCAGCCATGAATGCACTGGCTACAGTGCATCCCCTGCTGCTGCAGGCCTCGTGCTCACTCTACACGCCATGATTTCTTGACTTAGCCACTGTTCTAGGTAGGGGCTATGACTGACATCATACCATGGTCGTGGGGCTTCATACGATGGTGGGGTCGATCTGTGGCATGATCCACAGATTCCATTCTGTGCGGTCGAGCAGCTGCACACTTCTGAACACATTGCTCTTTGACACTTGACACTTCTTTGACACATCATTTGACACTCACTGGACACTCGACACATGTTTGACACCCCACACTTCTTGGCAACACACATTTGGCATCCACTCTTGACACACACCCTTCACTCATTCACACATGTCTGCACATTTCACCTCACACTTGCTGAACACCATTTGACACTTTTCACTCATTCATACATACTGCATTGCACTTCACTTGTTTGCTGCATTCACCTGGACACTCTTGCATTGATGTTAGACACTTCACTACTAGCCTTGACACTCACTGCTTTCATCTGCACATTTCACTTTGATGACATTGACACTGCTGTACACTATGACACTCTTCACTCACTGCACTCTTCACTCTTGACAAATTCTCTGTTACACTTCACATTGTCATGACACATGCTCTGCTGTTTGACACTTGACACACATGTCTGACACACATTCACTGTTCTGTTAGCCACTACATTGACACACACATTCACTGTTCTGTTAGCCACTACATTGACACACTCATTCACTTATTCCTCACTTTGACACACATTTGGCTTTCACTTTTGACACTGCATTGCACTATTACCTGCAAATAACCCCCCTACAATGCATACATCTGCATTCTAACTTGCCTTTGCACTGCCTTCATTTCATTGCAATACATGTCTGCATATTGTTCCATATTTGGTTCAGTCCACTTCAAACCCTGGACACAGCAGACCCCATATAACCCTTTACTGCATAACCTAATGCCATTGCCTAAATGAGGTTCAGTCCAATTCTGGACTGAACAAGAGATTCATGGCATTGTTTACATATCCCATTTACCCTTCACTGCATTTACCAACATTACCTACATTCCCTCTTTCAGTTCTGTCCCCAGATTGATTTGTGAGCTATATATGTATGGATATATATATGTTAGATCCTATAGCTATGTATATGCATTTGTGCATACCTATATGTGAGACTATGGATATATATATGTATTATGCTATATATGTGAGGATATATATATATGTGATTATGTATGTATTGGGATATAGGGTTGTGATATATATATGATAGATAAAGATATATACATGACATAGTATTGTGGTTCCTAGTATATATATTAGCCTATCGCTAGTTATGAGATAACCCTAGATAGAATGACCTAGATGTTGACCCAATAGGCCTAAGTGACTATGTTGACTACAGTTTGACCAAACCCTAGACAGTTGACCAAGTTAGCCTTAGATGTTGACCTAGTTTGACTAAAGGTTGACCAAAGTTGACTTAGAGTTGACTTTGACCTAGAATGACCTAAAATCATGTAGATTGTATTATAAACTTCAAATATTATATATTGAACACATTATAACCTGTATTGTAACCTGGTTGTCGCAGTATATCGAAATCGCCGGTATCGGTGCCCCAACCACTAGAAGATCATACATGAGCTCCCGAAGCCATTCTTTTTCTTCCGCTGCAGTATCAAGTGCAAAGAACTCAGATTCTATGGAGGAACGAAAGAGCATAGTCTGCTTCTTCGATTTCTACGATATAGCAGCTCCACCCATTGTGAAAATGAATCCACCTATGGATCTTTAGCTCTCCAACTCTGAGCACCAGCTGGCATCACTGAAGCCTTCTACTACTGGCAGATCACCGTAGTAGTACAGTGCATATGTCTGAGTTTTCTTGAGATATTTTATTACCCGTCTCACAGCTTTTCAGTGCTCAATGCCTGGGTTGCTCGTGAAACGACTCAGCATTCCCACGACGAAAGCTATGTCAAGCCTTATGGCAGTAGTAGCATACATCAAACTCCAGATGACGCTTGCATACTCCAACCGCCTGACGCTTTTTCTAGAATTAGGTTTCAGCTTCAGATCACACATGTAAGGCGTATCGATCACTGGAAGATCCTGATACCCGTAGCGTGTGATCTTCTCAATATAATGAGACTGTAACAGCGCTAGTCTAGTGTCTGTCCGGATGATCTTGATCCCCAAGATCACATCAGCTTCTCCTAAGTCCTTCATACTGAACTTGGTCGAGATGAACTTCTTTGTCTTCATGACACAATCCATATCCGTACCTAGGATCAGCATGTCGTCCACGTACAGATAAACGATTACACATCTTCTATCAGCGAACTTTGTGTAAACACACGTATCCATCTCGCAGACCCTGTAGTCATTTGACCTTATAACCTTGTCAAACTTCTCATGCCACATTTTGGGAGCCTGTTTAAGACCGTACAAGGATTTCACCAACTTGCAGATTTTGTCTTCAAGACCCTTGACGACAAATCTCTCTGGCTGTTGCATGTAAATCTCTTCGGTCAGCTCGCCATTTAGGAAAGCTATTTTTGCATCCATTTGATGTATCACCAACTTATGTATTACTGCGAGAGCAATTAACATTCTGATGGTGGCCATCCTGGCTACTGGAGCATACTGCTTCTGAGAAAATCTATTGGCTACTAGCCTAGCCTTGAACTTATCAATAGTTCCATCTGCTTTCATCTTCTTCTTGAAGATCCATTTGCATCCGATGGGTTTTGCTCCTTCAGGAAGATCAATCAACACCCAAGTGTTATTAGAAGTGATTGAATCAATTCCATTGTCTATCGTCTCTTTCCATAAAACAACGTCGGTCTTCATCGCCTCATCATAGGTAAGCGGATCTGCTTCCACATGATAGGTGACAGTCATTTTCGAAATCCTTCGGCCTCCTCACTCGCTTAGTTGACGGCTCAGTGAGTTCTGGTTCAATATTTGTTACAACAACTCCTTCTTGGACTACGTTCTCATTGGAAACTTCAATGTCCTGCGCACCATCATTGTTCTTCATAATATCTGCAAGAACAATGTTTTTGTGCCTTACAAATTTATTTTCAAAATATTCTGCGTTACGAGATTCAATGATATGATTTGATTCAATATCAAGAAATCTCCGAGCATCACTCTTCTCGGCATAACCCAAGAAGATCGTCTTCATAGTCCTTGACCCGAGCTTCTGAACTTCAGATCTGGGAGCTTCACATATGCCAGACACCCCCACACTCGAATGACATTCAAGTTAGGTCTGACTTTAAACCAGAGTTCATGAGGAGTAACATCCGAAGTTGCATACGGCACTCTATTCAGAATAAAAGTGGTCGTCAATGCAGCTTCTCCCCAGTAGCATTTTGGAAGCCCGCAGTCAACAACATTGAGTTTATCATTTCTGTCAAAGTTTTGTTCTTTCTTTCTGCTACTCCGTTAGAACGAGGAGAATACGGAGCAGTAGTCTCGATAATAATTCCATGTTCTTTCCAGAACGATGCAAATTCATGAGACCGATACTCTCCGCCTCGATCACTTCTTATTCTCTTGAGTTGTTGTCCAGTTTGTCGTTCAGCCTCGGCCCTGAACTCTTTGAACTTCTTAAACGCTTCTTCTTTAGCCTTCAGCAGGTAGACGAATGCGTATTTTGAGAAGTCATCGATGAAGGTTATGAAATACTTTATTCCGGCCTTTGTAGAGAACTGTTTGAAGTCACAGATATCGGAGTGTACCAACTCCAGAAGATCTGTGCTTCGATTAATCTGAGGAAAGGGTTTCCTTGTGATCTTTGTCTGAGCACAAACTTCACATTTCTCTACCTTACCCCAACATTTGAAGATAAGTCCTAGACTAGACATTTTGTTTATTCTTTTATAATAAACATGTCCTAGTCTATTATGCCACAACTCAAGAGTATAACCAGAATGAGTGACTGCATTAATTACATTAGACTGATTTACAAGCTGAACTTTTAACATTCCTTCGGTATAAAAAGCTTTTTCGAAGTATGTTCCCTTTATGGACATTACCATCTGGCTAGCATTGATGTACATCATTAGGCCTGCGTTACAGAGTAGGCCTCCCGAGATCAGGTTCTTTGCGATAGCAGGTACATGCTTCACACCTTGAAGCATCAGAGACTTCCCAGAAGTCAGCTTCAAGACCACCGTTCCAATCCTTTGCACTTCAGCTTGTGCCTGGTTCGACACCATAACAACTTTAGAAGTTGGTATGTAGGTGGTGAACCATTCCTTACTTGAGCAGACATGGCAGGTGGCACCAGTGACTACCCACCAGTCAGAGTCAGCCCCCACCGCAGTGACCTGTGCAATTATGGCAATAACGTCAGTGATCATTGAAACCTTACTAGGCTTACCTTGCTCTGATTGCTTGGACTTGGATTTGCATTCTCTCTTGAAGTGGTCCTTCTTGCCACATTTGAAGCAAGTCAGTTGGGACTTTAACTTTTGTTGCTTGAAAGAAGTCCCCTTCACTTTCAGATTATTGGGGTCATTCTTCTTGTTGTGGGAAGTCGCCTGCTTTTCCTTGGATTCCTTGGTGTGGATCAAATTGGCGTTAGCCATCTATTTGGACAGAGCGTCCATCTTCAGTTGAGCCCTCATCTGGTCCTCAACATAAACTTCTTGCAGGAGATCTTCTAGATTGATCTCCAGTTTCTTCCTATGCATATTTGCATAAAATTTGCTCCAACCAGCGGGGAGCTTAGAGACGATCCCTCCAACAACGAACTTATCGTTGAGGGGCATCCTCTCGTCTTCCAATTTCTGATGCAGCTTCAAGAATTATTTCACCTGAGGCAACATCGTCTTCTCATTTTCAAAGAGCCACTTGTGATATTTCTCAACGATAAATATCTTACTCCTGTTCTTGTCATCTTCGTACAATTTTTCCAGAGACTCCAATATCTCTCTGGCAATGGTTTTCTTACAGTATGATTCTGTCAGGGAGTCCTCCATAGCATTTAGAATCAGTAGCTTATAGAGACTATTTTTCCTTCTCCATTTAGTCTGATTTTTAGTAGCAGCAGTAATTGCGGCTGCAGACCCAGTTTCTGGAACATTTGGTTCTTTCTCAGTTAGCACGTGATCAACTTCCGCAAGTTGAAGATTTAGGCTAACCTTCTCTTCCAGATTTGGTAGTGCTCTCCATCGAATTTCTCTAACTTGTTAAAGTTGGAATTGATGAAAGCAGCACGAGAGTTTTCCATCTTGTAAATCTAGCTTTGAGATTGTTATTCCTGGGGCGTAATTTTTCGATGGAAAACTGATTTTGGCAACACTTTGAAGAGAGTGCACAACAGAGATCCTGGAGGATTTTGAGAGACAAACTCAAATATAGTACTTCGAAGAAGGTACAAATGAATTCGTAGCAGCAACAATAAAAATTTCACAAACAGTTTCTGATTAGATCAGAACTGTACTCGTTTAGAACGAGTTGCAAGTGGATGAATAGAATATGAAAAAGAACGGAATGAGGAAACAGCCTGCTGGCGTGAATGATCACCGGCGCTCAAAGCTAGATTCACCCCACACGATCAGCTTCCAGGAACCAGCAAGTTCCACGAATAACTTCGGAACACTCTTCTCTACTAACTCCTCGGATGGCGCGGACTCGCTCTGTTTCTCTCTTCTCTTCTCTTAACTCTGGAGAAATTTCGTAAGGAAATTATAAACTGTGTAAGAGAGAGAGAGAGAGAGGAGAGAAACATATATAGACACTAGCAGTAACCGCTCGGTATACGAAAAGTTCGGGACGTGGGTAAAATTGTCCCAGAACGTTACGTAACCGTTCAAATCGTGCACAGACACGATTGCGCCAATTGGCGCATAGCACGCGCCATCTGCGCGAGCTGTACCAATTGCGCCCGTGCGCACTTGCGCACAATGCACACCGCATGCACCGCACGCACCGTGCGCAAACCGTCGTGCCAACTGCAGCGCCAACTGCCGCACCATCGGGAAGCGCCATCTGGCTGTGCCAACTGGCACGCCATGTGGCTATGCCAACTGGCGCGCCATCTGGCCACGTGACCAGGCCGCGCCATCTGGTGCACAATCTGGCAGCGCTAATCGTCGTGCCAACTATCAAGTCATCGGACAGCGCCATCTGGCCATGCGATCAGGCCGCGCCATCTGGTGCGCCATCTGGCTGCACGATCTGGCCGCGCGAACAGGCGCACGAACGGCTGCACAGAGGCTCCCGCGACGAGCGCAACTTAAGCGCACTATGCGCCTAGCGACGATGCTGACGTGCTAAGTGCAAAGTGTGCCAAGAAAATGCCACATTACGCCTCATGAGCCCCTGAGCCCAAGCCCGAGCCCGAGCCCGAGCCCGAGTCCGAGTCCGAGTCCGAGTCTAAATCCAAGTCCGAGTCCGAGTCCGAGTCGCTAAGCCCCTACGGGACTTAGCTCCAAAGGAATAAATTCCAAGAGCATTACAAAAAGCATTAATGCTTCATTGTTGATTTAGCCTTTTTTTTCCACTAGAAAAATACCCCTACATGACACCCATGTGCCTCTCCACAACCACATGTGCATCTCTCAACAAGCAAAGTTTATATAAAGAGATACCAACCATTTGGTCTAGGCAATGTAGGACTATGTTTCTAGTGCTAAAGGCCAAAACAACAACATCTACTGACTGAAGTGGTTCCCTTCCTTCCCCATTGTAAATCATCTCAAGTATTATTCATCTTTATAAGAGAAAATGACAAATGAGAAGAAAATGATCCTCTCTCTACCAAATATCCTTGTATTCTCCACTATTTCTCCACAAATAAACCCCATACTCATCTCGGCTCACCTTGAGGATTTAAGCTCCCAACTTCCGCAAATCAGGATCACACGAAAGATCATAAAGGTTACTGTAGGGAATTGCAATCATAGGCACAGTACAAGCCAAAGATCAACAAGAGATAAATCTCTTATAGGTCCGAATTATATATGTTATGTAATTAAATATGGATATTGCATGGACAGAGGAGTAATCTAGCTTTAAACATTATGCAGTTAAGTCGAGAATGTCAAAAATTAGTCTTGCTAATCGTAGTGGCAAAGTTAGTAGAGCATTCAATGGAAATACCAAAATGTTGAAAAGATATGCTTCCCAAGCGTCACTGGCTCAATGAAATCACCTGAAAACCAACAGGCGGGCTTGGACCTTCCCCAATTTTTATATCCTTGTACTGCAATCCAGATTCTGTAGTTACCATAGGCACCTGCATGGACCAAAAAATGTTCATAGGTTCGACTACTTTATGTGTGACCGGGTATATTTGGAGATCATATTTGAGTATGAATTCAAAAATACGAGTATACTATCAAATGTTGATGAATCGTAAATTATTCTCAAAGATGAAAGTGACAACAGAACAAGTAAGTGAACGGAAAGGCCAGCATGACAAGCCAGAAGTGATAAAGACGAGTACATTCTAAAAGGACATATACCCCTTTAGCTTTCCTTCTTAACCCATCTTTTCTTTTCTTTGTTCTTCCATTAATTTTTCTTTTCTTTGTTCCCCACTTTATTAATTCATTTATTTTTGTCTTAGTGTCTCTGTGTAAACAAGTGCATGAACTTGTGATCAAAATTTAAAGCAGGTCAACTTTATTTGTCAACAGAACTTAATCTACAAGCACTTTGTAATACAAAGGGGTTTTTTTTTGCATATGAGTCCCTTAAATCTACCATATTTTTACATAATTCCCTGAAATCTTGTTATTTGCTTAAAAGTCCCTCAAATCAGAAGGAATATGAGTGTTATGAATCCCTCTCCATTTGTGATAGTAAAAAATTACATAGTTTTTTTAATTAATAGTATGAGAAATCCTTTTTGCCCTCATCTTCTTCCTCCATTCCTCCTCTCCACTTCCTCCCTCAACTCCACCTCCATACCCACCATTCTTTATTTTTCTTCCTCCGCCACTCCTTCCACAAACCACCCCTTCCCTCCACCCATTTCTCGTTTATTTCTCTATCCTTCTACTCCCCCTTCTCCTCCACCATTATAAAACATCACAAACTTATTTCTCCACTATTCTAAACCATCATCAAGTTATCCTTCTATCATTTTAAAACATCACCAACTTACACTCACTCTTCTTTCCCTCCTGATATTTCCCTTGTCCATCACATGCTACCTTGCATGTGCGAGGAACGAGCATGGCGATGGGTGGGGAGGGAGAAGGAGGAAGAAGAGGGATGGAGAAGAAAGACGTAAAAATGTCAAAATAAATATATTCCATTTAAAAAGATCTTAGGGCTAGGCCCTTTAGGACAATTAAGAGATCAGGTGTGTGCGTAAGAAATGCTTAACGGAATATTTTAGCTTTTTATGAGTTACCCATAGGTCCTCATGTTAATGATTTGAGGGACTTTTACGCAAATAACAAGATTTACAAGACATATTTAGAAATATTTAGAAATATGATAGATTTAAGAGACTTATATGCCAAAAAATCCCTACAAAAAACTGCTAAAGAACAGCATATGTTTTTGCAACAAAAAGAAGGTTGACCAATGATGACAAGAACAATTACATTCGATGTTCATAGAGATATACTATAAGAGAAGTACTAAAGCATGAACCTAATGGAGGTTTGGCTCCTTCCAAGTAAAACTTATAGTATAAACATAACAGGAAATAACCATCGAAAATACAATTTAACTGCCAGTTTGAAAGATGAAAAACATACAATTTAACTGCCAGTTTGAAAGATGAAAAACATAACCAGGAAGAAATCAATCAATAAACTTTTACAACCTCCAACTGTCGTCATCATCATCCATGACTTACCCTATCACAAAGAGGTCCTCTATGAACCATATGAAAGCTCCATATAAGAGTTGACAAGTTTTATGACTGGCTAAAAATCTAATAACAGACCTATATATTTTTTCTAAATTCCTAGCTAAGGTAACTATGAACAAGAGAGGGCCTTGTCAAAAACCCAAAAGGTTTGTTGGAATATAGGTAGACCTACCTTTTTCACAATGCAATTTAAGCTAAAGCCAAGGAGAAACCTCCAAAATCCCCTAGCTAAGGTCATACCATAGTTCGCAGTATCAGCCGATACTAATGTGTTGACTGTATCGTATTATTTTGTCATGTCCTGATCCGATATTGACCCCTACCTGATACTAGCCAATACTTTTATTGGAATTCTCCTCTCATCAATTTAGCAAAGAAAATCATAAAAAAAGAGGTACAAAAAAAGTGTCCGACACAAAGATTCCAGTGAGTCGAAGAGCGACATGCTACAATGTGTTGATAAAATTCCTTATTGACATACTATAACCAGTACTATTTGTCGAATTGTATATCTATAAATTCGTAAGATTTTTCATTAAAGCTATCTATTGCATATGTACTTCTTCTAAAAGCAACTAAATATGCAATTGCATATGGCAAGAGCGAAAGATTCAACAATGGTGAATATTGTTTCATTCAAAACTAGAAACAAACAACAAATAATACATAAATTATGAGAATATTTTATCAAATAACTTTTTAACTTCTTAATAACTTTTTATTAATTTTGGCTTTCAACAAAAAAGAACTTTGAACTCCTAGTGAAACCGTTGAAGCTACTGAAACCAACAATACTAATGTTCATAAGAAGAGTTTGAAATCGGTTATGATTTGGAAACTGTGCCTTAGTTCAAACATGTTGCACCTGAAGCGAGTTCAATTCCAATGGGACCAGTGTTCTAAAATTTGCTATGTGAATTCAGTGCGGAGGAGGGGCGTAGTCAAAGGCGTGCCTCGGGTGTGCCTCACAGCAAGGCGCAACAGTTGCGCCTCGGGCGTGCCTCGCACCTCACTAGACGAGGTGCACTTCTCCGGACGCACCCAAGACGCGCCTTTTAGCAATGTGTGTTTTTCAAAAAAACTATGAGGCAGGGAGATAGCCTTACTACATACAAGTGGGAGAGAGAGAGTTCTTTCCATGGCTGCCAAAGTTGGCTACAGTTGAACTGGAAAAACTAAATTTTACTAAAAGCATAACAGGAAGAATACAATTTTTGTTAGTTGTTGATTGCTAGCGTTGCTCTACTAGTTCACTTGGTCATGTTTTAACATATTTTTGTTGGTTTTAGTATGTTATTTGATTTTATTTCTTACATTATTAATTAATTTATTTATTTATATATATTTTTATTATTTTTTATTTTTGCGTCTCGGTTCGTCCGGATGCGCACCATAAGTATGCCTTGTGACTCAGACGATATGGACCATTTGCGCCTCGAGTGCGCCTTGCGCCTTTGACTACCTCTGTCTCGCCTAGGCCGCCTAGACGCCGAACAAGTATCATGTCTTTTTTTATTTTTTTCTTACTCCCTTGTAACAACTTATATAGTGTTAATATCATAATAAAACACACTTAATAAACAAATTATCAACAGATATTCTATCATTATCATGATTTATGAAAACATCATCAACTTATTTCATAATGAAACAGACTTAATAAAGAAATCACCATATCCATAATACAAACTTAAAATTACAATGTTATAAATCCAAATTCAATTTTAAAATCCAAACAACATATCCACAACACAACTAAGCATCAAACAATCTTTGTGGTGTTCGTCCTGCTCAGTCAATCGGAGGAATCAAAATGCCAACGGCGTTGGATTTAGCCATGCAACGGCTTGCTCGAAGACCCGCACGGTCGAGGCAACTCCTCGTTCAGGTGGGTGGCTTCGGTGAACTTGCCTCAGCTTGGCCTTCATACTAATAAAACGAATGTTTTCAAACGCACAAGAAGGCTTGATAATAAAAGAGACGAATCCACATAGCTAAGGGAATAATCCCAACTTGAGTCAGAATGAGTTAGAATATGGAAAGGTCCCACGGTCGGCATAGAAGTGTTGCACGACGTGCTTTCATAATGACACTCGGTCCTTCGTCCCGTAGCTTGGGAGAAGGAAGTTGGTTTAAGTTGCCACAAAGCTGTAAACTTAGCCTAAGTCATAGACGTCGCACGTATAAATGCTTGATAAAGCATGCATGGTCCCATCGTCCAAGGCTTGGCATAGCCCTTGCCCGTCCTACGGATTAAGTTGTTGTACGATTGAGTTAGGCAAAAGCAATATTGGGGTGCCGAAGTCATTCTAAGCACGGTTCTGCACTTTCTGCGGTTGTTAAGTCACATAGTCCCACGATCTCAAGGCTTGTCATATAAAGTATGACTTGGACGATAGTGTCGCATAGAACACGAATTGGGTTAAGGCACGAGCCACGGCTGGCTCGATGAAAAGTTAGCCACGGTCTATGGCACTTAAGAAACACGTTTTGTTCAAGTTAAGTAGGACGGCTACGCAATAGTCGTTCCCTAGGTTTCAAAGAATGGAAAGCTCATGCGACCGTTTGTCGTCGAGGCGGTCCCTCGTTTGGGAGTCTCCAGGAGATGCACGTTTTGCATATTATGGTTCCTATGCACGTTTTGCATAGTATGGTTCCAAAGAACGTTTTGCTAAGTATAGTTCTAGTCGTACACCAAAGTAGGCTATGCATTTACGTCAGTCTAGATGTTCTCGTAGATGCGTAGTCATGGACAACTTGTCAACAAGGATTCCTTCCTCGACTGGTATTACGTCGGGGCGCCGGGGCCAGTTGACCTAGGGGGAAGACGTTATAGCAGTGCTGGATTGTACCGCATGGGTAGTCGGGGGCTTTCAATGGGGCTAGCTACCTTGTATCGAAAGATCCGCCGCCTATCCGAGCTATGTCCACGATGGGTTGAATTGCCAGTGACTTTCATATAGATAAGTTGGTGTGTTAAGCGGCAATCCGCATGCAAGGTGTTGGTCAAATCAAAGATAGTGCAAGCACGACACGAATTAAGTTAAGAAGGTGTGCATGGTTGCAACACCATTATCCACGATGGCTTGAGTTAAGAAGGTGTTAAGCGGCAATCGATCTGGCTACCACTGACTGCTTCTTACTCCTCCAAGAGACCAAGTTGCCTCCTAAAAATATGCAGTATCCCGAGGTAGATCTCATGTCATCAGCACAACTAGCCCAGTCAGAATCGCAGTAACCCTCGATGTCCATGTGATTATTCTTCCAGAACATCAGTCCCTTCCCAGGGGCACCCTTCAAATATCTCAGAATCTGGTATACTGCATCCATATGACCCTTCCGTGGGCCATGCATGTAGCGGCTCACCACACTAACTGCAAAGCATATATCTGGACGTGGTGACTCAAATAGATCAGCTTGTCCACCAGTCTCTGGTATCTGTCCCGGTTAACTGGTTCTCCAGTCTCAGCGTTCAGCTTGAACCTCTGATCGATTGGTGTCGCTGCAGGTTTGCATCCCAACATCCCTATCTCTGTGAGAAGGTCCAGTGCATACTTCCTCTGAGAGAGAATAATCCCCTCTACGTCTCGAGTGATCTCAATTCCAAGGAAGTAGCGAAGAAGACCAAGGTCCTTCACCTCAAATTCCGTGTCAAGCTTCCCTTTGAGTGGGACGATTTCCTGCTCATCATCTCCCGTGATAATCATGTCGACATACATCGCAAGTATAGTGATGTGGCCTCCACTCCTTATGAAGAATACAGTGTGATCAGCATTGATCTGCTGATTATCATCGCTCTCCTGAATTTGTCAAACCACGCTCGAGGAGACTGCTTCAGTCCATAGAGGGACTTCTTCAGTCTGCAGACCTTGCCTGCTGTCTAATTTGTGCCAAATCCTGGTGGTATCTCCATGTAAACCTCCTCCACTAGACCTCCGTGAAAAAATGCATTCTTTACGTCTAGTTGGTGTAGCTTCTATCCACCATTCGCTGCCAAAGAGATCAGGATCCTGACAGTGTTCATCTTTGCAATTGGTACAAAGGTCTCGTCATAGTCGATGTCGTATGTCTGATTGTATTCTTTCGCCACTAGTCGAGCTTTGTAGTGCTCAACCTGTCCATCTGGGTCCTGCTTCACGGTAAAGACCCACTTGCATCCGACTACTTTCTTCCCCTCCGGCAGTCTCACCAGCTCCCACTTCTCAAGAGTTCCTAACTCCTCATGCATTACCGATTTCCACTTTGGATCGTTCTTGGCAA
Source organism: Iris pallida (assembly GCA_029216955.1). NCBI lineage: Eukaryota > Viridiplantae > Streptophyta > Magnoliopsida > Asparagales > Iridaceae > Iris > Iris pallida. The sequence continues at coordinate 6,136,008 of JANAVB010034619.1, forward strand.
CCTGCCAATTATTAGGTACAGTAATACTATCCAAAGTTGCTATAAATACTCCATGAGAAGAAGAGATATGGTCATAAGAAACAAACTGAGCAAGATCCCAACCATATCTGTCCGGAGGATTTCCCGCATTGCTGCTAGTGGTCCTTCGTACAGATAGTGGTATGGGAGTAGGAGGAATGATATCACCTGAAGGGGATGGCGGTATAGGTGTCTCAGGAGTTGGGACGAACGCAGGCAAGGGACTTGGCACTGGTACTGTAGGTACTGGTCCTGCAGTTTGTTTCTTCCTCCTGTTGTAGATAAGTAACTCCCTCTGAGCCGTAGGCCTAACACTTCTCATCTCCTCCCCCTGATTTGCTTCACCTTCATGTTCCCCCTCAACCGTGCCTCCATGCCAAACTTCCAAATCAGTCACCACCAGGTTCTCCATCTCCCCCTCTCGCCTTATACTGGTAGTATTAGACGTATTGTGTGAAGTTCCCTCCTTGCGGTAGTATGGGATATGCTCCCGAAAGTGGACATCCATACTGACAAACTTCTTCTTCTCTACTGGACTCCAGCACACATACCCCTTCTGAGTTGCTGAGTAGCCCACGAAGATGCACTTGACCGCTCTGGGGTCAAGTTTTCCAACTGATGGTCTGTTGTCCTTCACAAAACACACACATCCGAACAACTTCAGTAGAAGTATCCCACTATTATTGTCTTGTAATACTTCACATGGGGACTTCCATCCCAGGACTTTCGAAGGCATCCTGTTGATGAGTTGAGCTGCTGTTAACACTGCATGCCCCCACAGACTTTGTGGGACATTCATGTCGATCATCATACTTCTTGCGGCCTCCAGAAGGTGTCGGTCCTTCCTTTCTGCTACTCCATTTTGTGCTGGTGTGTATGCACAGGTGGTCTGATATTGGATCTCATGTGCTGACAAGTATTCTGCAAGCGTCCTGCTGGTATACTCCGTTCCATTGTCAGACCTCAGTATCTTCACAACTGCGTTGTACTGAGTACGGACATGCTTATGAAAATTTCGAAAACAAGCAGGTACATCACTCTTATTTTTCATCAAATACAACCAGGTGACACGAGAGGCACAATCAATAAAGGAAACAAAATACTTATACCCATTCATAGTGTTAATAGTACATGGACCCCAAAACATCGGAATGTACTACCTCAAAAGCAATAGAGCTCCTATAACCCGTACCAACATATGAGCTTCTAGTAAGTTTTCCTAACTCGCATGCATCACATACTAATTTTTTTATCTATTTTTGCATAAATCTCTGGATATAACTTACTTAAAGTATCAAAGGAAGAATGTCCCATCCTCCTATGATGAAGTATCAAAGTCTCCTCAGTCCTCTGTTGCAGTCCTCTCATTCCAGTCTTCTCTGCCATAGATACCAGTGCTGAGTCCAGTCCTTCTCGATCTAGGTACCACAGTCCCTCATGCCAAGTGTCAGTCCCAAGTCTTCGTTCCGTCCCTTTCTCCTGGAAGATCATCTTAGGAATATCAAAAGAAACAATGCATTTAAGTTGGAGAATTATAGAACTAATAGATAAGAGACTGACTGGAAAGGATGGAGCATGTAAAACATTGGATAATCTTACTTAATCTGTACAATTAACAGTACCCTTACCGACCACTGGCTGGAAAGTGTTATCTGCTGTCTGCTGATGCTAGGTGAGTGTTAGAAGAAAACTCACTAGCATTTTCCGTCACATGTCGAGATGCTCCCGAGTCGATATCCAGTCTGACGTTTTAAGGGAAGACATAGATGCAAGAGCAAGTGACTCGTCAGTACCTTCTGATGTTTGGGCATACATAGCGGCATTGTCCCCAACGAAGAATGAGGTGGATGCCTCCTCTGTTCCAATTCTCCTGTCTCTCTCGGTTGACGCTCTCTGCTTCCCCTCCAGCAGGTTTAGCAGTGCCTGATCCTCCTTAAAAGTGCCAACAGCTCCTCCATTCCCTTCTGCTACCAGCAGATTTGTCCGATAACCTCCTCGGCCGTCTCGTCGACCCCCTCAACCACGACCACGTCCTCCAATATATCCTTATCCACCGAACTGTCCACGTCCACCACCTGAGTCTCCCTCCCTAGGTGATTTGGTACAAGCATACCGATGATGGCCCATCTCCCCGCAGTTGTAGTGCTGCCGATTGTGCTGCCAGGGTTCTCCCTTGGACCCTGTGTCGCCCGAGCTGGTAACCGCTAGTGCTGATTTTGCTTCGGAGGGACCACTTGTCCCGGCCTGCAGTCTGATGCGTGTCTCCTCCTGGATCATGGCCGGGATAGCCTCTTCAAGACTAGGGATCTCTGGTTGGGCGAGAAGTAAGGCCGTCCTCTATGCGAATGCTGCAGTCAGCCCTTTGAGGAATTTCATCGTCCTCTCCTGCAAACACACATCTCTCCTTACACTTTGGGTCCCCGCAGCTCGCCTATTTTGAGGAGTGATCATAATCCAACCACCGACGCTCCAACTCCGTGGCATACTCCTGCACCATCTTTTCTTCCTGTACGGTGTCGTCGATCTCCGCCTTTATCTGAAAGATCCGTAAGTTGTTCCCCACATCATCATAGGTCCTCCTCAACTTCTCCCAAACATCCTTCACTATTTCAATGCCATCTACTGTGGCGGCAATAGACTGGACTAAGGAGTTGAGAAGCCAGATGTAGATTACCATATAAGTGGACTTCCACTCGTCGCGTCCTGCCGAGCCCTCGTCCGGCTGTCTTCTCGTCCGTCAGGAATCCTTCCAGGTTCTTTCCTGCGAGGGTTCTTCTCACCCGCCGTGACCAACTCAAATAAGTGGCTGGTCCATCCAGCTTCAGATCGATGGAGGGAAGATCCAACTTCGGCGACGTTCATGTCGTGCTCTCACCAGCCGACATCTTCATCAACTTCATCAACGTCGCGACCTCTGCAGAATCCAGCTTCTTGATAATCTCCTCCATCGATGCTCCTCCTCTCTGATCACGTCACGTCCGCTCCACGACTCACGCTCGTCCTCGTCGTCCGCTCCTAGATCCGAACATGTCTCTTTTCATCAGATCTAGGCATCGGTGTCCTCTTTCAGAATGATCCGAACAATGGCAACAAAGGCGCCATTGTGTGCGACAAGGGGGTGGGGCAGCACGCACGTGGGGAAGCGATCGGCGCTCGTGCCACCGTGGCAACGGCGGCAGCCGTCGCAGCAGTAGCAGCCGCGACAGCAGCAGTCGCAACAGCAGCCGCGCAAAAAGGGGGGCTGCTACGACCGCGAAGGAAAGGGCGGGCTGCTTCGGGTTAGGGTTTTGGTGGCGGGGAGAGGGAGGGAGGAGGGGAAAGGTTAGAGTTTGGTGGCGGCTAGGGTTTGTGGAAAGGTGGCTCTGATACCATGTTGTAATTGATTGATGAGATTATTTTATTGATAGTCTCATAGGCTTTATATAGCCTTTACATCATGGAATATCCTATGGCATATTCTGACATCCCAAATATGTCCTCAGGATATTCTCATACTAAACATAACATATTCCCATACTAAATATAACATATTCCTATACTAAATATACCAAATATACCAACAATTATGTAAGCCTATATAAAGGAATAAATGCTTTAAAGTTTGTATTAAAGAGATCTAATAAAGTTATTGTGGAGTTCTATACTCGATCCTTCTTCGTATTCTTTTATTCTTCTCCATACAAGAACCAACAGTGGTAACAGAGCAGAAGATCTTGGTCATCACCGTTTGATCATCGTTATTGTTGTCAGAGCCAAGAAGGCATTTCCATAGCTAAGTGATCTTTACAAAGTTGTTTGAGTTTATCAATTTTTTGGAAGATGGAAGACATGGTTTCAGTTGCCAAACCTCGACCCGCAAAAGACAATTATAAAAGTTGGAGCTTTGAGATGGAGTTGATGATGTCACAAGGCATGTGGGTGTTAGGCTCCCAACCTAATGGACTCGCCAGGGACTGAGATCGAGTGAAACTTGTCATAGATTCATAAAAAATTGCAGTAAATGAAGAAGAAGAAGACAATAGACTGGAAATTGTAGCTAGGATTTTGGATTCTATTGATCTAATTGGAAAAAGAAAAATACAAGGAGCTATAAAGAAAATGTTGTAAATAAATTTGACAAGGAAAATGAAACCAATTTTCTGATACCTCTCTCTCTCTCTTCACTGCATCCTCTTATATACTCTAAGGATTAACATTTCATTAGAACTAACTAATAGAATTAAGTCTCTAACTAACCATTAGGCTATCCTGACTAATTGGCTTGTGTAATTAGCTGAGCTGGATTGCATACTGAGTTGGCCCAAGACTGACTAATCTCTGGACTGGTAATTCTGTTGAAGAGAATGAATCTTGATGCTGAGATGAACACAGATGAGCACTAATACACAATAGAAATTTAGTAGAATACTTGGCTTGTTTATTATTGTGGTAGAGTTACACATATATAAGAGAGGCTAACCCCTCTCCCTATTATTCTACTCGATGTGGGACTAAAATCCCATTAATGCTCTCAACACTCCCTCTCAAGATGGGCAATAGATATCAATCATCCCCATCTTGTTACATAGTTTAGAAAGGCTTAATGAATTAAGCCCCTCAGTAAGACAATCTGTGACTTGTTCTTCTGAGCGAACATGATCGAGCTTTAGTATCCCTTTCTCTAGCTTCTCCTGGATGAAGAACCGATCGATCTCGATGTGCTTCATTCTGTCATATTGAACTGGATTTTTAGCTATACTCAGTGCTGCTTGACTGTCACTCAGAAGACGCAATGGTGTTCCCTGGTCCTGCTTCAACTCTGTCAGAAATGCTTTTACCCACAACAATTCTGACACTCCCAAAGCCATAGCTCTATATTCTGCTTCAGCGGTCGATCGAGCTACCACAGACTGTTTTTTGCTTCTCCACACAATACTCTGAGATAGACCTTCTGTCATCCATGCAACTTGTCCAATCTGTATTGCAGTATCCCTCAACACTAAGGTGTTCATTGTTCTTGAACCATATCCCTCTTCCAGGGGCCCCCTTCAGATATCTCATAATATGGAAAACTGTATCCATGTGGCCTTTCCTTGGATCATGCATGTAGCGACTCACTACACTCACAGCAAATGAGATATCAAGGCGAGTGTGGCCCAGATAAATCAATTTGCCTACAAGTCTCTGATATCTCTCACGATCAACCGGCTCTCCTGCCTCTGCCCCCAATTTATCTTCTGATCAATTGAAGTGACTGTCGGACGACATCCCAACATACCATTTTCTGTGAGTCTAGTACATACTTCCTCTGAGAGAGGACGGTCTCATCTCTTTCTCGAGCAACCTCGATTCCGAGAAAATACCTCATCATTCCCAAGTCCTTTACTTCAAATTCCTTGGCAAGTTTCGACTTCAGTTGGGTAATCTCCTCCTCATCATCACATGTGATCACTATATCATCTACGTATACAGCAAGTATGGTGACGTAGCCTCTCATATGTCGGAAGAAGACTGTGTGATCTGTAATGGTCTGGTTGTATCCTATGCCCGTGACAGCTTTCTTGAATCTTTCAAACCATGACCGAGGAGATTGCTTGAGTCCATATAGTGATTTCTTCAGCTTGCACACCTTTTATGTAGATTTCCGTGAAGAAAGACATTCTTCACATCTAATTGATGAAGTTTCCACACACAGCTTTCCTGACTCTAATTGATGAAGTTTCCACACACACACCCGACTTGTTGGAATGAAGTGGCTGGCATATAGAGGTACACTGGGAGTATACAGCCAGTGTACTGCCACACTGATTTTGGCTATCGTAAGCCACTGTATTGACCTATCGACTACTCTATAGCGAATACGAGCCATATCCAACAACTAGAGTCCATAAGGCTCCATCCCCATCCTTAAGTAGATCGCGTGAGTTTTTTATTAAGAATGACATATTAATGAATCTAAATAAGTCTTTCGTACATTTTAGATGATATTACATTTTTAGTTAATTAGATCTATGAATGTTAACAGTTTCCATATACATTGTTGATTTAAGTGAATAATTTAGTCATTAGATTAAGTTTTTTATGTTAGTAAACGACGTTCGAGGTGCAGAAGCGGACTTCAAATCTTTTCCCCCGATAAGTTTGTTAGGTCATCTTACACATGAAGTTTCATATTGTCTAAATCATTTACCAATCAAATAATCACAAGTTAACCGGTCATTTTTCTGGTTCTGAAAATCAGAATTATGGATCATTTTTTCTCGAAAGGCGAACTCTTCGTGTTTCGCATGTTGATTGGGCGATGTCTACTTCATGTTCATGATCCTAGAATCATCCTAGGCCATGTGATGGATCACTTTGATTCAAAAGTTCTGGTTAAGAGTCCTGGTTTAATTCATGTTAACCTAGCCTACCGTTAGCTCATCATAGGCTATCTGACTTGTAAACAATGAGTTTCTTTATTCACCAAATTCCAAATAAAACATGACTCCTAGTTAAACAAGGAATCTAATAAATAATAACCCAGTAAATAAACAAAAGTTCAAAAATAAAACACAAACATTCAAATAGAATCAAGTGGACCCAATCTCCAAATAAAGCTGATGTAGAAAAATACTATGGTATCTTCCTACTTAGTGAAATTGGCTCATCTAAATTCACCGAAAGACGATGATACTATGCCAAAGCAAAGCCGAAGGATGACCAACACTGCCGAAATGGATATTATATTTGCCTCAATCCACGAGCGGCTCCGGAATCCATGAGAAGTTGTTCGACTCAACGAATGTGTAGAGTTCACCATTAATAGAGAAGAATCTCAATTAAAAAGTAGTAATAGTATTAGAGGTGATCCAATATTATTACAATGATGCCCTTATATAGGCTCCATATAACCAGGAAAGAAAGAAAAGTAATCCTAATTAAAGTCTAAGTAAACCTAATCTGATCTAATCCTAACAAAGAAAGAAATAGCTTTGCCAAATCATGGTCAAAGATTAAACGTGATTTGCTAGATTTATTACATGCAAATCAAATCAAAACTAATTTAAAAAGTACAACCATGCATTAGTCAAACTCCTCTTCAGACTGTTTTGATCGATTAACCGACGTTTAAAAAATGGTAGGATTTCCGATCGGTTTTCTGTTGACCAAACCATGACACTTGGAGAGTCCTATTTGTTCAACATTTGACCTTTCATCGTCCTGCCCAGTAGAAGGGATGCTCCCTGCATCAAAACTTTGTCGAATATGAATTGGTCCACCATCACCCAAATCTAACCTAATTTTGTGGTGGAGTTTGTATGTAGTGATTATCTAATAGATATATGTACTCATGTACGGGTGGATCCCCATGGAAAGTAGTGGGGCTCAAGCCCCCACAGGATTTATGGGAAGAACTACTTTATAGGCATTTTTCCAAATAAATAAATAATAATAATAACAACCTATATGTAAATATAACCCCTATATAAGGACACTGTTGAAGTCTAGCTCGTTGGTTAAGTACTTAAGAGTTTGTTTTGCGGTTTTGAGTTCAAACCCTCTTATACACATTTGAAATGATTTTTTTTTTCCTAAGCCTACTCACTTTCTTTTTCAAACACCCACTCACTAAACTTTTTAGATCTGCCCCTACACATGTATATGGTCCTTTCGAAAGCATGTCTGGTTACTATTACGCTATGTTTATACAGCCCTCCGCTCCCTTTCTGGATCATACCTGTAAAAGTAAATATTGTATATACTATAGTAGACTATTAGGAATATAAGCAAGGTTGTGAAAAGTACTAGGCGCTAGTCGGACAGGCATCCGCCGCCTAGCACCTAGCCCTAGGCGGTCGCTTGGGCGGCCACCTAGATCTAGACGGTTAAAAAAAAATTATAAAAGACCTAGTGAAAATTGCAGAAGAAGTCCATAAACCCCCAAAATATGCATAGTCGGACGTCGGGGGGTGGGCGCCTAGGCAGGTATCGGACGGGCACCAGCTGCCTAGCGCCTAGGCGGCCGCCTAGACCGCCTTTTAGAACAGTGAATATAAGGTGCATTTCCGATTCTCCTTGTTATCCGGGTCTAATTCATAAACATCAACTTTGGTTATGCCTGGGTTTGAAAATAAAGTAAAATTTTACAGAGAAAAACCTGCAAAGATAAATACAGTGAAAGAAATAGCATTTCCATGAATTTCAGCTACACTAGATATATTTATTACCCTTGTACACACCTACCTCTTCCTTTAAATTAAATCAAAATAGTAAAGGTGACATCTGGAAGGATTCAACTAAGAAAGTAGTACATTTATAAGGTTTGTAGTCTCACCATACTTTTTCAAGGTCCTTCTCACATGCAACGTCACAAAGCTTTGGTTTTTCCTCTGGAGGCAAGCCAGCTCCATTGGCATTGGTGCCAGCTAATCCAACAGTAGAAATAATCAAACTCATTCCAATTGCACTCCTCCGACTAGTTATAATGTCTTTCCCATTGCATCCTTTGGTTCTTTTCACATTAAGTCCAGTATCAGAAGTTGAGGAGCATAATTCATAACTGGGTATCTTGCATGTAAACACCATGTGATGCTTGCCCTGTATCCTCTTACAATAGCTTGAACCTACATGACAAAATTTCCGTAACTTAGTTTGAGATCATAATAAAAAGAAAATGCCAAATTTTAGCTTTTATAAAACGTATGCCCTGGCCTTGTAGGTTGTTGCAAGCCCTACTATTTTCCATAGATTCCACGGGTAAGAATTTGGCAATAATTAAGGGATAAATAAAAATATTGTAAATTTCTCAACGTTTTTTCTTGGAGCCTTGTATGTTTAGATCTGGGCTGCACCAATCGAATTGTGATAAGAAAAGGCCTACTTGATAATGATGGTAAACAGATGCACTTGTGTATTCGCAGAATGTAAGATGGAATAAATGGATGATTTATTAATAGAGAGGGGTTACATAGATATATAGGAGAGGACTAGCCGCCTCCTTATTCTCTACCCGATGTGGGACTAAATAACATAACACATAACTCAATACTCAACATCCTCCCTCAAGCCGAGTTGGCAAACGCTCTAATACCAATTGTTGGGCGCGTGCCGAAGCGTTTGCCAACCCACCTGATCAAAACCAACCCCCGTCCAACGGACATCAAGCACAAGATGAAGACAAGTATATGGCGGTAACGTACGTCACATGGACAAATCTCAACCTTTAATAACTCGGATGAAATTATAAGATTGACAGAACTCACGTTGAACCCTTTGCCCTAGGTTCAACCCCCTCACCACTCTCAAGAAGAAAAACAGAAGATTACAATTGAGATCACTCACTAACCCGTAGCAATCTCCCTAACCGAAGTTGACAACTCCTCGATTAGATCTTCTTCTTCCTTTTGTCTCAGACGACGAAGTCCTAAGATCAAAGTACGAACTTTCTCTTAGATTTCCTTGTGGACGAGCACCCCGAATCTCTACTTTGTGCCTTTTCTTTGTGCCTCCACCCTCACCTCATATAAATAAGATGAGAAGCATAATTTTGGGGTTAGAAATCCTAAAAGTATCCACCATTAGATCTGGCCGTCCACCAATAACCAACGGTGTAGATTATATCACATCACCAATTATGGATGTCCAAATATGGTCAAATTAAATATTTAATACAAATTTGTAAATCTAATTAAATCAGATATTTAATGTAGATTTTCAAATCATATCAAATTAAATCTTTTATCATATTTGGACTCCAAAATTTGCTCTTACCAAAACCAGACTAGACTCCAACATTCTTATCATATGTGACTTCAATGTCCACGAAGTAATTCAATGCTCCCACTCTGAAATTGTTCACCTAGAAATTTTTTCAGTCCTACAATTCCTTGGTTGTCAACCCCCATAATTACGATATCATCAACATCGACACCATGTAGTATCCGACCGGCCTATGGCTGTCGATAAAAGACCAAATTATCTTTCTTTGATTGGCATAATCCAAACTGTGTAACAACATGGGTAAACCGTCCAAACCAGGCACGAGGTGACTGTTTGAGACCGTATAGTGCTTTATGTAGATAACACAATTTACTCTCCCTTACAATGAACCCAGGAGGTGCATCACTTAAACTTCCTCTTCAAGATCCATATGTAGGAATACATTCTTCACATCCAACTGAAGTAATCGCCAGTCATAACGGACTGCTAAGCCCAAAAGCAAGCACACAGAGGTCATCCTGGCAACAGGGGAGAATGTCTCAAAATAATCTTCACCATAAATTTGAGAATACCCTTTCGCCACAAGACAAACTTTCAGACGATCAAAAGTACCATCCGATTTCACTTTTATTGTGAATACCCACTTGCAACCTACCGCCTTCTTACCAGGGACAAATATACAATCTCTCATGTATGGTTCTCCCTAAGCACTTTCATCTCCTCTTTCATCGCAGCACGCAACCGGGATGTTTGAGTCCCTCCTCTGCAATATTGGGAATCTGAAATCTATCAATAGTAGCCACCAAGGACTGAGTATGGCTCGTGAGCCTTTGTAGTTGTCAACATAGAAAGGATGGTCGCGACAAGCATGACGAGAACAAGTCGATGTATCAGGTGGTGGTGTGAATCAATGGAGCTGGAGTAGAACAATGGATCTACGGGCGTGGGTACCAGTGGTGATGCTTGTGATGTCAGAGAGCCGATGTTTGTGGACCGGCGGACTGGGAAACTGGCTCGGCAGGGGAGGGCACCCTTACAGGAGGTTGTTGTGTGTGATCGGAATATAACAAGAAATCCTCTTCAGGGTAAACTTTTGGAACATCATCTGTAGTTGGTAGAAGTGAAGAAAATTCAGTTTCAACAAAGGTAACATTCTGAGATATAAAATATATTTTCAAGGTACCCTTTCTAATCTTTTGGATACCCAAGAAAAATACATTTTATTGCCTTCGGATCTAATTTGGAAAGAGTCGATTGAGTATCCCGAAAGCAACACAAGCAGCCAAAGATTTTGAAATGTAGAGGAAACGACTCTCATTTAGGATATAACCAAGAAAAGGGAGTATTGATATTGAAAACAAAAGATGGCATGTGATTGACTATATAACAAGCTATAAGTACCGCATCCGACCAAAATCTCCTGAAAGTACGTGCTTAAAACATATGAGCACGCGTTGTTTCTAGAAGATTGCGATTCTTACATTCAGCTATACTATTCTGTTGTGATGTGTAAGGGTGGAAAGTTTGGTATATGACGTCATGTCGAGACATATAATAATTGAACTCACGAGACAGATACTCACGACCATTGTCACTCTGAAAACATTTAATAGGAACACCAAATTGTGTCGTAATTTCCACATAAAAATTGCACCAAATATTAAATAATTCAGAGTGATTTTTCATTAAGTAGACAAATGTGACATGTGAGTAGTCATCAACAAATGAAATAGAGTACTTGAAACCCATTATAGATTCAACACGACTAGGTCCCATACATCAGAATATACTAACTCAAAAGGAGCTGATGCAGTTTTTTTAGACTCACTGGATAGGGAACCCGGTGATGCTTGGTCAAACTATACGACTCACAATAAAATGGAACTTGAACTTCTAAAGATAGATACATCTTCTAGGGAGCTTGAATAAATGGGTGACCTAACAAACAGTGCAACTCAAAAAGGATCGAGTGCCATGCCGGTCCAGGCAACGAAAGAATCCATGTCAAACAGGTACAAGCCTCCAGCCACATGCCTCCTACCGATAATTTTTTCAGTTTTTAGGTCCTGAAAACACAACCATCAGACAAAAAAATGTTACCGAGCATTACAAGTTATGAATAATCCGACTAATTGACAGTAAGCTGAATGGATTGTCAGGTGTATGTAATAGTGAAGTGAGTGACAGTTCGAAAGAAAGATGGGCACTTCCTTTTCCAATGACTGTCAGTGAACCATCATTCGCAACCGCAATACCGGTCATACGACCCAACGATACATAATTGTGCAACATACATGTGTCATCTGTCATGTTTGCAGACGTACCAGAGTCAATCACCCACTGCTTCGGCTTTACTACATACGACACTGAGTTTGGAAGTAGTTGAAGTCGGCATAGGTTTCTGTCGTTATCTGTACTGAGATCCTGTCACTATCATGAGTATCTGATGCAGCATTGGTGGCAGATGCTTTGTGGCACTGCCACTGAAAGTGACCTTGTTGCCTATAATTGAAGCATGTACATGGTCTTTCTCCATTACAACAATCACTGCCCCGTCCACCCTCGCATCTAATATTCATGCCACCACATGGACCTCTACGACCTCCATGGAATCCCCCACAAGCAGCACCAAGGGAGGATCAATAAGCAGGGGTGTCACCCATAGTGGTCTCAATAATTTTTGCTGCCCGAAAGATACGAAAGTGGACTTCTATCAAAGTCGGAACCTCGGCTCCAGCAATAATTTGAGACTGAGCAGAGTCCACATCATAATAGAGAGAGACAAGATACGCCATGACATAAAGTTGCTAACGTTGAGTTCTCGCCTCATTGATGTCCGTCGTTAGAGGTAACACACAATCAACTTCATCAGTCAGGACTTTAAAGGCCCGAAAGTGGTCTTTATGTGATTTGTCTCCCTGGTCCGCTCGGTAGACGCCAACAACCGAGTTATAGATATGAGACAAATCACGTTTTCCATCAAACGCAGTTACTAGAACCTCCCATAGCTCCTTCACCGAATTTGTGTTCTGAACCATGTCCACAAGCGATTGTTCTATCGAATTCATCAACTGCGTAAACAGTCGATTGTCATCTGTCTCCCACTGCTTGTATATGGAATCACTCACTGCTGGGGGTTGTCAGTCAGATGTTTTGACAATCGCATTCCTCGGAACGTCTTTTCGACCTTCTTGCACCATATTAACTATCTGGATCATCCAATCGTCGATCGACAAGCCGAATCAATGAAACCATCATACCAGTGCCTGGTGTTCCCTCTACTTCGTTCCCGACACTGGTGTTGTCAACCCTACTACTTGTTTCAGTGTTTGTCGTCCTTCATATGTTCCTGATTCGAGTGTCGTTTGATCTTTTCAACCGGATAATCATATCAATTGTGCCAGTGCGTTATCAACGTAGCCAGAATAGGCTCACGCAAGGTAAGCAGAGATCAAATGTGGATCAGACAAGCCAGAAGAGAAAGGTAATCCAGATTACTTTCTGTTAGATCCTTATGTGGATACCGGGTCAGAAAAAACAAAGATCCACGCAAACAAGAACTTGTTTGCTCCTTGTGTAACTCCTGATGTCAATGTCAAGCTTCAAAGGTTCAAGCAAACAATCATTGTTTACCCTCTATAGATCTCATCACCGATTTTTTTGGAATCGGAAACTAGGGTTAGGGTTAGGGTTTGGGGTGACGACGGCTATGATGGCCTAGATTGTACATATAGGGTTAGGGTTGGGGGAGGCGGCAAGAAGCGGTGGGGGTAGGGGGGGGACTGCCACTCGAGCAGGGGGGGTGGGGGGAACAGTAACAGGGGGAAGCTGCTCTCGGGGGGAGGGGGAAGAAGAGAAGAGAAAAAAATTTAATGGTATGGCTCTGATACCATGTAAGATAATAATTGGATAATTTATTAATAGAGAGGATTACATATATATAGGAGATGACTAGCCTCCTCCTTATTCTCTATCCAATGTGGGACTAAATAACATAACACATAACTCAATACTCAACACAAAAAAAGGTACAGTATGACAATATAATGAGGATGAAGTAATAACATGACTATTGCGCCCTTAATTTCTTCTAACAGATTACTTCTAATGATAATATTTTATCACTTCAGGAAGAATCTCAAAGGCTAAGAGAAGAAAGTAAATAGTAGGACATTTGATAGGATTGGATACTAAACTGTTAGTGCCTATCTAACCATTTCTTCATCTGCCCTCTTGTACAAGAAAAGTATCTAAAGGAAAACATATCGCTACTCATTGTTGCAACAAACTCTCGTTGTTACAGATGAAGAGAAATGAAAAAAGAATTGTTATGACCAAAATATGGTAGCCACGTGGAACTGAGATGCCAGTTTCCCAAAAACTTAGGATAAAGACTTGTTTTCGGGATAAAGGCTTTGCTATTGTCAAAACAATTCTTTTTCCAGATTTTCTAGGAGACTATTGACTTCACAGTAGGTCAGGAAGGTGTTTGCTGTTTGATCTTTAGTGCAATATTGATGGTCAAGTTCCAGGATAATTTAGTGGAGCCATTTACTTTTATTGACTTTCTGCAGGTCAATTTGGATGAGTAATTAGCGCAATCCAGATCTTCCTAAATTTGACCAAACAAAAAAGCATCCTCGTTTACAAATTGAAAGTAACAGATATTGTAAATTGGTTGAAGGCTTACCTAGTTTCACGCAGCATGTCCATTACAACCTTTGATATATGAATCATAATCATATCTCAAATGAACGTCATGGCAACTATTAAAGATACTCTAAAGCAGTTGTTTTAGAAAATCATTCTTATTATACTTATTGCATAATATAAACAAACTATTGCCGTATTAAAATGTTAGGATAAGCCTCCTGTGTTAGCACTTCTAAAGTCCAGCCACTTGTATCAAGGCTAAAATGCAGGCTCTCCTAACTTTTATTTGTGCTGGAGCTTCATGGCTATGCTTGAGAGATGTAGACTTTCTGATGATAGTGGTATATTGAGTCAATTGACTGGGAGATATAATTGAGTAGGTTTGGGTACATATATATAATATAAGGAGTGATGTTCATCGTAGCATTAGACGTGGGACTAAAAGGACTACATAGAAGCACTATATCTAACATTTCTCAAGCTGGAGCATATATGTCAAATATGCCCAGCCAGTTACACAAAGTAAAAAACTAGTAATGCTTAACTTCATGGTAGAAACAACAGAAAAATATGTCTTGGAAGTGGCTTGATTCTCCCAATCAAGATTGTTGTAGGAAAGAAGCAAATAGGTGCAGGGATCGATGGTCGACATACAACCAAAGAGAAACAACAGTCAGATAAAGACAGCAGTAATAAAGAAATATCCATGTAGGACAACAAAAGAGATGTATGACATATGTTTCATGCAAATAATAAGTGTCCTTTTGCATGACACTTGTTTATTTGTATAAGAATATTGTTGTTCCTAGGTTTTCCATGATATAATCTCTTTCCCCATTCTTTCATGTGAGAAATCAATGAATGCATGGCATAACTCTTTCTTGTGAGTAAGAGTTTGCTAGTGTGAGAAAGGTAGAGACTAATGGTGTGTTTGGGAACTTCTTTGGGGAGGAAAATGAAAATTTGAGGGGAAAGAAAATGAAGGTAAAGTTAATTTTTACTTCCTTATTTGGATGACCAAAATGTAGGGGAAGGAAAAGTTTAAAAAAAATTGTTTTTTTGTGGATAAAGATATAATTACTATTTAGCCTTGGTTTTCTCAAATCATAATGTACTTACATTTTTGTGGGGTAGTGGGTGAATTCTCTCATCTCTCTCCATTTTTTCCACTTTTGGGATAAATTTTTTAGTGGGGCCACATGGCTTTCCCCCTCAAATCCCCCCCCCCCCCCCCAACATTTTCCCTCCCACTTCCCAAGCACCATCATTTTTATTATCCTCTCATTTTTCCCTCAATTTTTTCCGTCCCCCCATTACCCCCTCCCAAACAGTACCTAAAGGGAAACCAACAGGTGAAGCTCATGAATCTCATTGCACATGTCTTACTTTAAAGCGGCTCTCGACATGTAGGGAGGTTGGAGGTAATCATTTTAACTCATGTGATGGTGATGTGGGCCCACCTATCATCATTTAGGCATAAAGCTATTTTTCTATAAATTATTTGTGAATCGATCTGGTCGATTCACATCAGATGGTTGTGTACTTTCATTGTTCTAGTGTTGTTATCAAGGTGATCTTAGGAGTTAGGATGTGGTGACTAAAAAAAAAATTGCTTTGCAATGTTCAGGAAGATTCCTACATTATGTTCTTAACAAACAAGTATGAGACATTATAAGGGACGTATCAAAGTGTGACTCTTATGTGTTCAAGTTTTCTTTAAAGGAGAAGTCATTTGTGTGTTAGATAAAATAATCCAAGATGACATTTCTAGGATTCACTCAAGTTTATTCAAGAAGATTGTGTTTATTTATTTCTCAAAATAGATTATATTAAGATTAGTGTATACATAAGTTTCGTGGCGGTCAAGAAATATTGAATGGCTAGGATTTATTGTAGGGTTTGGATTTTAGACTATGAATATGGGTGCTTCTTTTGATAAAAGTACGAGAGGTTTTGAGAGAAAATTGACATATTGCTTTCTTGTTTTATTTATTTCATGACCTTGTTTTAATTTTATTTTTTTGAGGTTGGTTTGTTCTAGAAAAAGATTGTGAGTTTGTGTTTGAGGGACTTTAATTGTGACTCAATATATTACTAAAGAGAAACAACAAGATTATTGTAGGAAAGAAGCAAATAGGTGCAAGGATCGATGCTCGACATACAACCAAAGAGAAACAATAGTCAGATAAAGACATCAGTAATAAAGAAATATCCATGTAGGACAACGAAAGAGATGTGTATGACATATGTTTCATGCAAATAACTGTTGGGAACGCGGTGTGACCCGAACCGAAGATGGCCCATGAGGTGCGATATTGAATTGGGCCCATATACCTTAAAAGAGAATTCTCATGTAAGGCCTGAACCAATCCCAATTATCTATACCACATAATCCCATCGCCTATCCGATATGGGACTAAATTACCAACTCCATTGTCACCTCTCATTTGAGTACTCAACCGAAAATGAGATACAATCAAACAATCTCCACCTTAGCTCGTTTTCGCTAGCCAAATAACCTTAGCACCTTATCGCATTTGTCTGTTCTCGCTAGCCAAACAACCTTATGTTGAGAGTAAATAAGGGACTTTAGTCCCACATCGGTTAGATGTAATATGAAGAGGGGTTGGACCCTCTATAAGTAGTAGACAGTAGCCCTCAATAAAATTATCTGAGATATTAGACTCATTTCAACTTGGTATCAGAGCCATAACTCTCTCTCTCTCTCTCTCCACACACAAAAAAAAAAAAATTTCCCTTCCCCCTCCAAGCCGCCCCCCCCCCCCCTCCAGTCTTCTCCAAAGCCACCGACCCCCCCCCCCACTCCCTGCCGCCCGCAGCAACCCCCCACCCCCGCAGCCACGACCGCCACGCCCCCCCATCTCCAGGTCGCCGACCTCCCTGCCGCCCCCCCCCACTCCCTGCCGCCCGCAACAACCCCGCAGCCACGACCGCCCCCCCCCCCCCCCCATCTCCAGGTCGCCGACCTTCCCCACTCCCTGCCCCCCCCACTCCCTGCCGCCCGCAGCCCCCCCCCCCCACCCCACAGCAGCACACCGCCCCCCCCTCTCCTCCCTCTTTCTCTCTTGCCATGGCTACCCTAACCCTAGTCCTAGCAGCCCCCTCAAACCCTAACCCTAACCCTAGCCTTTAACCAAAAAAAAAAAATCAGATTTCCTTCTCTTTAGAAGATTTCTGATTGTTGCCTTCGAGAATCAGTACCTTCTTTTTAGAAGCTCTACTACGAATACGAAATCTCTTTAGATTTTCGTATCTCAGAAACGTTGTCTTTACAATCGTTTCTGCCCGGCTGGTATACCTCTGGTTTGTCTCATGCAAGGAGGCACAACTACGTTGGTTATCCTTGAGCCGTCCGAACGCGTTATCATGACGCGGTTCTAGTTGGTCGTATACACTACGACATATCAGTGAGGGATCTCGTTTTGTTGTTTTCCCCCGATAGCTGACTAAGACGAAGACGACTCAAAAGAAGACGACTCAGGAAACAACAACACCTCACTGATTGCAGTTGAAGAAGTCATGGATTCCATCTATGGGAAGTTGACAGCAGAAGAGATGAAGGCCCTGGTCGAGGATCTCCTGACCAAGAGATTACCGGAGGCAACCCCACGCATGACCCATACTGATGTGGATCCGTCACCGTACAAAATGGGAAAGTTGGACAAGCTGGAGACGAAGTTGGAAGGCACGACCAACTACTTGAAATGGTCGCGGCAGGCGATGCGGACGCTGAAGGGACGTGGTTTGGTTGGTTATGTAGATGGCCACACCAAGGCCCCTGTCGATCACTCCTCGAAGGAGTTTGCTGTATGGGACATTGTCAACAATGTCGTGGCTGGTTGGTTGACAGCCTCTTTGACCGACCAAGTGTCGGGTAACGTTGAAGCGATGGAGGGAGCTGCTGATATCTGGAGAACATTGAAAGACATGTACTCCGGTTCGGGTAACCCCATGCGAGTCTTCCAACTGCAGGATGAGCTCGATCGGGTAATCCAAGACGATCGTACCATCTCTGAGTACGCTGCCTTGTTGAAGAAGTACTGGTCTGATCTTGACCATTATGATCCTCTTGGCATGGAGGATGCTCAGGTTGAACCGGCTTTTGCAAAATATTTCCAAAAATTTCTGGATTATATCTCGCGGCAACGGATGATGAAGTTTTTGAAGGGGCTCAACCCTGCATTTGAGCAACGGAGGAATGTACTTCTCGCACAACCGATGCTGCCGACATTAGAAGATGCCATAGCTGCCATGGCACAAGAAGAAGCACGGTTGAAGCTGATGCCTACCAAGGGTATCTTCCAGGGGGAGCAGGCCGGAGTTGACACATCTGCTCTTGCCACTTTCACACAGCCTCCTTCTACGGGAGGCGTTTGCCACAACTGTGGTGACACAGGGCATTACATCCGCTTTTGCCCAAAACCGACACGGACTCTCTCGAATGGTCGGGGCCGTGGTCGCGGTGGACGACGAGGTGGTCGAGGCAGCTACAGTGGTGGAAGGGGCACTTACTCTGGAGGCAACAAGGCGCATCTGGCGGATGAAGGTGGGGACAATCAGCTGGCGGACATCACTCCATTTGAGAGAGAAGTTCTCGAGAAGATGCGCGGCTCAAAACTTGGTTCTGGTGAACGACAAGTCATTCCTGGGACGTCGTCTGCTACAGGAGATTACTGCACTTACTTCTCCCAAATCAGTGCCGGTATCCCTCCGCGTGCTCTTGCATCTGTCTCTCAGCCAGCTTGGATTATGGACTCTGGAGAATCTTGCCATGTCACGGGTCCCCGAGGAGAGTTCCGGGAATACTCTACTCTAACGCCGCCAGAAAGCATTCAGACTGCTGATGGTACCTCCAAGCCTGTTACGGGTAAAGGCACTGTTGATTGCACTCCTTCCATCACTCTATCTAATGTCTTACATGCTCCTTCCTTTCCTGTCAATCTTATATCCATTAGCGCCATTATCCTTGATCTCAACTGTATTGTTTCCTTTGATATTCCTAAGGTAACTTTTCAGGAGAAGGGAACGGGGAGACGACTAGGCACTGGCACATGGCATAAGGGTCTATGGTACTTGGACAGGAACGGTCTGGATAGAGCACTGGCATCTTTGGTTGCAGACGCCCAACCGGAAGTCCGAAGTCGAAGTGTCGAAGCCGAGCTGCTCCTCCACCATCAGCGTGTAGGACATTCTTCTTTTCCCGTTATTAGTCGACTGTATCCGTCCTTATATCAAAAAGCAAATAAAGAGTTGTTAGTTTGTGATGCTTGTGAGTTGAGAAAACATACCAGAAGCTCCTATGTGCATTCTGGGCATCGATGTTCTGCTGCTTTTGATATGATTCATTCCGATGTGTGGGGCCCTTGTCCTACAAACGGTGTTAACGGTTATAGATGGTTTGTTACTTTTATTGACTGCTCTACCCGCGTAACGTGGTTCTACCTGCTGAAGAATAAAAGTGATGTTTTTGAGGCATTTCAAAGCTTCCATCAACGGATGAAGACACAGTATAATGCTCGTGTTAAGTGTTTCCGGTCGGATAATGGGACGGAATATACCCATAAGAGATTTGCTGCGTATTTATCCTCTCATGGTATACTGCATCAAACCTTTTGTGCATATACACCGGCTCAAAATGGTGTTGCCGAACGAAAAAATAGGCACCTGCTGGAGGTAGCTCGGACAATGATGCTGGCTATGAATGTCCCTAAATTTTTGTGGGGGCAGGCTGTCTTGACAGCCTCTTATCTCATCAACAGGATGCCCTCTCAATTACTGGACTGGAAGACGCCTTTGGAAATGCTCACGGGGACAACTGCGTACACCGTTCCTCCGAAAGTATTTGGTTGCGTATGCTTCGTCCACGATAACAGGCCTGGTGTTGGTAAGCTGGATCCTCGAGCACTTAAGTGTGTCTTTGTTGGGTACACCGGGACACAGAAGGGTTACGTATGCTGGAGCCCGGTTGAACGGAAGCTGTTTGTAAGCATGGACGTTACATTCAGAGAGCTGGAACCTTATTATGGTTCGGACGAAGGTTCTGCGTTTGGGAACACGCCTCACACAGCGGGTGTTAGACGTGAGGGGGAGGTAGTACGCCCAAACGTAGTTGTCGGATCGGTACCTTGTCATGTCGTGACAAACTGGCAGAAAGAGGGAGAAAGCATCAATGATACTGATACGGAGGATGAAGAAGACAATACGTACATTACGCAGGGGGAGAAGCAGACAAGGAAAAAGGAGCTCCAAGTTTACAGAAGAAGACAGCAGAGGTCCAGTACTGTGCCGTACCCTGTGCCTATAGTGCCAAGTCCCTCGTCTACTCCTGCCCCGACTCCTGAAGATGTTACTCCCGCACCGGATCGCTCGGATTCGGAAGCGGATCTCTCTGATTCGGATGGTATGCTTTCTCCACTACCCATTGCTCCCTTAAGGAGGTCTTCTCGCATTAATGCGGGAAAGGCTCCTATTCGTTATAAAGATTATGAACATGATATCGCCAACTACCTATCTTATTCTAATATTTCTCCGACTTATCAAACATTCCTCACTTCGTTAGACTCCACTTATTTACCTAAGAATTGGCAGGAAGCAAAGAAGGACCCTAGATGGAAAGCCGCAATGATGGAAGAACTTGGGGCACTAGAGAAAAATAAGACATGGGAGCTGGTGCCATTACCTGAAGGGAAGAAAGCTGTGGGATGCAAATGGGTTTACACAGTGAAGGAGACACCAGAAGGAAAAGTTGAACGATACAAGGCGAGACTGGTTGCAAAAGGCTATACCCAGACATATGGTATCGACTATGATAAGACTTTTGCCCCAGTAGCGAAGATGAGTACCGTAAGAACACTGGTCTCCATTGCAGCAAACTATGGGTGGAAGCTACACCAGTTAGACGTAAAGAACGCATTTCTTCATGGAGACCTACAAGAAGAAGTATACATGGAGACTCCTCCGAGGTGCTACTCTGTGTCAGATTCAGGTGAAGGAACGTCACATGGAAAAGTGTGCAAACTGAAGAAGTCGCTGTACGGGCTGAAGCAATCTCCTCGAGCCTGGTTTGACAGATTCAGAAGGGCTGTCACTGGCATGGGGTACCATCAGACAAATGCAGATCATACTGTCTTCCTCCAGCATGCAAGGGGCCACATTACTATACTTGCTGTATATGTAGATGATATAGTGATCACAGGTGACGATGTAGTTGAGATCACTAAACTGAAGACGAAACTCGCCAAAGAGTTTGAGGTGAAGGACCTGGGAGAGATGAGATACTTTTTGGGTATCGAGGTGTGTGATGGTGAACAAGGAATTGTTCTCTCACAAAGGAAATATGCACTAGATCTGCTGAAGGAGACAAGAATGCTGGGATGCCGAGCAGCAGTCACTCCAATTGACCAGAAGTGCAAGATGGGAGCAAAAGCAGGAAAGCCTGTTGATCCCAAAAGGTATCAAAGACTAGTAGGCAGACTGATTTATCTAGGGCATACTCGCCCTGATATCTCATTTGCAGTAAGTGTTGTAAGCCGCTATATGCATGATCCAAGAACGGATCATATAGATGCAGTATTTTAGATCCTAAGATATCTGAAAGGGACGCCGGGAAAAGGACTATGGTTCAAGAAGAATGGATGCACAGATGTTGAGGGATACTGCGATGTAGACTGGGCAAGCTGCATAGACGACAGAAGGTCTACCACAGGGTACTGTGTTTTTGTAGGAGGAAACCTGGTTTCATAGAGAAGCAAGAAACAGTCAGTGGTAGCACGGTCAACAGCTGAAGCAGAATACAGAGCAATGGCTCTAGGAGTATCAGAATTGCTATGGGTAAAGGCCTGCTGACAGAGTTGAAGCTAGACAAGGGGACACCATTGCGCCTTCTGAGCGATAGTCAAGCTGCGATAAGTATAGCGAACAATCCGGTTCAGCACGACAGAACGAAGCACATCGAGATCGATCGATTCTTCATCAAGGAAAAGCTGGAACAAGGGATACTGAAGATTGATTATGTTCGCTCAGAAGAACAAGTGGCAGACTGTCTGACTAAGGGTCTTAGTTCATTGAGTCTGTCAAAGCTATGTAACAAGATGGGGATGATTAATATCTATCGCCCATCTTGAGGGGGAGTGTTGAGAGTAAATAAGGGACTTTAGTCCCACATCGGTTAGATGTAATATGAAGAGGGGTTGGACCCTCTATAAGTAGTAGGCAGTAGCCCTCAATAAAATTATCTGAGATATTAGACTCATTTCAACTCCTTAGCACCCCTGCTACATTTTGTTCGTTCCCACCAGCCGAACAACCTTAGCACTCCTTGCTACCTTTTAATTCGTCCTCGCCAGCTGAGCACCTAGGAGATCCAACATATTGTCATCTTGCCATCTCGATCCGTTCGACTACAGAACCAAACCGACACGTTCATCCACACCACCATTGTGTGTCAACCACAACGTCTTGCTCCACCTTGGGCTCGTCAAACCCACCTTTGAAGCCAATCCGTGTAGTTGCATATGCTCCTTAACTCCACCTTGAGAAGAGAGCCCATATATCCGTGTATACGCATGAATATTCAGCACCATCTGTCTCAAACCAATTAGAGCCGCCTAAACCCGTCCAGTAACCTTGGGCTCTGATACCACTTGTTGGGAACGCGGTGTGATCCGAACCGGAGTTGGCCCATGAGGTGCGATATTGAATTGGACCTATATGCCTTAAAAGAGAATTCTCATGTAAGGCATGAACCAATCCCAATTATCTATACCATATAATCCCATCGTCTATCCGATGTGGGACTAAATTACCAACTCTATTGTCACCTCTCATTTGAGCGCTCAACTGGAAATGAGATACAACCCAACAATAACAAGTATCCTTTTGCATGACACTTGTTTATTTGTATAAGAATAGTGTTGTTCCTAGGTTTTCTATATAATCTCTTTCCCTATTCTTTCATGTGAGAAATCAGTGAATGCATGACATAACTCTTTCTTGTGAGTAACAGTTAGTCTAGTGTAAGAAAGGTAGAGACTAATGGTGTGTTTGGGAACTTCTTTGGGGAGGGAAATGAAAATTTGAGGGAAAAAAATGTAGGGGAGTAAATGAAGGTAAAGTTAATTTTTACTTCCTTATTTGGATGGCCAAAAAGTAGGAAAAGGGAAAGTTTAAAAAAAAATTGTTTTTTTTTGTGGATAAAGATATAAATTTAGCCCTTGGTTTTCTCAAAGCATAATGTACTTACATTTTTTGTGGGGTAGTTGGGTAAATCTCTCTCCATTTTTCTTCCACTTTTGGGAGAAAATGTTTTTAGTGGGCCACATGGTTTTTCCCCTCAAATCTTCCCCCCCCCCCCCCCGCCGTTTTCACTCTCCCTTCCCAAGCACCATCAATTTTTATTTTTCTCTCATTTTTCCCTCAATTTTTTCGTTCTCCCCATTTTCCCTTCCCAAACAGTACCTAAAGAGAAACCAAGAGGTGAAGCTCATGAATCTCATTACACATGTCCTACTTTAAAGCGGCACTCGACATATAGGGAGGTTGGAGGTAATCCTTTTAACTCATGTGATGGTTGTGTACTTTCATTGTTCCAGTGTTGCTATCAAGGTGATCATAGTAGTTAGGATGTGGTAACTAAAATTTTTTTTGCTTTGCAATGTTCAGGAAGATTCCTACATTATGTTCCTAGCAAACAAGTATGAGACATTATAAGGGACGTATCAGAGTGTGACTCTTATGTGGACTTGAATAATAGTTTTCTTTAAGGGCCTGTTTGGTAAACCGTATTTGGAGGTGGAATTTGAATTTTATGGATTTTGAGCTAAATCCATAGAATTCTATGTTTGGTTGGAGTTGGATTTGGATATGGAAAGTCGGTATCAAATCCAAATTTTGGATTTGGAATAATGAAAGTTGGATTTTATTTAAAATAATTTTATTGTTTTATCAAATATTTAATTAATACTAATCAATAAATAAATAAATAATAATTAAAAATTAACTAATAATTAGTTATTATTTTATATATAATTTTAATTCTTAATTAATATAAATACGTACATCACTTAAATAATTAATTATTGATAACGAATTTTATTAATTAATAATTTATCATAATCAAATTATTAATTTATTAATTATAATTATAATCTTGATTAATAATTTATTAATTTATAATTTTATTTTAATATTTTATAGAAATCTTAATTAATAATTTATACCTTTATTAACCATAATTATAATAATTTATTAATCATAACTATAATTTTAATTAACAATTTATAAATAAATATTTAATTATAATCTTAATTAATAATTTATTAGTCTTAATTATTAAGGTGCTCTTAGGAAAGAAACCAGTATCAATGTTGGAAGAAGATTGGATAGAGCTTAATATGAAAGCGGGAAGCACGATTCGACTATGTTTTGCGGATAAAGTTCTTTAAATATTCTAGGTTATGATAACGAAAAAATTGTTAGGCAAGCCTTGAAAAATTAGTTATTTATAAAGCATTTTTTCCAAACATTCAATGAAGGAAGCTACATGTCTATGAACACGTGATTATTTAATAAGATTAAACAACTTGTATCGAAATGAAGATTAATATGAAGATAAAGAACACATTTATTAGCATTGTTCTAAAACTTGGCCTAGACAGCACCTAGGCACTAGGTGTCCGTCCGATGCCCATCTAGGCGCCCCAACGTCCGACTATGAATGTTTTGGGGTTTTATGGATATTTTTTGTAATTTTCAGTAGTTTTTGGATTTTTTTTGAACCGCCTAGAACTAGGCGGGTTAGGCACTAGGTGTCCGGTGCCCGTCCGACTAGCACCTAGCGTCGTTTACAACCTTGTTTATTAGTGTCTCTACCATCATCATATGAGCATTTGGTCAGTACTTTGCTCTTTGGAAGATACTACTTTTGCACTTTTCTCTAATGAAATTAGAAAGATATCATCCTATTAGGAATCACTTGGTATTCTCAAACCAAAAAATTGAAGAATATGTACCAAGAGGTAGAGGAAAAAAAACTTTTAGAAAAATTTACCAAAGATATAGTGCAAATACTGCAAACTAAAGGGATATATTATAAGGTTCTACCAGAAGTTATAACACGAATTGAAAGTGTTACATAAATGAAGTAAAAGGGACAATATGAGGCTGCGATTTGTAGAGTTTTTAAGTGATTGATTATTATTGGAATAGAGACTACATATATATAGGAGAGGAGGGCAATGTGGGACTAAAGCCCAATAACAATTAACACATATATCAACACTCCCCCTCAAGATGGACGAAAGATATTCACTAAATCCATCTTGTCACATCCTCTCATCATGCTTATAGAACTAAGCCCCTTTGTCAGTCCGTCTGCTACCTGATCTTTGGTTGGAACGTAGCCCAGTTCTAGTACTCCTTTCTCCAGCTTTTCTTTGATGAAGAATCTGTCAATCTCGATATGCTTGGTCCTGTCATGTTGCACTGGATTGTTGGCAATACTAATAGCTGATTGGTTGTCACATCATAGTTTCATCTTGGCTCCCTGGTCCAGCTTTAGCTCCGTCAGCATATTCTTCAACCACAATAGTTCTGTGACTCCCAAAGCCATAGCTCTATACTCTGCTTCAGCTGTTGATCTGGCCACTACTGACTGCTTCTTACTCCTCCAAGAGACCAAGTTGCCTCCTACAAATATGCAGTAGCCCGATGTGGATCTCCTGTCGTCAGCACAGCTAGCCCAGTCAGAATCACAATAGCCCTCGATGCTTACATGATTATTTCTTCTGAAGGTCAGTCCCTTCCGGGGGCTCCCTTCAAGTACCTCAAAATCTGGTATACTGCGTCCATATGACCCTTCCGGGGGTCATGCATGT
This sequence comes from Iris pallida, assembly GCA_029216955.1. NCBI lineage: Eukaryota > Viridiplantae > Streptophyta > Magnoliopsida > Asparagales > Iridaceae > Iris > Iris pallida. Next base: position 6,162,254 of record JANAVB010034619.1, read on the forward strand.
AGCGGCTCACTACACTGACCGCAAAGCTGATATCAGGTCGAGTATGGCTCAAGTAGATCAACTTGTCCACCAATCTCTAATATCTATCCCGGTCAACTGGTTCTCCAGCTTCAGCATCCAGTTTGAACTTCTGGTCTATTGGTGTCGTAGCTGGTTTGCATCCCATCATCCCCGTTTCCATAAGCAGGTCCAGTGCGTACTTCCTTTGAGAAAGAACGATTTTCTCATTATCTCGAGCAATCTCAATTCCAAGGATGTATCGAAGAGGGCCAAGATCCTTCACCTCGAACTCCTTGCCAAGTTTTCCTTTGAGTTGGACGATCTCCTGCTCATCATCGCCTGTGATAATCATATCATCTACATATACCGCAAGCATGGTGATGTGGCGTCCACTTCGTCTGAAGAAGACAGTGTGATCAGCATTGATCTGCTGATATCTCATCCCTATCATTGCTCTCCTGAACCTGTCAAACCATGCTCGAGGAGACTGCTTCAGTCCATAGAGGGACTTCTTCAGTCTGTAGACCTTGCCTTCTGTCTGTTTGGTGCCGAATCCTGGTGGTATCTCCATGTACACCTCCTCCACTAGATCCCCATGAAGAAATGCATTCTTTACATCCAGTTGGTGTAGCTTCCACCCTCAATTGGCTGCCAGGGAGATCAAGGTCCTGATAGTGCTCATCTTCGCCAGTGGTGCAAAGGTCTCGTCATAGTCGACACCGTACGTCTGACTGTATCCTTTTGCCACCAGTCGAGCTTTATAGCGCTCAACCTGTCCATCTGGGTTCTGTTTCATAGTAAAAATCCATTTGCATCCGACTGTTCTTTTCCCTTCTGGCAGTCTCACTAGCTCCCAAGTGTGGTTCTTCTCAAGAGCTCCCAACTCCTCATGCATTGCCGCTTTCCACTTTGGATCGTTCTTGGCAACCTGCCAAGTTAGGTACAGTAATACTATCCAAAGATGCTATAAATGCTCCATGAGAAGAAGAGATATGATAAAAAAAACAAACTTAGCAAGGTCCCAACCATATCTATCAGAAGGATTTCCCGCATTACTGCGAGTAGTCCTTCGTGTAGGTAGTGGTATGGGAGAAGTAGGAGGGATGATATCACCTGAGGAGGGTGGTGGTGTAGATGAGGAGGATGGTAGTGTCTCAAGAGTTGGGACAGACGCATGCAAGGGACTTAGCACTGGCACTGTAGGTACTGGTCCTGCAGTTTGCTTCTCTCTCCTGCTGTAGGTAAGTAACTCCCCCTGAGCCGTAGGCCTGATACTTCTTATCTCCTCCCCCTGTTCTGCTTCACCTTCATGTTTCTCCTCAACCGTGCCTCTATGCCATACTTCTAGATCGGTTACCACCAAGTTCTCCATCTCCCCCTCTCGCCTTATACTGGTAGTATTAGGCGTGTTGTGCGACGTTCCCTCCTGACGGTAATATGGCTCATGCTCTCGGAAGTTGACATCCATACTAACGAACTTCTTCTTCTCTACTGGACTCCAGCACACATATCCCTTCTGAGTCGCTGAGTAGCCCACGAAGATGCATTTGACTGCTCTGGGGTCAAGTTTCCCAACTAATGGTCTGTTGTCTTTCACAAAGCACACACACCCGAACACCTTTAGTAGGAGTATCCCACTATTATTGCCTTGTAATACCTCGCATGGGGACTTCCATCCCAAGACTTTTGAAGGCATCCTGTTGAAAAGTTGAGCTGCTGTCAATACTGCATGTCCCTATAGATTTTGTAGGACATTTATGTCGATCATCATACTTCTTGCGGTCTCTAGAAGGTGTCGGTTCTTCCTTTCTGCTACTCCATTTTGTGCTGGTGTGTATGCACAGCTGGTCTGGTGATGTATTCCGTGTGCTGACAGATACTCTACAAGTGTCCTGTTTGTGTACTCCGTTCCATTGTCAGATCTCAGTACCTTTACTACTGTATTATAATGAGTCTGGACATGTTTATGGAAGTCCCGAAAGCAAGCAAATACTTCACTCTTATTTTTTATTAAATACAGTCAGGAGACACGAGATGCACAATCAATAAAGGAGACAAAGTACTTATATCCATTCATAGTGTTAGTAGCACATGGACCCCAAACATCAGAATGTACTACCTCAAAAACAAGAGAACTCTTATGACCAGTACCAACATATGAGCTTCTAGTAAGCTTTCCTAACTCGCATGCATCATATACTAATTTCTGTTTATTTGATTTTGCATACATCTCTGGAGACAACTTACTTAGAGTATCAAAAGAAGAATATCCCATCCTCCTATGATGAAGTATCAAAGTATCTTCAGTCCTCTGCTGCAGCTCTCCTATTCCACCCTTCTCTGCCATAGATATCAATGCTGAGTCCAGTCCTTCCCGATCTAGGTACCACAGTCCCTCATACTAGGTGCCAGTCTCAAGTCTTCGTCCCGTCCCTTTCTCCTGGAAGATCACCTTAGGAATATCAAAAGAAATAGTGTATTTTAGTTGGAGAATTATAGAACTAATAGACAAGAGACTGACTGGAAAGGATGGAGCATGTAACACATTGGATAATCTTACTGAACCTGTACAATTAACAGTACCCTTACCGACCACTGGTTAGAAAGTGCCATCTGTAGTCTGAATGGTGTCTGCTGGTGCTAGGTGAGTGTATGAAGAAAACTCACTAGCGTTTTCGGTCACATGTCGAGATGCTCCTGAGTCGATAATCCAGTCTGACGTTTTAAGGGAAGATATAGATGCAAGAGCGAGTGACTCATCAGTACCTTCAGATGGATGAGCATACATAGCGGCGTTGCCTCCGAAGAATGGGGTGGATGTCTCCTCTGCTCCGCTCCTCCTGTCTCATTCGGTCGACGTTCTCTGCTTTCTCTCCAGCAGGTCCAGCAGTGCCTGATCCTCCTCAGTAAAGGTGCCACCAGCTCCTCCATTCCCTTCTGCCACCAGCAAGTTTGCCCGATAGCCTCCTCGGCCTCCTCGTCGGCCTCTTCGACCACGTCTACGTTCAATATATCCTTGTCCTCGTCCACCACCTGAGTCTCCCTCCTTAGGTAGTTTGGTACAATCATATCGATGATGGCCTATCTCCCCGCAGTTGTAGCACTGCCGATTGTGTTGCCAGAGCTCTCCCTTGGATCCTGTGTCGCCCGAGCTAGCAGCTGCTAGTGCTAACTTTGCTTCGGGGGGACCACCTGTCCTTGTCTGTAGTCTGATCCGCGTCTTCTCCTGGATCATGGCTGAGATAGCCTCCTCAAGACTAGGGATCTCTGGTTGGACGAGGAGTAAGACTGTCCTCTGTGCAAATGCGGCAGTCAGCCCTTTGAGGAATTTCATCGTCCTCTCCTGCAGACACACATGTCTCTCCTTGCACTTCGGGTCTCCGCAGCTTGTCCGTTTTGAGGAGTGATCATAATCCAGCCAGAGACGCTCCAGCTCCGTAGCGTACTCCTGCACCGTCTTCTCCCCTTGTACGGTGTCATCGATCTCCCCTTTTATCTGAAAGATTCGTAGGTTGTTTCCCACGCCATTATAGGTTCTCCTCAACTTCTTCCATACGTCTTTCACCATCTCAATGCCATCTACTGTGGAAGCAATAGACTGGACTAAGGAATTGAGAAGCCAGATGTAAATCACCATATGAGTGGATTTCCACTCGTCGCGTCCTGTCGAGCCCTCTTCCGGCTCTGTCTTCTCGTCCGTCAAGAATCCCTCTAGGTTCTTTCCTGCAAGGGTTCTTCTCACCCGTCATGACCAACTCAGATAGGTGGCTGGTCCATCCAACTTCAGATCGATGGAGGGTAGTTCCAACTTTGGCGGCACTCGTGTCGTGCTATCACCAGTCGACACCTTTATCAACTTCATCAACGTCGCCACATCGTCAGCATCCAGCTTCTTGAGGATCGCCTCTATCGATGCTTCTTCTCGATCACGTCACACTTGCTCCACGACTCACGCTTGTCCTCGTCGTCCTCTCCTAAATCCGAATATGTCTGGTTTCATCAGATCTAGGCATCATCGGCATCTTCTTGAGAATCTCATATGAGATAAATCTTCAAGAACGATTTTAGGCTTCCCTACAATGTAGGTTCCACAGATGAAATAAATCTCAAGTTTAGGCTTACCTACACCGTAGGTGCCACAGATGAGATAAATCTCAAGTTTAGGCTTACCTATACAGTAGGAGCCCTAAAAGTGGTGTGCACAGAGGCACCCACGGCAGCAGCAGCTGCAGTAGCAGCCGCAGCAGCGGCACAGCCACAGCGACAGCGGCTCAGCGGCGGCTGCAGCGGCAGCGGGAGCGGCGCAGTAGTGGCAGCGGCACAGCCGCAGCGGCAGCGGCTATTCTAAGGGGGAGTGTTGAAAAGGTGGCTCTGACGGTATTCTAAGCGAGCAATGCTACAGTTACAACCAAACATTTACAACCTTCTTATAACCACTCATCCATTTTCTGACATGTGGGCCAGGTGGTGGCCTGGCCCACATGTCAGCAAATGGGTGTAAGTTGTAAGAAGGTTGTAAAAGTTTAGTTGTAAACCAAACATTTCCCATTCTAAGCAAGTTTAGGCTCTGATATCATGTAGAGTTTTTAAGTGATTGATTATTATTGGAATAGAGACTACATATATATAGGAGAGGCTAGCCTCCTCTCCTATCATTCTAGGCAATGTGGGACTAAAGTCCAATAACAATTAACACATATATCAACACGATTGCAATGGAAGAGGAAAATTAGATATTAATATATACTTTTCAAGTTCAAAGACACTCACAAGATTCTTGGATCTTAGATTCAGGATGTCGCTATCATATGTGTCCAAATCGAGAATAGTACAATACATATCAAGTTACAAATGATATTGTGTACACAAGTGTTGAGAATGCTTGTAAGATTGTTGGCATCGGAAATATCAAGATTAAAATGCATGATGGAGCTATTAGGACGCTAACCAGAGTTCTTCAGGCAAAACCTTCTCTCTAAGGCTGTGTTTGATTGGGCTTTTTTCCCATGGAAAATATTTCCATTACAAAATTTCCACCAATTGTAGTGTTTGATAGCTTATATTTTCCATGGAATTATTTTCCAAAAAACTATCATTTCCATATTTTCTTCTAAAATGGTGGAAAATGAAACTTGTCCAACCCATAGGAAAATATCATTTTCCATGGAAAATAACTATTTCTGTAGAAAATAATATCAAACACCAAATTAAGTTTTCCATTGAATTTTTTTTAAATTCCATGGAATTTTTTTCCTAGGAAAATAATTCCATGGAATAAAATTCTTTTCCACATATTTTCTACCTTGCAATCGAACACATAATTTTGGATTCTCATGGGGGCAAAGGAAAGAGAATGAGAAACTCATATGTACTTGAAGGGAGATACATTGGCAAAATAAAATACAGACTTGGGATGTTGTGTCTTTCACCACTACTAACTTCTTAACATTTTCTTTAAGTTATATTATAGTTTATAAGTTTATGAAATACTTATGTATTATCAATCACACACACCCCACCGCACCCCCCTCGCCTTTGGCTTAGTTTTTGCTTTTGAAATGTTGATTAGTTACACTATAAGTTCGAAATTTTCTGAAACAGTCAGTGTTTTGGCCCCATCATCATCGGACCCTGGGTCACACATACAAACATAGTGGTGTACTTGTGCCTTTTAGACGTGTGCATATCGTCGTATTCACACCCATGCAACCTAGATGAGAGTTAAATATGTTCCTTAAGTTCCTAATTTGTAACAAATGTTCTTTGTTCCACTTTTTTTTTTCTCAGCCAAAAGCAATGAACATGTCCAAATTTACAACTCAAAGAGAGTGCATATGCTAAAGAAAGGACAACCATAAAACATATGTTAAAAATAAAAAGCACTTAGTTTTCCACTGTGCAAAACAACCACAAAATGCAGGAGTTTCTAGACTTGAGATAATATATAAATCTACAAATCTACACTATTAGAGCTGGTAATTAATATCAGAACATACAATTGACCTACTGATGCATGCATTATAGCTAGAGTAAGACATCTATATGAGAAAGAGAGGACGAGAGAAAATCACCAGTTGGAAGTAATGAAGAAGCGGGAGATGAAGAAGCCACTCTGAGGAACATGGTTGGAAGTGGATAAAGCTTTGTGGAGGCTTTGCACAGATGCGTGTTTACAAATTGATGATCATGGTAGACCAGTTCGGTTTCTTCCCTTTCTTTTACTTTATCCTCTTAGCATTTCGTGGCTCCGAATCTGGGGCCCATTCATTATTTTATTTCTATTTCATTTTTTTTAGGTTTTCTCAAATTTGGTTGCCGGTTTGTTTTGGTTGCAAGCAACTTGGTTAAAGTGGGATAAAGTACAAAAAACTTCTCCTTAGATATAAGCTTTTAGCAAAAGAAACCCTTAGTTTAAAAAATCTCTCAAATTTTACATTTTGTTGTGAAAATAAGAAAGAAGGAGAAGAAATTGGTAGCCAGAAAACTGTACGTAGCTTTTCTCATTGATAACATATATAGAGGGAATGAGATAGAGAGGTTGTTGTGGATATGGATAAGGACATTCATATTTGGATTTATCCAAATCACAACACTCCCCCTTGAATGCCCACTTTAATTATTGTCTCATTAAACAAATTTCTAGAAAAAACCCTTTGGAAAAAATCCATAGAAAAGAAAAGAGTACAATAATATTCTTCAGGAATATGAGTCTTCAGGAATCTAAGTGGGTGCGACTTACACTGCCTCGTTAAAAACCTTTCGAAGAGAAACCCAGTGGAAAAAAACCTCAACGAAGGAAAAGAGTACAATGTGCAAAGACATGCTTCAAGATGTCTCTATTAGCATCTTCAGGATGCTTGCATCTACAAGATGCTCCCCCTCAAAAATATTACATTATTGTTCTTACATCAATTCAAACTGAAAAATCAACCCACAATACAATTTAAATATTACATATCACCCCAACACTTTATTTGTCTATACATTTATACTCGTATCCTTATGAAGAGGTTGCAGGCTTTATTTGATTCTTGAAAGCTCGCAACTCTCCCTGATATATTGAACTGTTGAAAACATAGCCATGCACATTCCCTGTTCGTTTTGGTGAAATTGCCGCAGTGATTTGATTTATTCTCTCTACCTGCAACGTTATTTATAAAAACATACCTTGTTTGTGGTATCCGCTTAATGGAGTATCAGATAAATATCATTCATCTGCATATCTCATTAGATCAGAATATTCATCAAGAATAATTTATGTGCCTAATATTATTCTAAAATATTGTGCTGAGTAAATGACAATAAAGAATTTTATATTCTTTAAACATGGTACTTCAAGACCCAGAACATGTTCTTTTGGTTGTAAAAGATCCTATTGATCTGACCATTATAGGTATATCATTCATATTAAATCTCTGCAGGAGATTTATTCTACAGGAGATTTATAGTAGATCTCTTCTAGAGATTCATCTTTTCATAAGATTACATGAGATCTATTTTGAATATTTATTTTTATCTCTTCTGGAGATTCCTCTCTCTTCAGGAGATTTCGATCTCTACGGGAGATTTCGATCTCTTCGGGAGATTCCAATCTCTACGGGAGATTCTGATCTCTTCGGGAGATCCCAATCTCTACTTGAGATTCGAATCTCTACTGGAGATTCCACTCTTTACTGGAGATTCCAATCTCTTCGGAGATTTTCTCTTCATGAGGCACTCTTAACCTCTTCATGAGATCTTCTCTTCAGAAGGTGACCATTTTGACGAATCCGTTCAGGGATTTCTCCATAAACTCAATGAGCCTATCACATTCTTCTGGATGGTTTAATCCATATGTAGATCCTTCGGGGATAACATGATAATATCAAATCCTTCAAGGATTTACCTAAGAATTTTAAATCCATGACCTTCGATAATATATCTTATCGTCTAGGTTATCAGATCGAAGAATATATTTATTCATATTCTATTCATGATTATTTCATGAATCCTTGAGCTCTTATATATTTGGATCTTTATTTGTTACAGATACCCATTCAAAACCTACCGGGTTTATTCTCTTTGGATTTTGTACTGTAGAACCGAACACTCCACATCTTGCGAGAGATATCGCATCTATTCATTAGATTATTCGTGGTTTTAGTGTTATCATTTAATTTTATCACCCTTTTTATTCTCATTCGATAATGTCATCTATGACAATTTTTCTTGATTCCAAATTTCTCTTAACTATGTATAAAGCATAGATTTTATGGGTACCGATACCTCTTTCTCAGTCTCTTCTGGAATCTGAGGTATATCCTCTACCGGAGCGATATACTTTGAGAAATTGGATCTTTGGTTCATGACATCTTCCGGATCGTCATGAACTTTCTCTTCAGGAGATGCTACTTCAGGAGCGGCTTCTTCAAGAGCATTAGGGTGTGTTATATTATTCGACCTCTTCTTCTTGAGAGATAAAACTTATCTTTAGTATTATTCGGCCTATTCTTTTGGAGAGTTAAATATTTAGAGCCTTTAGGTCTTACACGTTCTTACAAAAGAACTTATTCATTTGCAGTCTTTATTTGGTTCTTTTGGTACTTCTATTAGAAAACAAATTTATAGATGGTTAGCTATTTATGCAGCATAATTAAAAACGTAAGCAAGCAAAGGATAATTTCTTCTAATTTAGTCAAGATTAGATAAATTAGAAATATGCCATGACACGTTCTTCTGGAATGATGTTTTAGAACGTTCTTCGAGAACGATAATGCAATACGTTCTTCTAGAACGATGCTTTACGACATTCTTCTAGAACGATAATTTACAACGTTCTTCTAGAACGATAATTTATCTTCTTCATATCTCCCCATAACGGCGGGAATTATGTCTTATAAAAATATTCTGTCATAAAAATATTTCATGTCTAGAAGATTTAATAATCTGAGGAGATAAACATAATAATTCTCAAAGCATAGATGCTAATATTATAATTTCAAATAATACCAACATAAACCATCTAAAAAAAATACAATTTGAAACTGAAACTATGTTACTAGTTACTCAAATACAATCTTCAGGATTGATGGTTTCGAAACAAACTTATCCTTGAGATCAAGGGTGCATGTTGTAATTTAGTAAGAGATGATGGCATGGATTAGTTTGATAATTATTATCGTCATTGATTTGGGATGTCTTGTCGATCGTGTCACAATTTAAAAATTATGTGATTATTCGTCTTCTGGTTCACAATGGACTTAGGATTAAGCTTCTGGCTCAATATAGTATGTGAATTGACAAAGTGAATAGCTAGATAATCTCTCTAGGACGAACTTCTGGTTCTCTAGGACGAACTTCTGGTTCTCTAGGATGAACTTCTAGTTATCTAAACTAGTGGTTACACAAAAAATATTTCACTTGCTCAGCGTTTTAATACGAGACCCATTTTTACTCCCAAAATAATCTTCTGGAATTATGAGAGTATAAAACAATTTTTATAAGTGAGTAGGTCTATTGGGTAAAATCAAGTGGGCTTTGCCAGAGACTTCAATAATATGACCCTGTCCAGCTATTATGGATAGTATTTCCATCCTAATATTCTTGTTGGAGGAAAAATTATATTCTTAAGGATGATGTTGGTAGGAGCACTATCATTCATGTATAATATGTCTCTTTAACATGGATTATAGTTTCAACATATGTCGATATCTTATCAATAGTTGCAAATGTAGATATTATTAATCAATAATAATAATAATTCTAAACATAGAACTTCAGGTCTATGATAGTAGGACAATAATGCATCTGTAGTATCCCTACAGATGTACCAACCTTGTGGCACCAACTTTGAAACTTTATAGTTTAGTATCACCATCATTCATGAAATACCAACATTCAGGTTGGTACTTTCACTTTTGACCTTTCGAGGCTAACAATCCGTTGCGACCTACAAAAGTGAGTGTACGGACGACTGGTTTCTTCCGGACATGTAACGTAACATATGTCATGCATGAACCCATTTGGTAGTGGTAAAAAAATTAAACAAGTAATTTGTATCTTTGTACAAATAAAATCGCACAAAAAGTGAAATGACATGAAGCCATTTATATGGTTTTGTCTCATTGTTGGCAAGATATATCGAAGCATATCAAATAATACGAAATATGCTAGTAAATGCAACTCTTCTTAAAAGAAATATGATTTAATGCTCCGTCTCAATTTACTGACCAATTTAGATATTTATGTCGCATTATTTCAATACTTAGAGTTTTCAACAAAACAGAGTTTTCAAAATTTTTACATGATCGTTTAAAGCAAGACTGTAAAGCAACATAATTCTTAATAAAGCAAGATTGTCAGTCACATGTCAACCCAAAACAAAATTACATATATATTTTGGCATTTTCATAATAAATCTGAGTTCAATTCAAATTCTAATACCACTTACAATTCAATTCGAAATAAATTTATTAAACAAAATAGTGTATAACTTTCTCTATGGAGAAACGTCAAATAACACCAAATTTTTATAACTTAACGTTTAAGAAAGTACACAATGTGTCCTCTAATTTTGGACACCAATAAATCCATTGCTATAAATTAATATTTAGATCGTTGTTCTATTCCAAAAGATCAAATCAAGTACAATCTATTGTTGGGACGAACTGTCATTCTTCAGGACAGGAAATAATTTGAAGCAGAGTATCATGGAGGACCAATAAAATACCACAACTTAGAGAATTTATTTTTTCATGAGAAGTTACTATCTCATCTGCCGATAAATATTTTCATGTTACATTTAGATATGCATGAAAATAATACACGACATGCATGTGTTTATCATATTCATCCATCCAGTTGCTACGTAACCAACTAAAAGCCATCCAGTTGCTACATGCTAACACATTACTATATCTTTAATAAATTACTTAAGCAACATAGATTGTCATCAACTATAAAGCTATAAGAACCATACCTTAATTAATCAAGATTTTTACCATATTTAGCAGTCCGTAGTTTGGTTTCATCGTTCATGTTATGCCATTAAAAATGCAAAATTCTTGAGTCCGGCCAGGACAATATAATGTACAGTTCAATGTGCTAACCTAGTGACGATGATCTACCATTAGTTGCCAACATCACATGACCATATTTAGGGAAAATCATAAACTAGTGGCAAACATATGTAAATAGATTGGTCAAAATGTTTCAGAAAAGTTTTTCTAAATGATAGTGTAAAGTTCATCGGTGATTGTAAAGTTCATCGGTGCTATCATCTTGACCACAGACCACTCAAACCAGAAAAATTAAATTTCAGCAATCCAAGCACTAGAATAATCTATGCACTAGAATGTCCAAGACAAGATGCTAACCTTCGTATTTATGAATGACGTCCTCTTTTTCAACAAAGACAATATATGGCAAAAATCCTAAAAATAGTGTTTCTTTGTAACTGGCTGGATTTGCGTTGCAAATCCAACTACATCCAATCAAATAGTCTGTGTTTCAAAAGCCAGGGTTGATAAAGTTGCCAAGTCATCTTTCCATTGACAAAGTTGCCAAGTCATTGAACAATTAATTAGACCATCAAATACCAAATACAAAGGACTAGTAAAAGTTGAATACATGGCATAGTTGATTTCTAAATGACTTGGTGCTTCGTTTGGATATGGACAAATAAAAATGAAAGATGAACATAAGAAAAAAATGATCACACAATAAATTGTAATTTCCCATCCAAACTCTAAATTCAGATCCTAAAATCTAATAATATTAACATATGGGCTAATCAATGCCATCTCATAATCTAATACATAAGATAAAATCTGAACAAAGTATCCAACTATAATCAAATTAACATTAAAGAATCCTGGAATTAACCATTAGTCAAAAAGAGACTCTCTTTTCTGCATGCATGACATAAACATAATTTTTTACGTTTCTTTTTTTCATATTAGATCATGATTCTTTTTCGTAAAGAACATAATAAAAAGTATGAGTAGATCTGACCTTTGGGAGATCAACGAAAAATATATATTGACATCTGACCTTTTCTTTTCATGTCCGACCTTGTTGTTCTAACTCTCCATGTTAGATTTTAGGAGCATCTTCCGCCGTCTCTTCAATCAGATCATAGAAGGGAAGGGGTCTCCCCGATAATACTTGAGGTACTTTGCCTCAATAATGGGGCACCTGCCAAATGATGACGCCCTCCTACCAACATATTCATAGGAGCCCTACAGGGGGTAGCCTATGAGTGGTTCTGCAGTCTTCCGGACGACTGCATATCGTCATTTGAAGACTTGAAGACTCGGTTCGTGGACCGATTCTACGAAGGAGGCATGGATATGACCATGTCGACCCTCATAGAAATTTTCCAGAGGGATAAAGAGCCCGTCCGCACATACATCGAGCGCTTCCGCCAGGTAGCCCTTAGATTACCATCCGACATGCCCGAGCCCATGCTTATGGACTCCTGCCACAAGAACATGCTGCCCGCTATAAAATTGTGGCACAGTGCTCCCTGCACGGAGTGGACGTCTTTCATTACAGAGGCGGATGTCGCACAAAGGAAAGCCCAGGATGCGCAGCTCCTGGGGCTATACTTTTCTGTGCCCGAAGACAAGGGGAGACGCTCATACAGCAACAATCCTAAAGACGGAAAAGACAAGCAAGCCATGACCGTCAACATCTCCAAAGGTTCAGCAGTTGTGAATCCTAAGTCTGTGAAAGCGCAGAGGCCGAGGGAGACTTACTCCTTTAATGACGAGGATACACTGGAACTCTTTGAGATGCTTACGAAGAGTGGCAAACTGTCCATACCGCCACCTAAGAGTCCTGATGAAGTGGAAAAGGTGGACCATCCCAAGTACTGCCATTATCACCAGTATGTCCAACACTCAACACAGGACTGCTATGTGTTGAAGGAGAAAATTTAGCGCATCATTAACGCCAACGTCATATCATTGGATTACGAGGAAAAGACCGTCACAGCCAATAGGGTTACTTTCTAGTTTAGGAGTTTTCTAGCCACATAGGTACAAGATGGCGTCATCCCTATTCCAAAGGCGACGATGGAAGTAATCAACCTTTCGCCAGCACGGGACAACGCTCAAGGGCTCGTCCTGTTCTCGATGCCTCGAGGCGAAGTCATGTGGATACATCCTTACTTAGTTCTCGACATGATGACAGCTACGACCCTTTCTGCCAAAGGAAAGAAAAGCAAGGCATGCCATATGTGATGGAACTGGGGATTCCCAGGACCCTTCCTTTGGTGTGCGTATTGATCGATAGAAAGTTAAACAGATCTAATACGTGTTCTAACCCTTCATAGGCGGAAACTAGGGTTCACGAATTATACCTACGGCAAAAAGGAGACAAGTAATTTCTGGCAATCTCGAGCGGACGACCCCAAGATCTTCTGTACGTATTCCTTCATCGAGTTGGACGTCGTGTGGGCGACGATCTCCTAACCTTTTCTTCTCCTTGGCAGCACTCTCTTTCTCTCCTTACGTGAATCACAAATTTAGAGAAAATTTCAGATTTTTGATCAGTAATCTGGCGGCCATAGAATAGAGGATATATATAGGCTACGGCAGGGACCATGAGGAGAAATTAGGGTTAGGCCTCCTAACGGATCTGGATATCCCGTGTTCAGCCCGAACATACAATCCAGGCCCATTAACAATAGCTCGGTCCACTAATGAGCTATTGTTGCTCTACCTCCCTAATCCCAAATTATGTTTGTGGGCTCCTTTTATTATATGCTCGTTTGGCTCCCCATGTTAAGATATCGTATGTCCGTCGATCAAATTAAGTTACTGACAACTATATTGATTCGACATCTTTTATCCTTAAGTAGTACCGCTCAACTTTATTTGTCATGTCGGATATAATCCACCTGCAGGGTTTACATGACAATCCTTATGAGCTCCTTAAGAGGACATCATCAACCCGATGTATCGGGACATAGATTCCATTTATAATCAACAGCGCATCATACATACAATGTTATTACCCAATTCATAGAGGTTGTTGATCCATAATGAATCTCACTCTTTTATGAGTCAAAGTAATGCACATTGCATATACATGTCCGTTATTATATCCGGATTAAGAGTACAAGCATCCATAATAACAGAGGTGTTTGTTCTCTTATGTAGTCAGTACAAAGAGAACAACCTCAAGTGGTCCTGTTCAATACACACAAAGTGTACTAGTGTAAACCTATAGTCAAGATAGACTAATACTAGATTACACTACAACCTTTCCAATAGATTGTCCAAGTCCATCTAGGTTGTGAACTATTTATATACTCCATAGGAAACTGATAATATGATCTTCTGTGTGACACCACACACCATATTATCTATAATATAGAATATCAGACATTTGCATTAACACTTGCAACAAATACAATATGCAAACATTTGCCCATATGATTCTCATTCAAAATTTAAGGAAATAAGGTTACTACAAAAGTGATGCTTTTAGTATATAACCCTAACAACATGGTCTCGACGTCGACTGACGATGCTTTGGTGACCACCCGCTCGACGCAGAGGCAAGAGGAGAGCCAGGCTCCAGACCAGGAGGAGTCTCCACCAAATACTCTCCCTGTCCCAGATATGTTGGGAGCAGGTCCACCTCAGATCCCTGAGGTACCAGAGGCGGGTCTATCACGGGCCCCTACCATGGACAAGCAGAAATAGAAGGAGGTTCGCTTCGACAAACCTCTCAGAAAGGACCCGACAATCGGGCCTATCAAGCCCTACAACTTCAATATTCTGGCACAGCTGACCAATACTCTGTAAAGCCCCTAAATTTCTACTGATTTTTATTTTATTTTGGTACTGATTTAAAAATATTTTTGTACGTCGCGTGGTCGTAATTTACGTCGCGCACGAAATTTTATTTTTGGTAATTACTCGACGCGTGCGAATGTGTCGAGGTACATATGTTAGAAAAATAATATAAATTTTATAAATATCTTTATTTTGTATAAAAATGTTATTTTATTCATCGTTTACAAATAAATGGTGATTTGGAAATTTTGGTTTAATACTTGCGAAATGTAAAATTTGTTTATTAATTTTGTTATTTACAAAAGTAAGTTTATGATTTAATATTTATGTATTTATAGTGATTTTCAAAATTAATTATTTCCCTATTTATTTAACTATGAAAATAATATTTAAGATCTTGTTTTATTTAATATTTGATTAAATATGGTAAATTAAATTGCAAAGGATTTATTGACTTTATTTAAAAATAGTTTAAATGAAGAGTAGTATTTTCTAGATTTGATTTGTATTGGATGGAGTTATTTTAAATCAGTTTAAATAAAAAGGTGATTTATCTAATTGGAATTTAAACAATTCCAATCCCTATCCAACTGGGAATTCCCACCTCCTATAAAAGGAGAGGTACTCCTCCAGCAAATTTTCCATCACAGGTGCATCGTGTCTGTGCCTCATCTACTCCACCATAATTCTCCATTACAAATACAATATTCCTCCGTGTCCGACAATCCCGGACACACCAGCCCCGTGTCTCGCAGGACACAACATCGGTCTTCTTCCCCGTTGTTCTACCATCACAAATTCTGCCACGACCACAACAACCCCTGTCCTCCCCGTTCTTTCCGTCAACCCGTCACCGACACCACCCCGGTTCTCCGACCATCGGCCAAATCGTTCCCCGTCACCCCCATCGACAGAAGTAAGAAAAGGAGAAGGAAAAGAATCCTCACCGAGTCGAGCAGGAACTCCCCCTTTCCGACGCTGCGCCCCGTCGCGAACGGCCGCCCCGTCACGAAAACCCCGGCTTCTCCACCTCCGCCTCCAGCGCCCAAACCCGTCGCCTATTTTCCTCCTCCGACCGCCAAAACGCCGGACCTCCGCTCGAGTGACCACGTCGGCCGAACCCGCACCGTCGCCAACCCCGGCCCTCCTCTCCAGAACGCCTCCCGCAGCCGTACAGGTGGTCGCCTCCGCCAGTCACCAGATCCACCGGCGCTCTCCGCCACTTCATCCGCCTCCAGGCGCACGACCAGCCCCGGCAACCGCATCCGCCCTCCGGCTCCCCACACTCCTTCCGCCGACGCCTTCTCGGGCGTGCTGCCGCGCAGGACCAGGCGCACCGACGCCGCTCCAGCACTGGAACGAGCCCCCGACGCCGCCTCGATTTTTGCCGTCAACCGTGCTCATCCGCCGGGAGAACCTCTCGCGCAACCGCGCGCTGCCACCGCCTCTCTTTCTCCTCTGGCCGCCCAGGCGTCGAGCTCCACCCGCGCCGACCGCCGGTCGGAACCGCCTAGGTAAACCCATTTCTCTCTCTCTCTTTCTCTCTCTCTCTCCTGTAACTGATCAAAATTTGGGGGGGAGTGGTGTTTAATGGTTTTAGGTTATAGGTATTATTAACTAATAGTAGTATTATCTAGTGTATTATATATTACCATTGTTAGTAAGTTATACCACTGCTATTATTATTATTATTATTAATATTATTATTACTATTATGGTTTTATTGTTATTATTAGTATTATTATTTTCAGTTTTATTAGAAATAATATTTTTTTTATATATGTGGTATGGGTATGATTATTAATATTATTTAAAAGACTTGTAGTATAATTGCAGTATCGATAACTATATTATTTTAGAAATTCTAGAAATATATTTTGTCAATATTATTATTAATAATTACATTATTTGATGCTAGTCCAAAACCATTTTGCCTTCAAACATTTTTCAAAAATTATTTTTACAAGTAAAAAGGGTTTTCGAAATTATAGATGATTTCGAGTATTTCAATAATTATCTTACTAATAAATTACGTGTTATCTTCCTAGAAATCCTATTTTGGTAAACTTATAGTTTTAGCCTAAATTAATTTTTTCGCATTTTCAAATATTTGTCAAAAATTATTTTTACTAATAAACATGGTTTTCAAGTGTTATACGTAACCTTTCTAAGAAATAATATAAGTATTCTCTACACAAATTCCCTCAAATATCTTGATTTCGACTGATCATATTTTCTATTCCCACGCGACTTTGGACCTTTGCACCATGACTATGGCTAGTGGACCAAGCTGGACTTGTCAGATTATCGTACACCAGGCGTAACAACAGGCAAGATACCTTGCCATTATACTGTTTATATTCAGTCTACATTTTTATTATGTATCACTGTTCATTTATTTTTAGTTCTTGATTATTGCCTGCTCAGTGATATTAGTAGTATCTTGTTATTTACCTTTGATTGCACATGGACCTAGAGTTAAAGGACTACCATTAGCTTAGTGCATTGCATAAAACTTTGACACAGTTATACCACGAGGATGTGTGAGATGAGTATCATGTAGAGGTTCTTGTGTGTGGGCTGATCCCCCATGCGCATGCGATAGGGCTAACTGCTAATAGAGGCATGTTAGGAGACTTAGCAGTTAGTAGAGGTACATGGTCGTGGATGCGACTTGACAGGTACATTGGGTGGGGAGAACATTACCTGACGTATGGGCTTCTATGCACTTCCTTTATTACCTGTGCGCTCCGCCGGAGACGCAGGCTCCAGGTGCCCTCTGACGTTATCCAGAGCGTTATGGACGTAGCCCCTTGCATGGTGCCCTCTGACGCTTCCCGGGCGTTATGGACGTAGGCCCCTGGTGCCCTATATGGGAACTATGCCGATCCCATTTACAGCCAGGGCTCATGCGTCGAAGGATTGTTTCTCAAACTGCATGTTCACTTTAGTTCGGTTAGTTTACCTTATTTTGTGTCGTGTCACTTTCTTTGATTGTGGCATGTTTTATATTCAGTATTTATGTGGCATGTTGATGTATCTTGTTACGTCCCTCTGAGGACCTGGTTATCTCGCCAGGTGTGTGTTTCGTGATTTCTTGCAGGTGCTCTAGCTAAGGCCATTCCTTCCTTCGTGGTGATTGCTCTTGGACTCGTCATTGCTCTCGCTTTGCTAAATTCTTTCATTGTATATTCTTCCCATATTTAATTTGGTTGGTAGTGGACTTTGTCTCCGCCCAACTATTGCGTACATGACAAATTCTAAGTTGACTTTTATATCATATTTCTCTTTGTGGATGAGATTTAGTACCTTGGTTACTGCATTTACAGCTTATGTATATATACGAGGGTCCATATACTTCGTATGTATACAGCTGGCATGATTGTGTTCTAGTCCTACGTAATTTGGGACTGGGGCGTTACATGTTTTTGTGGTGGCCCATGCAGGTCAAGTTTGCCGTTTTGGTTACATGACTGTACCGAACGGGCCTGCAATATAGGATTAGAGTTTAGAATCTCATCCTACCCATTTGACTTCCTTTCTTGACTTCAAATTCCGAACTCTCGTTCGACCCCCTTGATCTGCATCTTGCTTGACTCCTTCCACCGTAAATTCTTAGTTTCGTGTTTAGTAAGATGACTACACTAGTATATGCCCATAGGTTAAACACATGGCTAGATGGATTGCATTGACAACTAATATGCATGGAGATTTTATTTGAATTGTAGAGAAGTTTTATTTTTCTAGAAAGTATGATTTTAGGATTAGTCGATTTCAAGTTGGGTAGTAGCATATTACCGCCTTCAATGGGTAGTTGGAATTTTATTTTTTCCATTACAAGGTGGTATACACAAGAGGACAGAAAATAATTTTTATGAATTATGATTTTTGGAAATAGCGAAATAGTTTATGCTTTATTTGGGATACGAAACCGAATTGAGTAAACATCTTTAAATTGTGACCCATGATTACGATTTAGTTCAAGTTGGGATTGAATATGTTAAAGTCTATCTTGAAATGTTTAAAGTGTTTTAAATTATAAGTTATGATTTGTAACGACTAGAGAATATGAAGGTTTATAATTTATGGTTTATTAGAGAGCTTGAGGTTTTAAATTGATTCTATAATTTATGAATTTTAAAGTATTTAATTTTGAGTTTGAAGAGATGATGGTAAAAATATTTGTTTAAAATATTTTGGAAGGTACGAAATCAACTTGAAGGAAAGATTCAAATTTGGTTCTATGATCTATGATTTATAGAGTTATGTAGATTTCAAGTTTAAAACCTTGATCATGGATATTTAAGTTTTGGTAAAAAAAATAAATAATAATAATATCACTTTTGTAGAGTAGTTGTGACTTATTGGAAGCTAGATATACACATTGGAAGAATATAGAAATAAATTCAGGAGTTATTTTAAATGTTTTATTTTGTAGTATGAATTTCGACGGATAAACTTATTAAACGTTGAGTTTAAGGTTTGGGAAAAAAAATATGATGATGAATTTATTCGATTCGGGAATTACGAGGATTGGTCGAGATTGACTAGAGATTTAAAAAAATTTTTGACAGTCTAAGCTAATTGAAATATTGGCGAAGTATCTTGAAAATTTTATTGAGAAAATTTCGAGGAACTTAGATTAGATCATATATTGGTAGAAGACCAAGAAGCAAGTAATTAAGGTCACCATAGGGAGATAGTAGTATTCCACATTAGATTGCTATGCCACCTATGACTATGATACTGCATATACACAAGTGTAAGTAGTCATCGACCAAACCGATGAACATATCTTTGACTTACTCGACCTTCCCTCAAACAGAGATCTTTATTTATGACCACCTAATTATTTGAAACTAGAAATGATTAGAACCATCTCCTTGACCATACCCTTATCTATGGACTTTCTAGAAATTGTCTCTCTAACTTATTTAGCCTTGACCTACGAGATTCTTAATTATCTTATTTCGTGCTTTAACCTTTAAAACTTTTGCATTAATTAGTATCTTATGAAAATCCACTTCCTATTTTTGATCACTTGGCGTTCCCCATCGTGACTTTGATAATTGGAGCACAATACTAGACTTTTCTTTCCAACAAATTTCATATGCAAGACCTAGACGAGCTCACCTTCATGTAGGTATATCATGTCCCACTAAAACACGTCTCCTTGTACTCTATTTTTATGGTACGGCTTTCGGGCCATAAAGACTCAACTATAACCTATACCATGGTACCGAAATACTTTTGACTATATATTTGGACTCGATCTCGACCCAAATTTTTGGCCCGATTACGATCTACTAAATCCGTTAAATGTTTAACCTTGTGTTTTATCTTGACTGCTTAACACTTGTCATTTTATTTTCTTTTATTATCTTGATTTACTTAGACCCATAACATCTTTAGCTCTCCAATATTGCAACCCTTACTCTTCCCCTTCTCATTAAATTGCTTTACTTATATATCGCTATGATTCCTCCATAGCGTATACAACCCCGTTCCTTGTTTGATCCCTTTATGCGAAATGACATTTGATCATGACAATCTTGGGTTAGTAGAGGTTAGATTGGAGAACCCCACAACATGGATGAATAATAAAGTGGTTAAGATAATTACGAGATTATGAGCTATAGGTGGGACATAAATGAAAATGTGCAATAAATCCGAATCAATGAAGTAAGGAATGATATATTATGTTTTTATGAAACACTCGAGGATAAATAGACTTCGCGACTTTCAAATTTGTTTTGAGGTAACTACATATCGAGTGAAAATTTTCTAAAGTATTGATGGTTTAAGAACCAAATAGGGATGCAAATTTTTGGATAAAGACAATGTTGACGATATTAGCTTTCAAGAATAACCAATTGTTGAAGAAAGAAATATTTACATATTTGATTAAGTTCTAAAAAGATTATGAATAAGAAGTTAAGACGAGTTTTCATCAAAAAGGAGGAGATTGTTGAATTCAAATTTTCGAGAGAGACTAATAAACATTATAGAAATTTTTATGATGATGGAAGATTGAGCTATGAAGGTATACTATTAGTTTACAAAGATTATCAAACATTAAAGACGAACTTTTATTTTGTCATCTATGGATGCATGGTATATTGACCAATAAGATACGAATTTGCAGTAAAGAGAATTTCAATTTCTACTTGAGCCAAATTGGCTGAAGGTTTGAAATTTTTTTTTAGAGGAAAATTTTAACTTGGGAAGATATATATATATATATATATATATATATATGTGAGCTAGTATAAGGGAGATTTTATGGATTCAAATTTGAGAACTACTTTATGACGAGATAGAGGAAGTGAGAATACAGTTATAATCATATTGATTTTGGTAACGGGACGTGGTACGAAAGAAATTAATGGAAAGATCGATTCATGATAAGATAGAATTACATGAATATTGAAATCAAGGATTAAGAAGAATTACTACCTACCTATGAGGTTGACTTCTTAGGTCAATATTAAGGTTGATTGAGCTCAGTCATTGAATGATTGTCATGATCGAATTCTAAACCATCGAAATTTTATCGATCAAATGACATATTGCCATTGAAATCTCGTTTCATTCTCGTCAAACAATTGATTGTCTTTTGTTCAATATGAATCAAATTCTTATCGATTATACTGCTTCTATCCCCTTCACCCTACCTACCCTAATTTTTCCTAAATTTCGAGGACGAAATTCTTTTAAGTTGGGTAGGATGTAAAGCCCCTAAATTTCTACTGATTTTTATTTTATTTTGGTACTGATTTAAAAATATTTTTGTACGTCGCGTGGTCGTAATTTACGTCGCGCACGAAATTTTATTTTTGGTAATTACTCGACGCGTGCGAATGTGTCAAGGTACATATGTTAGAAAAATAATATAAATTTTATAAATATCTTTATTTTGTATAAAAATGTTATTTTATTCATCGTTTACAAATAAATGGTGATTTGGAAATTTTGGTTTAATACTTGCGAAATGTAAAATTTGTTTATTAATTTTGTTATTTACAAAAGCAAGTTTATGATTTAATATTTATGTATTTATAGTGATTTTCGAAATTAATTATTTCCCTATTTATTTAACTATGAAAATAATATTTAAGATCTTGTCTTATTTAATATTTGATTAAATATGGTAAATTAAATTGCAAAGGATTTATTGACTTTATTTAAAAATAGTTTAAATGAAGAGTAGTATTTTCTAGATTTGATTTGTATTGGATGGAGTTATTTTAAATCAGTTTAAATAAAAAGGTGATTTATCTAATTGGAATTTAAACAATTCCAATCCCTATCCAACTGGGAATTCCCACCTCCTATAAAAGGAGAGGTACTCCTCCAGCAAATTTTCCATCACAGGTGCATCGTGTCTGTGCCTCATCTACTCCACCATAATTCTCCATTACAAATACAATATTCCTCCGTGTCCGACAATCCCGGACACACCAGCCCCGTGTCTCGCAGGACACAACATCGGTCTTCTTCCCCGTTGTTCTACCATCACAAATTCTGCCACGACCACAACAACCCCTGTCCTCCCCGTTCTTTCCGTCAACCCGTCACCGACACCACCCCGGTTCTCCGACCATCGGCCAAATCGTTCCCCGTCACCCCCATCGACAGAAGTAAGAAAAGGAGAAGGGAAAGAATCCTCACCGAGCCGAGCAGGAACTCCCCCTTTCCGACGCTGCGCCCCGTCGCGAACGGCCGCCCCGTCACGAAAACCCCGGCTTCTCCACCTCCGCCTCCAGCGCCCAAACCCGCCGCCTCTTTTCCTCCTCCGACCGCCAAAACGCCGGACCTCCGCTCGAGTGACCACGTCGGCCGAACCCGCACCGTCGCCAACCCCGGCCCTCCTCTCCAGACCGCCTCCCACAGCCGTACAGGCGATCGCCTCCGCCAGTCACCAGATCCACCGGCGCTCTCCGCCACTTTATCCGCCTCCAGGCGCACGACCAGCCCCGGCAACCGCATCCGCCCTCCGGCTCCCCACACTCCTTCCGCCGACGCCTTCCCGGGTGCGCTGCCGCGCAGGACCAGGCGCACCGACGCCGCTCCAGCACTGGAACGAGCCCCCGACGCCGCCTCGATTTTCGCCGTCAACCGTGCTCATCCGTCGGGAGAACCTCTCGCACAACCGCGTGCTGCCACCGCCTCTCTTTCTCCTCTGGCCGCCCAGGCGTCGAGCTCCACCCGCGCCGACCGTCGGTCGGAACCGCCTAGGTAAACCCATTTCTCTCTCTCTCTCTCTCTCCTGTAACTGATCGAAATTTGGGGGGGAGTGGTGTTTAATGGTTTTAGGTTATAGGTATTATTAACTAATAGTAGTATTATCTAGTGTATTATATATTACCACTGTTAGTAAGTTATACCACTGCTATTATTATTATTATCATTAATATTATTATTACTATTATGGTTTTATTGTTATTATTAGTATTATTATTTTCAGTTTTATTAGAAATAATATTTTTTTTATATATGTGGTATGGGTATGATTATTAATATTATTTAAAAGACTTGTAGTATAATTGCAGTATCGATAACTATATTATTTTAGAAATTCTAGAAATATATTTTGTCAATATTATTATTAATAATTACATTATTTGATGCTAGTCCTAAACCATTTTGCCTTCAAACATTTTTCAAAAATTATTTTTACAAGTAAAAAGGGTTTTCGAAATTATAGATGATTTCGAGTATTTCAATAATTATCTTACTAATAAATTACGTGTTATCTTCCTAGAAATCCTATTTTGGTAAACTTATAGTTTTAGCCTAAATTAATTTTTTCGCATTTTCAAATATTTGTCAAAAATTATTTTTACTAATAAACATGGTTTTCAAGTGTTATACGTAACCTTTCTAAGAAATAATATAAGTATTCTCTACACAAATTCCCTCAAATATCTTGATTTCGACTGATCATATTTTCTATTCCCACGCGACTTTGGACCTCTGCACCATGACTATGGCTAGTGGACCAAGCTGGACTTGTCAGATTATCGCACACCAGGCGTAACAACAGGCAAGATACCTTGCCATTATACTGTTTATATTCAGTCTGCATTTTTATTACGTATCACTATTCATTTATTTTTAGTTCTTGATTATTGCCTGCTTAGTGATATTAGTAGTATCTTGTTATTTACCTTTGATTGCACATGGACCTAGAGTTAAAGGACTACCATTAGCTTAGTGCATTGCATAAAACTTTGACACAGTTATACCACGAGGATGTGTGAGATGAGTATCATGTAGAGGTTCTTGTGTGTGGGCTGATCCCCCATGCGCATGCGATAGGGCTAACTGCTAATAGAGGCATGTTAGGAGACTTAGCAGTTAGTAGAGGTACATGGTCGTGGATGCGACTTGACAGGTACATTAGGTGGGGAGAACATTACCTGACGTATGGGCTTCTATGCACTTCCCTTATTACCTGTGCGCTCCGCCGGAGACGCAGGCTCCAGGTGCCCTCTGACGTTATCCAGAGCGTTATGGACGTAGCCCCTTACATGGTGCCCTCTGACGCTTCCCGGGCGTTATGGACGTAGGCCCCTGGTGCCCTATATGGGAACTATGCCGATCCCATTTACAGCCAGGGCTCATGCGTCGAAGGATTGTTTCTCAAACTGCATGTTCACTTTAGTTCGGTTAGTTTACCTTATTTTGTGTCGTGTCACTTTCTTTGATTGTGGCATGTTTTATATTCAGTATTTATGTGGCATGTTGATGTATCTTGTTACGTCCCTCTGAGGACCTGGTTATCTCGCCAGGTGTGTGTTTCGTGATTTCTTGCAGGTGCTCTAGCTAAGGCCATTCCTTCCTTCGTGGTGATTGCTCTTGGACTCGTCATTGCTCTCGCTTTGCTAAATTCTTTCATTGTATATTCTTCCCATATTTAATTTGGTTGGTAGTGGACTTTGTCTCCGCCCAACTATTGCGTACATGACAAATTCTAAGTTGACTTTTATATCATATTTCTCTTTGTGGATGAGATTTAGTACCTTGGTTACTGCATTTACAGCTTATGTATATATACGAGGGTCCATATACTTCGTATGTATACAGCTGGCATGATTGCGTTCTAGTCCTACGTAATTTAGGACTGGGGCGTTACATACTCCGGCTAGATTGTTATTTTTCGAGCTCCTCCGCCTCTCTTAGGAGACCCGAGATGCGCTCAGTGAAGCTTTACAGAATGCCGAATCCTTCCTCACCCAGGTTCAGCCACCGAAAGTGGATTCCGTAGCTTTCCCACATTGCCACAGCGTGGTCGAAGTGATTCCTAGTATCACTTTCACCTAGCAAGACATGCTGCTAAAGAATAACCGGCACAACCGCCCCCTGTACTATACGGGGTATGTCGGTGCCATTAAGATCGATCGCATCCACATTGACCCATGTTCCTCTTTGAGCATTATACCAAGAAGCCTGCTTCAAACTTTAGCGGTTCCGATGCATCGGTCGAAAGCCTCTAACACAACAATCAGTGGCTTCAATGCGAGAAAAAGCGAGCCCTTGGACAAAATTCGTCTGAAATGTCAGATCGACGACCTTCACACTGAAGTAACTTGCTATGTCATTGATGCAGACATAAATTACAACATGCTACTACGGCGACCATGGATCCATGAGTACATGATTGTCCCTTCCACCCTACATCAGTGTATGAAATATGTGGTCAGCAACGGGACTATCAAAATGGAGTTCGCTGATCTGTTCAGAGGACTTGAAGCCTACTGTACGGATGCTGATTTGTACAAATCAGTCCCCTGGGATGACGATAGCAATGATGCTGACGACGAGGTAGAGACAGCTTCAGAAAGTGCAATAGTGGCCGAAGAACCTTTAAATGTTTGACTGAAAGGGAGGCCTCCTAAGGTGTCAGCACCTCTTATTGTTAAGCTTCAGGGTAAAGCTCCACCTTTGCCTCCAGTGACGATAGAAATTGGTCAGGAGCCTATACGAATGAAGTTACCCCAGAGGTCCCCAAGGCCGACCATGAAGACGCAGGAGCATCTGACCACCATTCCCTTGATGGTCAAGCTGAAAGGGAGGCATCCTCCTTCTCCTCCGGCGGTAGCCCTAGCCCTCACTGACGAAGAACTAGAAAATTACGTTTACGCCGATACAGAGGCCCACTCTTTGGACGACATAATCCCTTGGGACAAGATATCATACTTCATCAACAGAAAGTTGTCATCGAACTACTCTGGCGCGTGCTGGAACACCAAGTATTTCCTGGACAATTTTCTGTGTAAACTACATACGCAAGTGACAACTGCCAACCATGTGAACTGAGTTGTCCCTGCTCGAGGCGCCTACTTCATAGTTCCAGCCAGGAAAAAAGAAGAGGAACCCATCATATTCGGGTGATTGGAGCATCCGCAACGAATAACTCCTGAAGACCCAGACCTAGACATCAGAAAAATGCAGTTCTACTGCTACACGGCGCAGGCCAAGATCCTTAAGATGGGCTATGACCTGAATAGCAACAAGGGACTCAATTATGGCAAAGGCCAGCGTCTTTCCATACGGATTCACACTCCAAAGGGAAAAGTGAAAACTACTACCAACGTACTCGTCGAGGGCTGGGGTAAGTTACACCTACGACCACCTCAGAAGATTCAGAAAAAGAAGTCATGAGGCACTCACACTCTTCTGACTCCTCAACTTAGGACTCCGATACCAGCATGGGTCAAGTCCTTAAAAAGATGTTGTCTGCTAACATGATCACCAATCAGTTAACCGTCGAAGACAATCAGCGTAGGCGGTTACAAGAGTTAGAAGAGTTGGATAAAAAGTGCTTGCTCGTGCAACAAAGGATTGAGCTTTACCAAGCTCGCATCTATGGGGCCTTCAACAAAAAGGTCCGCAAAAGATACTACCAGGTGGGCGACCTCGTCTTGGCAGTATGGAGACCGATGGTGATGACCCACAAGACGGCTGGGAAATTCAAGCCCAAGTGGGAAGGACCATTCGTCATAGAAACGGTGTACTCCAACGATGCTTATCGGCTAGCTAAGCCTCATGGGGACTTGCTAATGATGCCCATCAATGGCAAGTTTCTAAAGAAGTATTATTTCTGAAGACAGAACCAGCATAGGCACCCACATCTCCTGAAAAGGGTGCCCATGAGTTCTGGTAAGGGGATCTCTCGCTCTCCCTCCTATATATTCTCTCAAGTAGATGAAGCACTTCATGTCCACATTACCTCTGGATTACTCTTCTACGCCTGGAAGATGCGACTACCATGTCCATATTACCTCTGAGTAGTCATTCTTCTCGTATCAGTTCTATGATTATCCTGGCGGTCTAGAAAATAGTTCACGTCCATATTACCTCTGGATTGTTGTTCTATACCCCGGTAAAGATCAAGCCTACCACGTCCATATTACCTCTGGTCAGGCAAATCCATTATGGAGATTTCTGCTTTATTCTGGAGACAAAAGCAAAGGGAGTAAGAAAGCTTCTACATATAAAAACATGTGGCTACAAAGACCTATTACAGACTCTTCGTAGTTACATACACAGAAAGAAAGCTAAAATTGCGGTACAAGCTCTCAATAGTGCGGGCGAGGCGGTGACAGAGCCAATCACTTCCTAGTCAAAAGGAAGCCACGGCTCGAAGTTGCTACTGGTCCGAGCTGGAGATGAAGACCAGCACAGGACTCCCTTATCTTCCTAGCTGACCGACGAGAGCAACCACAGCAGCATGCTTTGCTATTCCTCGGTGAGAATGGCAAGCAATACAAACCCAGGAAGCAGAGGTCCGAGACGCCATTGATGCCTATGACATCCAGGATACGGGACGTCTCGGGTTCCAACAGTAGTTCTACTACAGCTTCTTTGGATAAATAAGATTTGCCATCGACGGCCGCCTCAAGCAAACTCCAGGGTCATTAGGAGTCGAACATCGGGCAAGCAAGGCCATTGTTGAAGCAGCTGAGTCTTCTCTTGAAGGAGGACAGTCCTTTATGTAGGCTGTTCGCATGGTCCAAGCACGAGCCAAACATCGGTCAGAAAGAAGCTTACAAGTTAAGCTAAAGCTCTACTCCATTACAGATGGCAGTACTGCGAGTGACCGAAGGAACGTGACCCTGAACCTCCTTTGCTAAAGAGATTCGCGATCCCTATAAAGACGCAAGAGGCACCAATATCAAGAAGCCATCAGGAGCCCATACTCTAAAATGATGACTCAGGACAATTAATTCTAAGAGCTAGGCGTGACACCAGCCATCACCCAGCTCGTACAGTCCTGACGCGTGTTCATGCTTCTGTTCAAAGTATCCCAAGCTTGACTCAAGTTTGGGATACTTTGAAGGGGGTCTTGTAGAAGCATGAAAAATCTCAGCTGAATACATCCCTTCGCTACAGCACAGAAGATGCAAAAGACTCAGGCTCAGTGCTAAAAAAACAAAACAGAAGATATGAAGAAAGGTCCCTTCATTGTCATGTCTACCAAAGTTTAGTACAGATGCATCAGGACCATACATAAGGGACTAATTCTGTTCTTCTACAAAGGATCTAGTACATATTCGATAGAAGCCTAGAGGGATCTATAAGGGATGTAGTCTTCATCGAAGCACAGCCTTCCTTCTTCTCGATACACACGCTGGAAGATTAACTTCCATCGAAGCATGTTCCGATATTTTTGTGGGCGTAGCCTCTCAGAAGTATATCAGTAACTCGGCACTTTAAAGAAGCCAGAGCCTTCAAGCCAAAGGCGCAACCACCTGTCTGCGCCAACCTCAGAAACAAGATGGTGGTAGGCCCTCCTCCTTTTCTTTTATTCCTGAAGCCATTAATTTCTTCACTCCAGAGGTGCAGCTATCTACCTGCGCCAATCACAAGACGTGTAAGGGTGTCATACCCTTCCCTTTCGTAGCCAACGCCTTCACTGTTCAGAGGTGCAGCTACTTACCTACGTCCGCATGAGGCGCATGATGGTGATATGCTCACACCATCTCCATTCCTCACACCATTTCAAAAGGAATTATGGAAAGAACAAAAGAAAAATGTGTGGTGATGGTGGTCCAAAAGTACTAAAGAGGCACATTGTAACATGTTATGCTTTTCTTGACTATGCATGACTCCCTTTCTGAGAAGCTAGTTTGTGGTTGTTGTCATTGTTCTTCTTCTTCACATTATGGAATAAAAGAACAGACAGTAAATAAACAAAAAAGAAAGGATGGACTTTCTTGTATTTTTGTGTGCATGAGTACCAAGGGTTTTGAATAACACAAAAAGAAATTTGTAGGATAAATCATTTAATAGTCAGTCAATGCAAATACGAAAACAATAATACGACATAGCAAAAATAAATTTCTTCAGACAAAATGATCTATAACAGCTACTTCAAGTGTTAGACAAGATAAGACATAAGAAATAAGGTAATATAGGTAATAACCCAAGAAAGATCAATATACAAAGCCAAGTTGTAATTATTTCTTTATTATCAAGCCAAGATAATTGAATGGTATATGAGGTGCATGTGAAAAAGACGGAAAAAAATAACACAAGGAGAAAAGGCCAATGGTATAGAGGAATGGTTGAGAATCTCCCCTTAAGAGGGATAAGGATGGCAGTGGGAAGATACCTAATATTTCTCAAAACAATAACAAGGACAACAAGCTATGTTATGTCGGAGGCTGCATAAGCATTTAGTCATATTACAGTAAGAAGATGTACAAAAATATAGATTGTAGGATCTTAGAAATAAACAAATTGTTGGAGTGGGAGGGGCCCCCAACCTATGTGGAGAAGACCCCGGAGTGCGACGAGCGTCGTCTGTGTGTTAGACAAGCTCGAGGAGGTGACGAGGCCATTTGGAGACGAAGAAGAAGCTCGGGAGCTACCAGAGTACTTTCTGGAACAGGGGAGGCAGAGTTTTGGCCAAACTCTGCCTCCTTGGTTCCAGAACTGTTCTGTCACAAAAACACAGAGTTCTGGCCGAACTCTGTGTCGACGGGCTGAGGCGAATTTCAGGGTATTTTTATACCGTTGGATCGTATCCTACGGTCCAGGTTTCGCTTCGGATTAGGTAGTTTATACATGATTTTTTCTAACCCTAATCACAACACAACATTGAGGAAAATAGAGAGAAAAGAGGCAAGACTGCCATTGCAACTTTGGGAGAGAAGGAGGATTGAAGGCTATTTTCGAAGGAGGATCGTGTTCGGGTAATCTCTACTCGTCGTCTTATTCTTTGTAGCCTTGTAATCAATTATTCTTGCTTCTAAGTGTTGTGGGGATCCGTATTAGATCGAGAGAAGTTTGTAGAGGGTGTACTCTTTTATTTCATTAGTGAAGGCTTCTCAAGGGTTGGACTCCGATCGTCCTGTGGTTTTCTCGCAAGGGTTTTCCACTCAAAAATTCTCTATATCTGCATGGATTATGTTTGGTGTTTGGTTCGTGTGTTGTATTGCTCGGTTCTCTCGTAGGTACTATCTAGTTTAGGAAAAGGTTTTTGCGCTTCTTTTCCAATAAAGTGGTATCATAGCCAGGTTCTGGAATTCAGAAGGGTGTCAGAAGTTGACAGGAAAACTAGAGATGAGAGATGGACGTGAAGTCGGTGCGTATGGTGAACTTGAATGGCACCAACTATCATTATTGGCGGAGCAAGATGAAAGATTTGCTGTTTGTCAAGAAGCTATATCTGTCCGTATTTGCTTTCGAGCGACCAGTTGATAAATTCGAGGATCATTGGAGTGCGGATATATCAGGCAGTTCATTGACGAGAATGTGTACAACCACGTTGCTAATATTGAGCATGCAAAGACGTTATGGGATAAGCTGGAATCTTTGTACGCGAAGATGACCGGGGTAAACAAATTGTTCCTGTTCTAGACGATGATGGGTCTGCGGTACAAAGATGGAGCATCTATTACTGATCACTTGAAGATGGGCAATAGAGATGTGTCGAAGGTGGTTGCCATTGGAGATGTGCATTTGAGGACGAAGACGGATGCAGTTCTTGTTTTCAAAGATGTTCGTCATGTCCCTGATATCCGTTTCAACCTGGTGTCGATTGGAAGGTTGGATGACGAGGGATTCTTCAGTCTCTTCAGGAATAGTCAGTGAAAGCTTTCCAGAGGTTCGATGGTAATTACCAGATGAAGCAAGAAGTCCGGTCTCTACTATATGGAGGGGAGCACACATGGGGCATAAGATGTGAACGCAGTTTCTGATGCGTCTACCGAGTTGTGGCACAGGCGGTTGGCTATATCAACGAGAAGGGGATGAGCTATTTGGTGAACATGGAAGTGATTCCAGGGCTCAAGTCTATAAAATTAGAGAAGTGCACGCACTGCTTAGTTGGGAAGCAAAATAGGGCGTCTTTCTAAAGTCACCCAAATTCAAGGAACCCGACGTTGCTCGAGTTGATTCACTCGGATGTCTGCGGCCCTATGAAGGTAAAATCTATTGGTGGTGCTTCTTACTTTGTAACTTTTATTGATGACTATTCCAGGAAGGTTTGGGTCTATGCCTTAAAGACCAAGGATCAGGTGCTGCCCACTTTCAAAGAGTTTCAGGCCTCTGTTGAAAGAGAGATGGACAAGAAGTTATTGTGTGTTCTGTCCGACAATGACGGTGAATACATTGGTTCCTTTGATGCTTATTGCAGAGAGCAAGGGATACGACACCAGAAGACTCCGCCCAAGACACCTCAACTCAATGGTGTAGCGAAGCTTATGAACAGGACACTCATGGAGAGGGTACGGTATTTGCTGTCAGAAAAAAATTTGCCAGGCAGTTATTAGGGTAAGGCTCTTCTCACAGCTGCTTAGGTTATAATTTATCTCCTAGTACTCCTTTGCAGGGTAATGTACCTAACAAAGTATGGTACGAGAAAGAGCTGTCATACAATCACCTGCGAGTGTTTGGTTGTAAGGCCTTCGTGCATGTACCGAAGGATGAGAGGTCCAAACTTGTGCCAAAGACGAGGCGGTACATCTTTGTCGGCTACGGTCGGGATGAGTTTGGCTATAGACTCTACGAACCAGTAGGAAAAAATTTCTACAGAAGTAGGGACGTGGTATTCGTCGAGGATCAGACCATGACCAACACTCAGGATTCTGAGACGCCTTCTGAAGCTGAGGAATTACCTGAGTTAGAGTCATTTTGCTTCGAGCAGTTTGCAGAGGACATCGCAGAGGATCCAGTTATGGGGGAGCCAGTACATGGAGTTGGTCCTAACCTTGATCATCAGCTTGCTGATGGTGGTTAGGGTTTCCCACAAGAGGATGAGCTTGCCGGGAAGGCAGTTCCTGAAGGGGAGGAGGCTGTTGGTATACAGCCAGTACCAGTAGCTCTATTGAGAAGGAGCGACAGAGAGCGTCGACCATCTACGAGATGCTCACCGGGTGAGTATGTGCTACGTACTGACTGACGGGGGAAAGACCGAAAGTTTTGCAGAGGCTATGAAAGACGAACAAAGACAGGAGTGGATGCAGGCTATGTAGGAGGAGATGAGTTCCTTACACGCCAATTCTACTTACGAGCTGGTGCAGTTGCCAAAGGACAAGAAGGATTTGAAGAATCGATGGGTGTTTAGAGTAAAGCAGACGAATGATGCTACTCACCCTCGATACAAAGCGAGGCTGGTAGTTAAAGGCTACAGTCAGCAGAAAGGCATAGATTATGATGAGATCTTTTCGCCAGTCGTCAAGCAGTCGTCTATTCGGGTGGTGCTAGCATTGGCAGCCAGTTTCAACTTAGAGGTCGAGTAGATGGACGTGAAGACGACATTCCTCTATGGTGATCTTGAGGAGGAGATATACATGGAGCAACCAGAGGGATTCTGTGAGAAGGACAAGTCACATTTGGTCTGCCGGTTGAGGAAGAGCTTGTATACTCTGAAGCAGGCTCCGAGTCAGTGGTACAGAAAGTTTGAGTCATTTATGGGGGAGCATGGTTATGCATGGACGACATAGGACCATGTGTATTTGTAAGGTACTTTACCGGGGATAATTTTATCATTTTATTGCTCTATGTTGATGACATGCTATTAGTGGGTCAGAATGCAACTAGGATAGCGGAGTTGAAGCGCCAACTGGACGCGACCTTCTCTATGAAGGATTTGGGCGCAACAAAGACTATTCTTGGGATGGAGATCAGCCGAGAGAGAGAGTGCAAGCTGCTACTTGTCCCAAAAGAAGTACATTCACTGGGTACTTCAGCATTTCGGGATGGATGGATCGAAGAAAGTGAGTTGCCCCCTTGCGGCTCACTTTAAGCTCACTGAGGAGCAGTGTCTATCTATCGAGGACAAAAAAAAGATATAGAGTGGGTTCCATATGCCTCAGCTGTAGGAAGCCTTATGTATATTATGGTGTGTATGAGGCCAGACATCGCTCATTAAGTAGGCACAGTTAGTAGGTATCTTTTAAATCCTGGAAGGATACATTTGAGTATGGTTAAGTGGATTCTACGTACCTTCAGGGCACTGCTGATTGGAGACTTTCTTTTGGTGGTGATGAGCCAAAGATGGTTGGATATACCGACGTTGATATGGCTGGAGATGTAGACACGAGACGATCGACTTCGGGATATGTGATAATGTTTGCTGGAGGAGCGGTATCGTGGCAGTCGCAGTTGCAGAAGTATGTTGCCTTGTCGACGACAGAGGCATAGTACATTACGACGACGAAGGCTTGCAAGAAGTTGCTGTGGATGAAAAAGCTGTTGCAGGAAATGGGGCTGAAGCAAGAGCAGTATACTTTGCTTTGCGACAGTCAGAGTGCTATTCACCTTGTGAAGAATCAGACCTTTCATGGCCGGTCCAAGCACATCGAGACTCGGTATCATTGGATACGGGATATGGTTGATAAGAAGGACGCAAAGCTTGAGAAGGTTCATACAGATGATAACGGAGCAGATATGTTCACCAAGATTCTACCAAGAGGAAAGTTTGAGTTTTGCAGGTAGATCATCGGCATGACGACCTCCTCCATATAGTTGTAAAGGAAGAGAAATGTTGGAGTAGGAAGGGTTCCCAACCTATGTGAAGAAGACCCCGGAGTGCGGTGAGCGTCGTCTGTGTGTCAGAGAAGCTCGGGAAGGTGACGAGGCCATTCGGAGATGAAGAAGAAGCTCAGGAGCTACCAGAGTACTTTCTGGAATAGGGGAGGCAGAGTTCTGGTTGCCCCCTTGGTTCTAGAACTATTCTGTCATAAAAATATAGAGTTCTGGCCGAACTCTGTGTCGACGGGCTGAGGCTGATTTCAGGGTATTTTTATACCGTTGGATCGTATCCTACAGTCCAGGTTTTGCTACAGATTAGGGGGTTTATATACAGTTTTTCCTAACCCTAATCACAACACAACATTGAGGAAAATAGAGAGAAAAGAGACAAGAGTGCCATTGCAACTTTAGGAGAGAAGAAGGAGGATTGAAGGCCGTTTTCGAAGGAGGATCATGTTCGGGTAATCTCTACTCGTCGTCTTTGTTCTTCGTAGCCTTGTAATCAATTATTCTTGCTTCCAAGTGTTGTGGGGATCTGTATTGGATCGGGAGAAGTTTGTAGAGGGTGTACTCATTTATTTTATTAGTGAAGGCTTCTCAAGTGTTAGACTCCGATCATCCCGTAGTTTTTTCCGCAAGGGTTTTCCACGTCAAAAATTCTCTGGGTCTACATGGATTGTGTTTGGTGTTTGGTTCGTGCATTGTGTTGCTCGGTTCTCTCGCAGGTACTCTCTAGTTTGGGGAAAGGTCTCCGCGCTTCTTTCCCAACACAAATTTTATCTATATTGTCAAGTAACTATAGTTAACTAATAAACAAAAGAGTAACACCCGAGGAAAAATACTTCCATTAATATGATAAAACCGTGTTAGACATTTCTTGTTTTAACCAAACTGGCTAAACTCATTTCAACGAACTAGTCAAGTGGTTTCAGTTGGCTAAGTGTTCACCCTGTACATGATCAATAGACTATCCATCCAGCTGATAAACTGGGTGACTGGTTTTTAGCCTATGGACTTCGTAATTTTTAATACTCCCTTGAAGCTAGTTCATGGGCATTATGTATCCAAGCTTCTTACACAAACTCTTAATAAAAACCAAAGAACTCATCATAATTGCTTCGAGTACTCAATCAAACTACTTAAACTCCTAGATTGTTACATCAAGCTAAAAAACCAAATTACAACAACATCAAAAAACTCTCCAAATACCAAACTACCAACAACCATGACCATTCCAAGCTGATATATATAGATGGGTTTGTAGACACACATAAACTTCGTTTGCTTCTCCATAAAAGCATCATAACTTGTTGATGAAAACAAAGTTCAAAAATTAAAAAAAATTGAAAAAAGGAACATTATGCCAATGAATTCAAACTAAAATCTTTGCATTTCCATTTTGTAGGCAAAGTTTTGCTTCTCCAATTGAAGTGATTAATTGAAACCAACTATCCAACAGATAATCAATGGAAATATCCTAATTTACAACCTTTACTTGCATGTTATTGACCTTCGAAGAAACCAATCAACTACAAAAATATAAATTGAAGAAGGAATGTAATAGACCAACATTAGATCAATGTAGGAGGGAAAAAGCATAAAAAAATAGCTAGAAAGATATTGTTGTAAATGTAAGGATTCACAACAAATCAATTGATTGACTCTATGATCAAACTTAACACAAATTTAATCAAATGATTTGCTAAGTCTATTTAACAACACAAGTATACTCATATCGGTAACAATTTACTTATTGAAAGATTCAAAATCAAACATAATCATGACCATGAGCATGATGTTTAACGTTAACAACTACAACATAGCCTACTAATTGGGATAAAGATTTCTTTTTTTTTGTTTACAAATTGGGATAAAGCTTTGTCCTTGTCATTCATATTTGCACACAAATTAGGAAATTTCAAGTTGTTACGAGCAATTACTAACCTCCATATCTTAAGAAAATAAATCATTAAATTCATAAGTCAAGTGACTATTTTGAAGGTGTTAGTGGTAAAAGAAGTCTGTAAGACTGCCTAAAGAGAGAGTGGTAGTTTTATATAGATACCTCATCCTTGAGTCGATTTTTTTATAGATGGAGATGCTGCTCATCAAATGACATCTTGTAGAGGATCGCAGGACCGCCCACATCTTGGGTAGACGATGTTGTATATGGCCGATTACAAACAGAAGTTGTCACAAAAAATCTTACCAAATAAAAAAAACTACCATAAATATTTAGAGTACCTCGGATGAATTTTAAGACTTTTGTCGCACCTCCAGTCCAAGATTTTGGCTAGGCTTCAGCCGCTGCGATTGGCAGTGAGTAGGTCATAGAGGCAAGGTCTTGACGAGTTGCGAAGGTTTTCAGGTCAGAGAGGAGAGAAGGAGGCGATAGAATTTGGAGGGAGTTTGGAAATGTGATTTTTTTTTTTCTGGAGGGATTTTGGAATAAGGGAGTTTGAAGGGATTTTGGAATTGGGAGGGGATTTAGAATTGGGGACAACTGAATAAATGAAAATTTATAGGGTGTTTCAATTTGTAATGTATTTGGAACTATATTAAAACGTTCCTAAATAAATAATTTTTCTAGAATTTTAAATAAAATATATTAGGAACACTTCTTTGATCTTGAACGCTTTTGTTCCGTTCCAGAACCTAGGTAGGAAAAATAAGTGTTTTAGATTGGAAAACACCAATGTTCCTAATTTACAATTTTGGTGTAGTATTCTTAACTAGCATAGAAACATAAATCAAAGTCCTTCTAAGTGAATGTGCATAAAGACAATATCTTAATGTCAAACACTTATTTCTACAAAAAGATAAAATAACATCTCATACTGCAATGGCCATAACTTTTGTAGCGTTACCCATGAACAAGTATATCTCTCCATCACTAAGTCGCCTGGTTTCCTCTAACTCCTACAACGAATTGCAGACATGATTAGTAGCTCCTGTATCTACACACCAGGTGCTGGTAGATAACACCACTAAACATATTTCAACTACTAGCAAATGAGATATACCTTCTTTGTTCCCTTGTTTGAGAAGTGGACAATCACTCTTCTAATGTCATGACCCTTTGCACTTGAAACACTTGCCTTTCGGCTTTTGACAACGCCAAGAGGTTCCATGCCCTTCTTTGCTAAATTTGCTTGTTTCTGAATGTTATTCTTCTTTTTATCGTTTTTCGGTGTAGAAGTAGAAGCCTTTTTAGTAACATAAATATGATCATTCTGCCTAAAGAGAGCTTCAACATCCTATAATTATTTTGCAAGTTCCGCCAAACTATACAACCTTTCGTTCATGCTGTACTTAAGGAAAATGAGTTAAAACTTTTATCGGCCTGGGTTTCCCATCGATTTAGCTCCAAGGATCTCTATCTCATTCAGATGACCCATCATCTTGAGAACATGATCCCTTACTAGCATCCCTTCAGCCATGATCGTATTCATCAAACTTATCATAGCAAGCTGCCTAGCTGCCCTACTCTGATGTCCGAAGAGTTCCTTGAGGTTATACATAATATCATAAGCTGTGGCCATGGCCTGATGCTGATGTTGCAGCACATTTGAGATAGATAGCAGAATATAACACCGCGCCATCTGATATGCCTTCTTATAAGCCTCTTTAGCCTCTTTATCAGAATTAGCATCTGGCTTAGGCGGGCATTCCTCATTGAATGCAAATTTGTACTCTTCAACAGTTAAGACAATATCCAAGTTACGTTTGCAATCAATGTAATTAGGGCCAATAAGTTTGTTTTCTTTAAGAATCACCATAAGTGGACTAAAAGAACCCTTTTTGAAATTATGAGAATTACATAAATAACTATTATGTTGGGCAAAAACTTTTTCAATTGATTGCCTCAAAATAATAACAAAAATTCACTAACACCTTAAATACCATGAATTTAGTATGCCACAATAGTGTTGACGTATACAAATTCAATATTTGTCTAAGGAGGATTTTTTATTAATTTTACTATCATGTAAACCAAACTTTATGACAAATAAAATTAATTTGTTTGTCTTGCTTTGGTCCTACAAATAATAGCAGTGACTCCGATGGAAATGATACCATTATTTATATCTAACTGTATACCATTACTTAATACGAAGTCCATTACTTTATAATGAGTTCCTTCAGATGGAAAAGTGAACACATACTAGGTAACGTTCTATAATTATCCACAGAAAGTTTGTACTGGTGATCCATAATTAGACTCATCCGATATGGAGGAAGGCACTAAAGCCAACATGCAAGTATAAGTACATCACCTACAAACCAATAATGGAGGCCATAGAATTTATTCTAAATAAATTCCCCCTCATACTTAGTTATTTAATAATGAGGGTTATTCTACTAGTTGATATATGTCCATGTTCTCCATTATTAATGTGGGCTCAGTTTATAATAAACATCCACAAACAAACATGCATAACATAATAAGCAAATATAGTAATGAAAGAGAAATAAAATTCCAACTATTATGGCTATAAATCCTACTTTTTCCTCAATTGTGTTAGATCCAGAATATTGCGCTGCGTAGAGATATTCGGAGTTCGACCTGCCCCGTCAGGTTGCGGGGTTCGCGGCAGTGCCCCGATTTTATTTTATTTTTAAGGTTTTGGTTGTCAATTTCTTCATCGAAAACCATTCGACTGCCTCCGGACTGCTAAAAAACAATATCTCATCCTGTACAAAAAAGCCACCACTGCCATCACGATAGACCAAAAAATTTAAAATTATATCAATCCTATGACTCCAGAAGGAGTTTACACATAATCTAGATTGAAAAAATTAAATAAATAAGCACGATCAACCCTCGTGATTTTAATTACATCCATGAAGAACAAAAACTACGACAAGCCATGGGTTTAAATCACAAAAATAAAGACAAGTAATCGATCATAATAGTTGGATCTAAGATGCCTGCAAAACTGAGTTAGAACAAATATATATCTACCAACTATTTTTTAATACAAGTTTTATTGGACAACGTGGATTTATCAATCGATATGCAAATCCAATACCTGCTCTGATACCAATTGATGGAACTGGGATCTCTAGGACCACAAATTTATCCATGCGACGGAATCGAGCCCATACGACAAAGACAGTTTGCCGCATAGCGATTCCCTATCCATGCGTACATGACGATTCCTCATTCATGCGGCAAAGTGCTAGTATCCCCCAGTACTGCGAATTGGTGTGCATATCCATTGATAAAGCATGAACAGGTTTAAAGCGTGATCTAACCCTTCAATGGCGAAAACTAGGATTCATGAATTATATCTGAAGATTTGAGAAATAGATTGTAGCGAACTCTATCAGTCAGTGACCTCAAGATCTTATGTCGCAATCTTCCTCAGGTTGGACGTCGTGTGGGCAACGATCTCCTAATCTTTTCTTCTTCTTGGCTGACCTCTCTTTCTCTCCTTACACAAAGAACAAATTTAGAGAAAGATGCTCCTTTTGATACATATGACAGACAACGAATATAGGGTATATATAGGCTACAACAGGGACCGTGAGAAAAATTAAGGTTAGGTCTTTTAACGGATCTAGGCATCCCGTGCCCAGTCCGAACACGCAATCCAGGTCCATTAACAATAGCTCGATCCTCTAAAGAGCTATTCTTACACTACCTACCTAATCCTAAATTACGTTTATGGGCTCCTTCTTATTATATGCCTTTTCATCTCCAATGTTAAGATATCTAACGTCCGTCGATCAAATTAAGTAACTGACAACTATATTGATCGACATCTTTTGTCCTTAAGTTGTACCACTCAACTTTATTTGTCATGTCAGATATAATCCACCTGCAGGGTTTACCTGACAATCCTTATGAGCTCCTTAAGGGGACATCATCAACCCGATATATCGGGACATGTATTCCTTTTATAATCAACAACCCATCATACACATAATGCTATTACCCAATTCATAATGGATATTGACCCATAATGAATCTCACTCTTTTAAGAGTCAAAGTAATACATACTATATATACAGGTCTGTTATTAAATCTAGATAAAGAGCACAAGCATCCATAATAACAGAGGTATTTGTTCTCTTATGTAGTCAATACAAAGAGAACAACCTCAAGTCGTCTTGTTCAATATGCACTAATGTAAACCAGTAGTCAAGATAGACTAATACCAGATTACACTATAACCTTACCAATGGTTTGTCCAAATCCATCTAGATTGTGAACCATTTATACATTCTACCAAAAACTGATAATACGATCTTCTGTATGACACCACACACCATATTATCTATAATATAGAATGTCAGACACTTGCATAAATATAATATGCAAACAGAAATATAGTTAATACAAAAATGATACTTTTAGTATATAACCCTAACAATATATATATATATATATATATATATATATATATATATATATATATAAAAATATATATATATATAATTATTATTTTATATATATATTTATATAAATATAAATATAAATATAAATATAAATATAAATATAAATAAAAGTATATATATATATATTTATATATATATATATATATATATATATATATATATATAATATATATATATATATAT
Organism: Iris pallida; assembly: GCA_029216955.1. NCBI lineage: Eukaryota > Viridiplantae > Streptophyta > Magnoliopsida > Asparagales > Iridaceae > Iris > Iris pallida. The sequence goes on from JANAVB010034619.1 coordinate 6,202,615, forward strand.
ATATATATATATATATATATATATATATATATAATATATATATATATATATATATATATATATATATATATATAAATATATATATAAAATAATAATTATATATATATATATATATATATATATATATATATATATATATATATATATATATATATATATATATATATATATATGATAGTTGTCCAAAATTCATAATATATTTTCCAGTAAAATTGTTTGAGTGCCAATTGTCGAAAAATTGATGCATCATACTACATTTAAGGTTTCGGGAGATCCTGAACTCGTTTTGCGATCCGTTTTGGAAAAGCTAGCACAAAAATCTATAACATATTAAATTTCTAGAATTTAATAAAATTATTTTATATTCATGTTAAATTGTAGAACATATAGATGACTAGTGAACCGAATCGACGACTTTAGACTCTCTATATTGGGCTTTTTGGGAATCATTGGATGTTATGAATCTCGACATCATTATCTTTTCTTGTTACGACCCGCTCCCGAATAATCGGACACGAGTCGGACACGCCCAGCCTACGTTGGAAGACACAACGCAGTAAGCTGTACAATCTAAGGAAAACTCCAAGATACAAGGTACATAAAATAACACAGCTGCTATACACGTTCCCAATATCACCAATATCCACAAATATTTTTAAATAAAATTAGAGAAATGATAATGCCGGAAACAAATCAGGTTAACCTGAATAAAATATACAATCCTGAAACATGAATACAGAGTACATGACAAATCTCTAAACGATCTAAGAAGGATCTAACTATAACTCTGAAATTCTAAGTCTATTCTGAGGCAACTCTATCCTGGCTTCGGGCTCTGGCCCATGAAGGAGATACAACATCATCAAGTAAACCTGTAACGTATCCTGTCAGGAAAAGAGCAAAGTACAATCCCGACAAGAAATACTAAACAAAGTAAAACTGAAATGCATAAAAAAGGATCTACAATATGAACTATGGTACAAGAACTAGAACATGAAACTGTAGTACATGAATAACAATGAAACTATAGTACCAGATCCAGAACAATGAACTAGACTATCAGTGTAACATGCATTTGAAATAACTATCAGAGTATGTGACCAGCTGGGGTAGTACAGGATACAAGAGCACATGAATAATGGTACGGCTTAGAGTCCCACGTGCACGATGTGAGACCTAAGCTATTAGTCAATGCCTAGCTAAAATAGGATTGGTCACATATCTGTAGTATTTCCCCTACCCTAATGTACAAGTAAAGAACACTGAACAATGAACGGTGAACAATGAACGATGAACTATGAACAATGAATAATCGTGTGTACAACGTGTCAATATGAGAATATGAAGCAAGACAAAATACAGAGTAAAGAGATCGAGTCGGTGTACTTGCCTAATTTTTCAAACCAATGAGTCTCAACTGTCCACCTAGAATAAATTGGGAGCATTGATTAGGTTTACAAACGATGGTACTAACTATCTAACTATTTAAAAGTTTTTAAATACTAATCATAGAATTACTAGCTATCAATAATAATTTTGAGTTTAGTAATCCTTGTAAAATAGTTTGAATCAAGATAACATTAAATAACATTCAATTATCAAAAAGTATTATTTAGAAAATACTTTAAACTATTTATATAAAAATATTTGCTAGCTAAGGAATTATCTAAATATTAGCAAGTGTAATATATATACACATATAGATTGGCAATCTTTACTAATTTTTATTTACTATGGAGATATTTTTCGAGAATTATGCTTAATAATACTTAAACAAATAAGGGACACTGGTAAATATTTTTGGAGTAAAACATTTATATCAAAGTATAACTATCAACTACTACTAATACTAACCAATATCTATTTAAATTTATCATTACTGAATAACATATTAATTAGTATTCTAAATATAAATTAATTACTAATCAACCTGACAATTATTACTGAATAATAATAACCCAATATATCCATCCCAAAAGTGCTTCCCTACAACCTGGTCCCAACCAGCCCAATATTAACCCAGGCCCATACTATCAGACCCAACCCGGCCCATTGGTCATACTTCTCATATTGATCAGCTTGAACATCTACCATTCTCGGCCTATGCTTCAGAATCTAATAACATTTCACAACCCCAAGTCAAGAAAATATATACAGAGTCCAACACTAAGCTCTGCTAAACCATTGTAAAACCAACAAGTTAGCCTAGACATAAAACTCCAACCATATCAACTACTCAACAACAGGTTAAGCAACCAACCAGCAAAATATTACTCATAAAGCCTAGCAAAATCAAACCTAAACTCAACAAAATTATACACCAAACTAAGTAATCTCAGTTTTGAAATACTACTGCTCCACCCCTATACTCAATCCCAGAAATCATCCTCAACCGCTCTTAGCAAGATACTCATAAAATAAACCAAAATTTATACAGAGGAAAGAATATACAATTAAATTAAAATAAGACTCCCGCCTTGCCGAATCCATTCCAGCTGAATGATATCCTCATGAACAAGTTGGACACGAACCGACATCAATCACGAGCAGGACACGAACTCACGCCTAACACGATCACAACTCAAGACACCGACAATGCAACACAGATACAGGTCTGGCACACGCACACAACAGCATTCCTACACGCAACACATGCGATACGCCACCCCAATGTATCGATCCTGACACCGAATACATGCAGTCGGACAAAACTCATATGAAAATTCGACATAGAAACATAAAATCGAGGAGGAGACAACATATACCTGAAGGAAACTTGACAAGATTCACAATGCGTCCAACTGAGCCGAACACGACCCGCAATTCAAAAGCTCACTATACTGCTCTGGTACAGTGGAGATCGGATCGGCTCATACTCAAGAATTTCTCAAATCAAGAACGGTGATCGGCTGGTCAGAGTCGTCGAAAAATTGATCACCGCAAGGAAGTTTGATCAGTGTCTGAACAAAAAAATCAAATCACGGATCCATCAATTGATCAATCAAAAGGAAGAACACACTCCTCGGAAATCCGAACGAACTAACCTCGTCGACAACAATGTTCGGTGGGGGAGAACTCCGAGGAAGATCGTGTCGTCGAATGCCGTCGTGGAAGTGTTGTTGAGAAACCGCTTGCACCGTCGAGAAGTCGGATCTGACCAAAAGGACGAGTTCGTGGGAACCAGTCGCATCATCGTCGGGAAGACGAATGTCGGAGAGGGAAACTCGCGGTGGTGGAGAACCGTCGGGTCGCCGAAAATTGCCATGCCTACTGGGAGAGGAGTCTAGTCGTTGATGTCGTTCGTTGCCGGCTCGCCACCGCCATGGCCGATCGGCTGGGGTCGTATGCCACTGCTCGTCGGGAAGAGAGCGACCTAGTCGTCGGAGGAAGAGTACTTCGTCGCTGCTGCTGCGGGTGGAAGCTTCGACATGGTTGTCTCCTCGAATTTAGGGTTAGGGTTAGGGTTAGGGTTCAGAGGATTTGGAGGAGAAGGGAGCTCTGCTCCTTCGATTCAGAACAGAAGGAAATGGAAAATGTGAGGAGAGAGAGAGAGAGAGAGTTGCTTTAATAGAATTTGAGGAAAAAGGATTTTTGCAAAGAAGTGACACAACAATAGTTTTATTACAAACTATAGGCAGAAATTAGTTAGAGAGTTGGTTAGTTTCCTTAGGAAGAAAGAAAGGAAATGAAGGGAAAACTAATTTTCCTGTTCCACTCAAGTGAGAAAAGAATTTGAAATTCAAATGTCTTATTAGGACATTACAACTGAGAAAAATAAATTAGAGGAAATAAATACTTAAATATTTATAATTAACATTTCCCTCATTGTGAAAAATCTCAAGATGCTACTAAAAATTACAAAAATGATTTTTAAATATTTTATATCTAAAATACCAGAATACTAGAGAATATACTAACTTTATTAATCTAAAAGTTACTATTCCTCAAATAAACTAAAATAATATTTCAAATTTTTTAAATTACCATAAATTCATAAAGTCGGAAAAGTGGGGTTACAAATCTACCCCCCTTAGAAAAATTTCGTCCTCGAAATTTCAGGAGCATAATTAGGCACGATCAAGATAATCAAGTACAAAATTTGAAATTGGCACGATTTAAGTGATACAAAAATAATAGTTATGGAAATCATGATCAAGGATAATAGTCTCAATAGTATCCGACAATCATGCATATCTGGAGTCACTTTTCCTGCAGTTCCTGCCCCTCTAGTATGTATCTGGCTGCAGCGAACCTTCGGTTCCATGGTCTCGATAATAATAGACTACCGAGATATTTTATCAACTTTATCCGATAATAATATGAATTTAGGACTTAGTCCTGATAATATCCGAGAACCTGTGAATACCTATAATTACTTTGACTTAGAACCCCTACCTCGCCAGTGTGCATCTAGCCGCAGTGAACTCACGGTCTCCATAATATGAGTCATAGTAGGTTGTCGAATATTATCTCAACTTATCCCAAAAGAATTTCAAGGAGTTTTATGAAAGTTTTAAATAGTATCTGTTCTTTTAGAAACAAGTTTATTAGATATCCAAAGACAATCAAAGTCAACAAGTAGTTACTGAGTACTACGAAACAACAGTAAGATAGGGAAACTTTAGAAACAAGTCTCGAAGAGAAAAACAACAAAGAAAATGCTAGAAGGAACATCGAAAGAAAGGTAGCGATCCACGAGTGCCTCCGGTCGTCAGTACTCGTCCGGAATCGGGATGGTCTCCACTTCATCGGCTGTTAGAAGGTAGACTCGCCCCTCTAGCTGGACTCCCTGTGGCTGCTGGATATGAAGAGGTAGGTCCTCCTGCTGTGGTCCGGGTGCTCCCCGTGCTCGTCCCTGGCTGTACGATCAGCGGCTTCTGGACAGTCTTTGACCTGGTGAGCAGGTGATCTACAGAACAAGCAAAGCCTCAGTCTCTTGCGGCATTCGTCGTAATGATATTCCGAGCGGTGATAGTAGTTGTACGTGACCGCTAACTGCTGCCTCTGTGGCTGATCTGCATAAACTCTGGCTGGATGGTGATACTGCTGTGCTGGCTGCTGTGGCCTCGCCTGAATCTGAGTCTGAGTCCTCTTCGCCAGTGTCTGATAGCTGCTGCTGCCGATGTCCTGATCCCTCTTAGGCTTCGGGTCCATCTCCTTCTCCACAGCCTGAGCAATCTTGAGGATGCTTGAATAAGTCATCACCTGGCTGATCGCCACTGCATGCCGCAACTCCCTGGTAAGGCCCTTCTTGAACCTCCAAGCCCTCTCCTCTGGTGTACTAACTAGGTTCTTCGCGAACCTACTGAGTCGGGTGAACTCCGATGTGTACTCTGCCACCGTCATCTTCCCTTGCTGCAATGCCTCGAACTGCATTCGAAGCTCATCTTGCTCCACGTCTGAGAAAATTTTCTTCTTGAATAATATTTTAAAGTCTGTCCAGAGAATCTGGGGCACAGCTAACTGAGGCTCCTCTCGGTACCAAGCTCTGGTAAGATCAAAAAGTTACATGCTCGCAACTTCCACCTTCAGGTCATCTGGAATCCTCGCCATCTTTAGCGTCCGCTCGACGTTTTCCAACCACTCATCAGCATATACTATTCCTTTATGGCCCCAAAAATCCATCAGATAGAGGTTCTGGTAATCTCTAGCGGTCCCTGGTCTCGGTGCTGCTGGTGCTGTAGGTGCTACTGATGCTGGTGGAGCCGGCTTTTGGGTCTTGAGGGCATCCATGATCGTAGCGCGGAACTGCACAGCCTAATAGTTCTGTGCCTCCATGAACTGCTGGAACATGGTCATCACCTGAGCGCCATCAAACATCATCGTCAGAGGCAGCGGAGGAAACTGAGAAGGTGGTGGTGGAAGCTGCTCCACTGGTACATCGACCGTGGTCTGATCCGAAGTTCCTGTACCTCTGGGCTGATCTACGGTCTTCCTGGTGGTAACCATCCTGAAATAGAAAGAAACTCGTTGATTGCTAAGTCCTAGAAAAATAATAAACCTCTAAAAATATTGAGTATAATCAATCTCTATATTCACTAAATATAACCATTTTCTATGGATCCTATGCTGTGATGAGTTTTTCTTAGTCTAACAGGTTCTCCAATAGCACTCTATAGCCTAAGTGCCATTAGGACAGACCTGCATGGGCCACCACTAAAAATATGTCACGACCCGCTCCCGAATAATTGAACAGGAGTCGGACACGCCCAGCCTACGTTGGATGACACAACGCAGTAAGCTGTACAATCTAAGGAAAATTCTAAGATACAAGGTACATAAAACAACACAGCTGCTATACACATTCCTAATAGTGTATCACCCTGAAATGATAAGGAATCTGTCCCTGTCTCGGTATGCTCATGCCAGCTACCCAAGGAAGATGTCATGGGACCTGACTCCTTTCCAACAAACTAAGGTTGGAAAGATATGTCATAAATTTGGAAAACACAGAAGATACATATTCTTATGTGCTTCCGAGAAGTACAATACGCACTTGAGGGTTCTAAAGCCAAGTTGCGTACCAGCCGATGATTCGGCTTTGATGCTACCCGTCTGAATACCCATCTTCACAAATACCTATGCTGCATCTGAAGGAGAATACCCTCGCTTAACCATGAGGATGATGGGTTTGATGCACTTGGAGATTGTACATTGGAACACTCTTCGTGTAGGCTCTAAACAATTTTCATAAAAGCTGACTAAACTGAGGCTTTATGAAGCTGTTTCGACTACTTCTTGCAGGATCCATAATAATCCCAACCTATTTTTGGCCTTGGCGGAGAGGTACAATAGTAGGACCTGCACCTTCGCTACTCCTTATAGGAAAATGGGCTTTCTTTGTATGAGATGCAATATATCTCACATCTGTCAATGGAGGAGAACCCCTATGAAGAGTACGTGCCGACATAGGATGAACTGGAGGCGTTAACAAGAGAGAATTCTCTTATGGTGGCGGTCTTTGATGAGTTGCTGTGTCATTTCATGATCTACACTCATATGTACAACAGCAAGCCTGCGGGGACGTGCTACACGTCCAAGTGGTTGTCATACATTTTCTTGGGTCATGTCCAGGAGAACAAGGTACAGGAGCAACAGAAATGCGATCGTTGCCCTTTTGAGCCGTTCTATGATCAAACTATTTTTAAGGTGATGAAAGACTCCGGCCGCGGTGACTCTAAGTTGGTCAAAGACTGGCGTGATTATGTGGCTGATACTCCTCTTGGAAGCTATATATGACAGGGTGGCATAACCTTGTCCCCAGAGGCCACTCTAGCAGGCTTCTTTTCTTTATGGTTGCGAAGGTTTGTAGTTCCGAGAGCCAGTGCGGTCGACCGGATACATCGAGGTGTACTATTCACCGTCGTGCGTTTAGTATTCGGGTATAAGATGGATATACTATCTGCCATGACGAGTCAGCTAAACGCGGGACTCCAAGCATTCACGGACGCCATGATAAAGAATCCTAATTCTTGGAAGGATTTTTCTCGCACTGAGATGCCGTATACTTATTTATTCGCCTGGTTGTTACTACACCATCCTTTATTGATGGACCCAGCTCTTGGCATTGGAGGAGCGTAGGCAGCGAACTTCATTGGTAGATTCGCAAAGGCAAAATGGAAGGTGGAGTCCTTATCTGATTGCAGAAAAGCATTAAATTTGGGCGCTGACTGGAAAATTTTCTCCATTACTCTCCCACCTGGGTAAGAGGACTTTTCGGCTCCTATGGTAGACTTGGAGCCCCTTGCTCTCCATCCACCTCCATATGCTTTTTCTTGGCTGAAGATGATCATCTCATCTAGTATACCGGTTTGAGAATGACTGTTATTTAGAATCGTACCTGCTAAGCTGCTTTGCTCGTCAATTTGGCTACGATCAGCTGCATATTGGGAATGCAATGACATGTCTTAAAGCCTTCGGACATTTGATTGATGGCGCTCGACGTGAGGATATTTTAGTGTAAGAGGCACGAAAGCTATTTTTATCATGCCCTCCGCCACTTTTGAGAAAGGTTCACGTATGTTGAGTTCATACGCGCATTTTTTTTGTAAACCCCTATATTTTATATTTATATATTTTTATTATATTTTATAGATGTTTTATTTTAAATTCTTGATCATTAACTAGCTAAATGAATTACTAGTATTTATTAGTATTAAATTTTGAGAGCCATTCTTATATATAAAATTATTGATTTCCAAATTAGGTTAACATGAGATGGTATATTGAGGTATAAATATATATATATACATTTATATATAGATATATAATTACACATTGTTATATATATATATTATATATATATATATATATATATATATATATATATATATATATATATATATATATATATATATATATATATATATATATAATGGAATAAGCTCTCTCTCTTCCGGCGATTCTCAGGAGATTTTCGGCCGAGTCTTCGCTTCTCCGGCAGGCTTCCGCCGCCCGACAGGGCGGCGCTCCCTCCTTTTCCCATGCTCGGCCCTCCCCCCTCGCGGGCGGCGGCGCGGCCGCGTGTTCGCGGGGCACCTCCTGACCACCCCTCCCATTCTCCCCACCCCTCTCCCATATCCCCCTCGCCCGCCTCCGCTTTCCTTGTAGCGGTCGATGAGGCGGGCCTCACCCCCGCCGCCGGTCGTGGAGCTCCTCCCCTCCTCAGCAGCCTCTCCCCCGTCGGTACCCTCGGCCCACCTCTCCCTTCGGTCCTTACTCGCCGGACGAAGACGTCGCCCTACGCCTACGCGTCGTCGGCCACCCTCCTTCAGATCCATCCCGGCCTCAGGGCGCGGACTGCATCGGGAAGTGAGTCGGCAGGCCTTCTGAATCTTCTGAGGTGGTCATAGGTGTAACATACCCCAGCCCTCGACGAGTACGTTGGTAGTAGTTTTCATCTTTTCCCTTTGGAGCGCAAATCCGTAAGGAAAGACGCCGGCCTTTCCCATAATTGAGCCTCTTGTTGCTATTCAAGTCGTAGCCCATCTTCTGGATAAGGTTTTTGGCCTGCACCGTGTAGCGGTAGAACTGCATTTTGCCGCTGTTGAGGTCTGGGTCTTCAAGAGTTATTCGCTGCGGATGCTTCAATCGATCGAATATGATGGGTTCGTCTTATTTTTTCCTGGCTGGAACTACGAAGTAGGCGCCTCTGGCAGGGACAACCCAGCTCACATGGTTGGCAGTTGTCACTTGCGTTTGTAGTTTACACAGAGAATTGTCCAGGAAATACTTTGTGTTCCAGCACGCGCCAGAGTAGTTCGATGACAACTTTCTATTGATGAAGTGGGACATCTTGTCCCGAGGGATTACGTCATCGAAAGAGTGGGCCTCTGTATCGGCACAGATGAAATCTTCTAGCTCTTTGTCAGTGAGGGCTAGGGCTGCCGCCGGAGGAGAAGGAGGATGCCTCCCTTTCAGCTTGACCATCAAGGGAATGGTTGTTGGATGCTCCTGCGTCTTCATGGTCGACCTTGGGGACCTCCGGGGTAACCTCATTCGTATAGGCTCCTGACTATCTTCCATCGTCACTGGTGGCGAAGCTGGAGCTTTGCCCCAAAGCTTAACAACAAGAGGCGCTGACACCTTGGGAGGCCTTCCTTTCAGTCGAACCTTTAAAGGTTCTTCGACCACTGCTACGCATTATGAAGCTATCTCTGCCTCGTCATCAGCATCATTTCTGTCGTCTTCCCAGGGGACTGACTTGTATAGATCAGCATCTGTACAGTAGGCTTCAAGTCCTCAGAACTGGTCGATATCAGCGAACTCCATTTTGATAGTCCCGTTGCTGGCCACATATTTCATACACTGATGTAAGGTGGAAGGGACAATCATGTACTCATGGATCCATGGTCGCCCCAGCAGCATGTTGTAATTTATGTCTGCATCAATGACATAGCAAGTCACTTCAGTGTGAAGGTCGCCGAGCCAATGGCTCGCTCTTTTCTACGTTGAAGCCCTCGATTGTTGTGTTTAAGGTTGTCAACCGATGCATCGGAACTCCTAAAGTTTGACGCAGGCTTCTTGGGATAATACTCAAAGAGGAACATGGGTCGATGTGGATGCGATCGACCTTAATGGCACCGATATACCCCGTATAGTGCAGGGGGCGATTGTGTCGGTTATCCTTTAGCAAGATGTCTTGCTGGATAAAAGTTATACTGGGAATCACTTCGACCACGCTGTGGCAATGTGGGCAAGCTACGGGATCCACTTTCGGTTGCTAAACCTGGGTGAGGAAGGACTCGGCATTCTGTAAAGCTTTACTAAGCGCATCTCGGGTCTTTTTAGAGAGGCGGAGGAGCTCAAAAAGTGACAATCTAGCCGAAGTATTAGCCAACTGCGCTAGAATATCGAAGTTGTAGGGCTTCATAGGCCCGATTGCTGGATCCTTTCTGAGAGGTTTGTCGAAGCAAACCTCCTTCTGTTTCTACTTGTCTACGGTAGGGGCCCGGGATGGGCCTACCTCTGGTGCCTCAGGGATCTGAGGTGGACCTGCTCCTGATATATCTGGGACATGGAGAGTATTTGGTGGAGACTCCTCCTGGTCTGGAGCCTGGCTCTCCTCTTGCCTCTGCGCCGAGCAGGTAGTCACCAAAGCATCGTCGGTCGATGTCGAGACCATGCGACATGCCTTACTTTTCTCCCCTTAGGTAGAAAGAGTTGTAGATGACATCATGTCGGGAACTAAGTCAAGATATATCCACATGACTTCGCCTTGAGGCATGGAGAACGGGACGAGCCCTTGAGCATTGTCCCGTGCCGACGGAAGGTTGACTACTTCCATCGTCGCCTTTGGAATAGGGACGATGCAATCTTGTACCTCTGTAGCTAGAAAACTCCCGAACTAGAGAGTAACGATGTTGGCCGTGACGGTCTTCTCTGTAGGACCGTTGAGCACCTCTAGATGGGGGGTGAATAGAGTGAGTGCGAGTGCAGCAGAAAATAATCACCAATTTTAAAAATTAAACAGATAACTATAGCAGTAAATAAGAGACAGTAAATAAATATAGCAAGAGATAGAGAGATCAAACTCAGTGACACAACGATATATACTGGTATCCCTCGAGAGGACTTATCCAGTCTCGAGTACTATTGCTCGATGTTAATCCACTAAGGCACAAGCTAATTGAGAGCTTGCAGTCTCTTACAACACCGTGCTTGATGACAAGTGCACGACCAACTTCATAACATTGTGCTTAGTGACGAGCACACGTCCGGCTCTACAACAGAGATAATTTCTGTACTTTGAACAACCTCTTTACAACTCTTGAGAACCAAAAGACTCTAGATTGAAATAGATATTATTGACTTTTGGCTAAGAGAAGTATATGTGTGATATGAAAACTTTTGATCGGGTAAAAACACTTTATTGAATAAAGAAGAGAAGATGAAGAATGAATGAGTGATTTGGAATGAAAAATTCTCTTCTATTTATAGGTGTTTTCTAGGACCGAACTCGGACAGAGTTCTGACAGAGTTCTGACAGAGTTCTAATGCAAAGATTTTGCATAGGAACGTTGCATGCAGATTTGGAGGCAACAAATATTTAAATTAAAACAGACCAAACTCGGGCAGAGTTCGGACCGAACTCGGTTTGAGTTCTGTCTAGGAAAAATGTTAAGCATTTGTAAAAAGTTGTTGCAGAATGGAATAGAACTTTTTGGTAGATGGAATAAGGATAGGTAGGCTGTATAGAAAAGTGGACTAAGATTAACCTAAGCCAGTATTATCCAGTCGATCTTACAATTTATATCCTAGACTCAATAAAGATAAAATACATAGTAAATTGTAAAATAACTCGGACTGGATTCCATTGAAAGTAAGCTTCAGACTGATGATTTACGTGCTTGATGATGCAGTAGTACGCTTGTTGATATTGATTTCACAAGTCCTGAAATGGTTAGCAGCAGTTCATATATTTTGTGTATTGACTTAAGTTCATGTTGATTATTAAAATCGGGTGTGACCATGGAATGGGCCAACAATCTCCCCCATTTTGATAATTGACAAACTTGAGTCTATACCAAAATATATCTAAAATAGAACAATAAAATTACCTGAAGAAAATGGTTTTGGTAGTCTTTCTTTGATTGTTGGTTGATTTTGGTATTGTGCTCTTTTTCCCCATTTGTCAATGAAAAAATGGTTTTAGCTCTCCCATAATGTGTGAAGCCAACAATGTTCTTCAAACAGACAAAGTAATACTAGAGATAACCAAATAACAACAGTTCCACAAAGTGCATAAAACAAATAACGAGTACTGAAAATAATAAAAATGTCATGAATAATAGAAAGATACAACCATCATCATCATCACAAAGTGCTAATAAATGTCTAATTATGAAGTTTAGACAAAAAAACTACATCATAGATCATCATCTATCAGCCCTATCCACAATCCACCAGCTCAAGTTCGTATCACATCGGAGTGTCATCACCGCCAGGAGCATCCGGAGAAAAATATGCAGCAGTAGGATCGAAGTGAGAGAATATCGTCTCATCTCCGAACCTGGGTCCAGGGAAGCTGGGGTGAGGAAGTATAGTAACTGGATGTGATGGGTCATGGGAGAGACTCCAGTGAAGATCAGCAATGCCGTTCCGCAACACCTGAACTTGGGTGATATGGCAAAACTCGGAGTCAAGATAGCTCTGATGACGTTGCACAGAAAGGGCAAAAAAATCATCGAAGCGCTGATAGAAGCCATGGTCAAAACCCGGAGCAGGGGCTGGAGCAGCAGCATCAGGAGGAGGAGCCTCGGGGTTAGCATCTGGAACAGGGTCAGCACCAGGAGGCAGAGGAGGAGTAGGGTATAATCTGGACCTACTCAGCTCTATGGCTGTGGAAGAATAAGAACAGGTTTGAAGATCGATTTCAAACCTTTAAAAGATAGAGGCCAAATGCATGGGATAGATGATGTTACGTCCTGCATTTCTGCAGTTCAGCATCCAAGCCATCATGGTCTTGGAAACAGAAAAAGGAATGCCAAAGTGAATGTGATACATGGCTGACAATTCCAAGAAGGTAATCTCATCAGAGGATCCCTTCTTTGGAAGAAGAACATAAAATACAAACCTATGAAGTTCATAGAAGTTTTGGTTGAGATTTTTGGAGTAGAATCTTCTAGGAACAGGTTTGGGATGGCACAGAAGTTCTGTGAAGGAATCAAGAGTGACACCTTCGGAGAATTGGATGTGATGGATATCCACTAATGCTTCACCTATATCAGGAACATGGAAGTATTCACTGATGTTGGTGGCACTGAATTCTAGTTCTTGCCTAGCAACGCAAGAATAGAAATTTTCGATAGGTTTTACTTACAGGTTGCAGTAAAACATATGGACAGCGTTGTCACAGATATTCTCAGCTACTTCAAGAAAGTCACGAAAGCCGAGACGGTCGAATATGGGAGCATATTAGAAAATATAGTAAAGTTTACACGTGCTCCAGCACAAATTCTACGACCAGAGAAAGAGTCAAACCAAAGGTCCGAAAATTCTTTGTCAGGAAAGAGACCGGAATCAAAATCATCGGATCCTATGGGTCTAGCTGGACTAAAGACATTAGTGGGGACGTAGTCAGAAGAAGAAGATCCTGCATATGAGGAATCAACCTTTCTCTTCTGGCTCTTGGGTGCCATAGATGAGAGGAAGGGGATAATGGAGTACCTTAGAAAGGAGGAAGAAGAATGAGAAGAACAGCTCACTTAAACTCCTGAGAAGCTTGAAAGGAAGGAGGAGGAAGAGCTCTTGGGAGTAAAGTAGAGTAATTCTCGGTTTGGTGGTTAGAAAAAGTGGAAGGAAGAAGAGGTATAAATAGGGCTAGGGCCGGCTGTTCGGTTCTGGAATCTGAACAGCGTCGACCGAACTCGGTCCGAACTCGGTCAGAGTTTGATCCGAGTTAGGCTGCTTGTATTTCCAATGCCATAAATGCAGTATTTGTTTAAATTTTGAGTTTATGACTGTTGACTTCTTCATTTAATAACTTTTATTACTTTGGGTTAGTTGTAGGGGCCGAATTCTAGCAAGCGGTAGTCCGAAGAGTAGTGCACCATGTCGCTTCAGGCTATTTACACCTGTATGACAGAAGGACCCTTTCGGCTTGTACCCAAAATAATTTTCGTTAAATAAATTATGAAGTTTCGAGTTATAAAAATAAATTTAATAAACATACTACACTATGAATCTAAAAATTCAAATATGCCGAGCTCTCGCCTCATAATGTTAAATCAGTCTTCAGCCAGTGGTTTTGTGAAAATGTCTGCTAGTTGATGATCTGTGTCAATAAACTCTAGGCAAATATTCCTGTATTTTGGTGATCACGTAAAATGTGATGACGGATCTCAATGTGTTTTGTGCGTGAGTGACATACAGGGTTCTTAGTCAGGTTAATAGTGCTACTATTATCACAATAAATGAGAATCTTAGTGTAGTACAGATTGTAGTCTTCTAGGATTTGCTTCATCTACAAAATTTGAGCACAACAACGTCCTGCGGCGATATACTCAGCCTCAGTAGTTGATAATGCTACAAAATTTTATTTCTTGCTAAACCATGAGACTAAGCCTTTCCTAGGAAATGACACATACCGCTGGTACTTTTATGGTCTACTTTACATCCTGCAAATTCTGTATCCGAGTAACCTATCAGGTCAAAGGATTTAGTTTTAGGATACCACAAGCCGACTGCAGAAGATCCCTTAAGGTATCGAAAGATACGCTTAACGGCACTTAGGTGTGATTCCTTAGGATTTGCCTGGTATCGTGCACAGATGCAAACACTGAACATAATATCAGGGCGACTAGCAGTTAAATATAATAAGCTACCAATCATACCTCGATACTTACGCTGGTCGACAGGTTTTTCGTTTTCATTAGTGTCAAGCTTTGTAGATGTATCCATTGCAGTTCCGATAGGCTTTACATTATCGAAGTCGTACTTTTTCAGTATGTCCTTCGTATACTTGGCTTGATTGATGAATATTCCTTTTGAGTGTTGTTTGATCTGGAGTCATACGAAGGAGTTCAGTTCTTCCATCATACTCATCTCAAATTCACTCTGCATACACTTAGCAAACTCTTGATAAAATTTTTCATT
Source organism: Iris pallida (assembly GCA_029216955.1). Taxonomy (NCBI): domain Eukaryota; kingdom Viridiplantae; phylum Streptophyta; class Magnoliopsida; order Asparagales; family Iridaceae; genus Iris; species Iris pallida. The sequence goes on from JANAVB010034619.1 coordinate 6,217,711, forward strand.
AGTAGAACCGAATATAATGTCATCAACGTATATTTGCACAAGAAGAATGTCATCATCTAAAGATTTGATAAACAAAGTTGTATCAACTCTTCCTTTTGAAAAACCATTATCAAGTAAGAAGGCACTTAGGCGTTCATACCAAGCACGAGGTGCCTGTTTGAGTCCATAGAGTGCTTTCTTAAGCTTGAAGACGTGATCAGGTTTTTGAAAATCTTCAAAGTCAGGAGGTTATTTCACAAAAACTTCTTCTTTTAGAAATCCGTTCAAAAATACACTTTTTACGTCCATTTGAAATAATTTAAAATCATTAAAACATGCAAATGCACAAAACATGCGGATAGCTTCTAGTCTAGCAACAGGAGCATATGTCTCGTCATAATCAATACCTTCTTCTTGATTATAACCTTGTGCCACTAGACGTGCTTTGTTGCGTAGAACTTGTCCATCTTTACTAAGTTTATTTCGGAACACCCATTTTGTACCAATTATCGATTGACCAATAGGTTTAGGAACGAGTTCCCAAACTTGGTTTCTCTCAAATTGATTTAGTTTCTCTTACATGGCATTAATCCAAAATTCATCAGTAAAGGCATCTTCTATATTCTTAGGTTCTATTTGAGAAATGAAAGCCACATTTGCTGCTATTTCAGAATCTCTAAGAGAGGAGCGTGTACTTACACCTTTTGATACATCACCTATGATGAGTGTCTCTGAATGATCAGGTAGAAACTTCAATGATTCAAATTTATGGGCCAGATCTACCATAGGACTCTTATCGGTTTTTGCTTGTACACCTTCATCATCACTGTCGCTAGATCTGTGACTATTGAGCTCATCAAAAGTAATGTTAATGTATTCCTCAACAATCATAGACCTTTTATTGAAAATTCTATATCCCTTACTCTTAGCAGCATATCCGAAAAATATCCCTTCATCTGCTTTAGAGTCGAACTTACCCAAGTTGTCCTTGGTGTTCAGGATAAAACAGCGGCATCCAAAGACTTTGAAATAAGAAATGTTTGGAATCCTTCCAAACCAAAGTTCATATGGTGTTTTCTTCGAGATAGGTCGAATTAACACCCTATTTAAAATATGACAGGCTGTACTAACAGCTCCTGCCCAAAAATATTTAGGAAGATTATGCTGATTCAGCATGACTCTAGCCATGTCACTTAGAGTACGGTTCTTCCGCTCCACAATACCATTCTGTTAAGGAGAGTTCTAGGACAAGAAAATTCGTGGTAGTACCCACTATCATCACAAAACTTTTTGAAATAAGTATTTACGAATTCGCCACCATGATCACTTTGGATACGAGTAATCATGAAGCCTTTTTCGATTTATACCTTTTTGCAAAATAACTGAAATTCAAAAATAGCATCACTTTTGTTTGATAAAAAATAAACCCAAGTAAAACGAAAGAAATTATCAACAATAACAAAAGCGTAGAGCTTACCGCCAAGATTAGCGCCTCTACTAGGACCAAATAAATCCATATGTATCAACTGCAAAGGTCTAGAAGTACTTACAGCGTTGATGGATTTAAATGTAGACCTATGTGCTTTATTCTTTTCACAGTCAGTACATGCCATATCTCTCTTGAATGGAATCTCGGGGAGTCCTTTTACCAACTTCTTAGTGCTCAGTCATGAGATAGTGTCCATATTTACATGCCCTAGTCTCATATGCCATAGCCAGCTTTCATCTAAATTAGCTACTAGTAATCTCCTCGTAATCCATAGCCAGTCATCGATTATTAAAATTGGGTGTGACCATGGAATGGGCCAACAATCTCCTCGTAATCCAACGATATGACGTTGGCATTAATGAGGCACTGAATTTACCCATTCAACACATAGCAGTCCTGTGTTGAGTGATGGACATACTGGTGATAATGGCAGTACTTGGGATGGTCCACCTTTCCCACTTCATTAGGACACCTGGGTGCCGGGATGGACAGTTTGCCACTCTTCGTAAGCATCTCGAAGAGGTCCAGCGTATGCTCGTCATTAAAGGAGTAAGTCTTCCTCGGCCTTTGCGTTTCCGCAGACTTGGGGTATGCAGCTACTGAACCTTTGGAGATGTTGAGGGTCATGGCTTGCTTGCCTTTTTTGTCTTTAGGGTTGTTGCTGGATGAACATCTCCCCTTGTCTTCGGGCGCAGGAAAGTGTAGCCCCAGGAGCTGCGTGTTGTGGGCTTTCCTTTGTGCGACATCCGCCTCTGTAATAAAAGGCGTCCACTCCGTGCAGGAAGAAATGTGCCACAATTTTATAGCGGGCAGCATGTTCTTGCGGCAGGAGTATAGGCTCGGACATGCCGGGTGGTAATCTGAGGGCTACTAGCAGAAGCGCTCGATGTATGCATGGACAGGCTCTTTATCCCTCTGGATAATTTCCATGAGGGTCGACATGGTCACATCCATGCCTCTTTCGTAGAATCGGTCCATGAACCGAGTCTTCAGGTCTTCAAATGATGAGATACAGTCGTCTGAAAGACTACAGAACCACTCATAGGCTACCCCCTGTAGGGCTCCTATGAATTTATTGGACAGGAGGGCGTCATCCTTTGGCAGGTGCCCCGTTACTTAGGCAAAGTACCTCAAGTATTGTCGGGGAGACCCCTTCCCTTCATAAGGTATAAGAGTCCGTGGATTATATTTGGGAGGATAGACGACGTTGTCCTACTCGGCATGGCTTGGCTGTCGGATTCCCATCTTCCGGAGCATTGCTTGCTTCTCCTTGGCATAATGACGAGCATACAGCTCCTTGATGGCCTACTGTATCTCGGTCGGCATTGCGGAGCCTGTAGCCGATGGAGTAGACGAGGATGGTCCTGCATGATTGGTAGTAGGCAACCTGCTAGATTCGTAATTAGTTGGCAGATCACGCACAGGTGTAGAGGTAGCGGGGGCCATGCTACTCTTGAGGTCGATTATGACCGAGGACATGATCTTCATGGTGTCTGTCAGCGTATCAAACTTCGTCTCGAGGACTTTGATATGTCTGAGAGTTTCGTTATTGTCTTCCTCATTGCCATCGGCCATGAACACAGACCGAGAGTGAGGGTGACTCGAGGGAGCCGTGGATCTTCACTTTCTGGTTCAGACGCCTGAGTCTCGCTGTCCTGAGGATATACCGTAAGATTGTGATCTTCTTCGGACTTAGTATGGTTGTTACCCTCGATCTGGTGACTGGCTACACCGATGGAGACATCCGTGTTGTATTGCACCTCGTCAGATTGGAATACAGGGTTATTGTGCATGGTAGGAGGCTGGCTACCCCCAGTTTTTGGCAAGGCACCCAATGCAGATGTGGAACGAGTGCCTTGGAACACACGTACATCGGGTACCTTAGCTTTACTGTTCTCTGACCTTCTCTTGGTTTAGCAACCGATATGGAAGGATTCTGGGAGGGCTTCTTAAAAGCCCTAGAACCCTGCACCGTGTAGCATATGGCAATACGGGGCTCGTCTTCTCTAGGGCTTACCGACCCCCTGTTAAGCCTCTGGCGTGGGGTTGGCATGGAGTAGAGTCTCTGGAAGACGGAATGTCAGCTCGGCAATGTAACGCCCCACTCCCGTAGGAGCGATCGTCCTCGCTAAGGCGTGATGCCGCACGAGCCTAGGTTGCGCTCGTGAAAGGTGGGTTCCATAACGGCCGATTTCAGCGGCTGCGACGGGATCGTCGTACAGAAGTCCCAAGCAGAGACATTGAATAATAGCAGCAGAATTTGAAGCAAAACATAAGTCATTGCAAAACACTCTTTTATTGATATTGAAACGAAGGTTACAATAGGGCACAAGGCCAAGATTACAAGTCTCTCAAGCTCACATTACAAATCACTCATCTATCTCTCATCTTTCAATACATGTCTTGAGCCAGCGGATGCTTTGGAAGGCGACGTCCATACATTATGTCCAGTATAAGTCTTGAATACATGCGGCCGCTCGCTTCAAATCGCCAAGGAACTCCGTGCCTTGATGCATCCATGCGAGCTCCGTGCCACGAGCTTCTACCTGTGCATGCAATAAAAACTATGTGGGTGTCAGTACTCAACTGTACTGGTAGAAAGAGCTCCTCGCCCACCCATACAAAACTAACACGTTAATTTACTTTGTGTGTAATATAGTCCCTTTTATAATTGTCTTTCTACTCTTTTTTTAGGATCGGTTTAGGACAGACGCCTTGGCCTATTTTTTGTCTCAAGGCCATTTCGTGCTTGCAACACAACGTCAACTCAACAACGTTAACCTATCAAGTCGTGCTTGCCTTACGGCTTAAAATCAGAGATACAACTACGCGATAAGACTCCATTCCCGTGTGACCGTGCTATAAGTCCTTGTTGAGGCCATGCCTCGCAACTTAAATGAGACTCAATCATATCGCCGCCTCGCGGCCCTTCGCTACTAAATCATCAACTGACCCATCCAACTTGCGAACTAAGTGTCACTCGACCAACTTTGCCTTGCGGCGTTTCCCGACTTAAACTCAAGACAACTCCAACTTATGCAACTTATATGCCGACAACTCAAGACTCGACGCCACATCTCGTGCCGAAGCACGGTGTCTTCGTTGCAGCAAAATCTTAGGCCCAATATTTTGTGTTCCAACTGTACACACACATTCAACTCGACTCCTTGATATACTGCACTCAATACTCGACTCAATCCAAAGGCATACACACGGATCGTCGCCCATGCCGACTCATCTATATGAACTAGTTACTAGCGCCCAACGCTATAATGGACTCCTTTTGAGATTTTGATTAGACGGACGCTCCTTGCCAGCGCGAGTAGCTAGCTCCGCTATAAGTCCCTGCTAACCCATGCGGTCATCCAGCACAGCTACGAATGTCTCCATCGCAACGGTTCCCATAGGCCGCCTGGGTCGTCGTTCGAGAAATAGATTTATTTTACCTTGTACAAGTCGTCCAATGACCATGCAAGACTCGACTCAAATTGATGTCTCACACAATCAATCTACTTCTAGTGTTACCATCTCTTTCAGGGCCAAGTTCAATACTTCTCACATCTGAGACCTTTCCTCGACGACCCAGTCGCGAGCATTTTTCTCTCTTGTCTCGACGACCCAGTCGCGAGCATTCTTCTTTCTTGCCCTATCATTTTACTCAACTTAAGAATAACTATTTGAAAACACTTTCCAAACTCAATAAATCAACCGTGGCCCGTGCCTTAAAACACTAAATCTGTGACATCGTATCTTAAACCAACTTGATACTCTATGTGATACCACCGCCCAAGTCATACTCTATATGACGGGTCTTACGATCGTGGGACTATGTGGTTATATCTAGCCGTAGAACTCATAGGATTGTGCTTGCTACTACTCCTGATAGCTTAACATAACTTGCCTAACATACTTTACAACAACTTGACGAGCAAAGACTGCGTCAAGCTTTGCGTCGTGGGAACGTGCCGTGCACGCGTTCGACTTTGAACAACCAAGTTATTTGGGGTGCCTAGACTTATGCCACAAGCCGTGTAATACAACTTAACCCGTCGACGAATAGAGGCTATGCCACGCCTTGGGCGAAGAGACCGTACATGCTTTATGAAGCATTTATGCGGGCGACGCCTATGAATTTGGCTAACTCTTAGCTTGTGGCGAAGACCAACTTTTCCTTCTCCCAAGCCACGAGACGAAGGACTGAGTATCATTTTCAACGTACGCCGTGCACCACTCTAAGCCGACCGTTGGACCTTTCCAAATTCTAACTCAATTCGACCTGTCGGGATTATTCCCTTTAGCTATGTGGATTCGTCTCTTTTATTATCAAGCCTACTTGTGCGAGTTGAAAACATGCGATTTATTATGTGAAGGCAAAGATGAGGCGAGTTCACCGAAACTACCCTACCTGAGAGAGCGGTCGCCTCGACCGAGCGATATCTTCGAGCAGCCGTTGCAAGGCTAAGTTCGAACGCCATCGACGTTCTGATTCCTACGATTGACTGAGCGAGACGGGGCACTACATCATACAACACTCAGAAAAAGTTTCGTCCTCGAAACTAACTGAGTATACTTATCGTCTTATCACTTTAATCAACATTCACGGACTCTCGCACACACTACTCCTATGCATTTCCCAAATCTGAGCCACGCTCGTGCTATCCACAATCCTTTCTTTAAAACTCAAAATCTCAAAATCCTCGACACTTTTTTGTACCTCAAATCTCACTTAAATTTGACGTATCACTTAGTTTGGATCGTGCACACATTTCAGGCGTCCCCGAAATACATGCATTTCAACCAAGCCTCGTGATAGAGAATCCCCCATCACCACTCGAGTCGGATCGTGCATATTTTCGGGCGTCCCTGATATACGTGCATGTCAACCGAGCCTTATAAGTGGTGCCTCCATAATTTCTATCGCTCTGTACCGGAACGTCTGCCTAACCGCTAGGCTATGTCTTTTAGGCTATAGTCAATCTGTTAGTATTGGAATCATAGTTCCCAAACAACAACAATATCAACATTGACCCCATCCTAAGGTCAAACCAAATTGATAGTACGGGGTTTTCTACCCAAGCTCGCATCACTCCGATTTCTAAACATCGAGCATCGATTCCCTACACACATCCTAACGTTCGTCGTACGGGGTCCGAGTCATTTAGCAAAGCCATCCTATGATAAGTCACGTTTCAACCAACATCTTGATGTATCAATATTGCTCGTCCAATAAACTATCTTGTATAGTCTATCTTTCGAACACGTTCGACATAATCTGCCTATCAATCATTCTCAAGTCAAGCACGCTACGACATAATTCATCGCTAAACCAAAATTCACATTTTACATTCCCTAAGTCATTTATCCCAATTCACGAAATCGATCACAAGGTCATCTGACTTAACAATACGTTGCGCCCCGATCTCACGCGAGTCAAATTTTCTACGGTGGGCATGAATCACCATGCATGCTCCCACGGGATAATCATCCTCATCGGGACGTAACTCTTGTTCGAGTCTAGACTAATTCATTCTTGATGCACGGATTGGACCTACTCAATCCTCAAGTTTATTTCATTCATCAATCGCAAGTCCTAACATCCTTAAATTTTCTTTCGTATCAAACCGACAAGTCGAGATAATCAAAGTTGCCGCATCCTGAATTTTCGAGTTCGATCATTCCCGTGACATGAACCACCATGTCAGCGCTCACGCGGAACGATCGCCCCAAATCCGACACAACGTATGTGCGAGGCTGGAGTTGCACTCGTGCAAGACATGATCGTCGACGTTGTGGCTATCAACGTAACCATCAAGACACGAACATTTTCATCCAACATTCATCTCAATCAAAATCCTAAGTATAGCATCCAACCGAACAATAATATTTGCACGATCGTCATTCGCCGAGTCAGAGTACCCCCGAGTTATTGCATATTGATCTTTGATACGCCTCAATACCATCAACGATATGCGTAACTTGACGGTCTTTCTTTGCAACCAATTTTGAATCGTGCGAATGATGCTATCATCCGACTAGATAATCTCCTCGACATTCAAGTTCAAGTTCAATCATTATCCCTCCAATCATTTACGACATCAATTTTTTCAAACCAATTTCACGTATTGTTCATCCGTTTATCTTAAGTCATCGACCAACGTGTTTCCTCAATTCGCATCATTCCTTGCTAACTCAAATCATCGAGCAACATTCAATCCAATCCTTAGAGTCATTACGTAACTTCAAAATTCAACTTTTCATGTACGCTATCTATCTGTCGTGCTAACTTTTCATATACGAACTGTATCAATTTCTTCGATCAAGTCATCGTTCGCTACACCTTAACTTTTTCCTCGATTCGATTTCATCTACTCGCTCATTTTTGCGTTTCATACTTGTGTAATCCTCAATCCCGTGTACGTTCCGTGTGCGTCAATTTCTAGGTTGTTCGAATCACACATCGTCAAATCTTAAGACTATAACTTGTTCAATGATACTCAATCTACGGCTTTGCATACACGCGATGTTCGTTGATAGACTCATTGACACCTCGAATCCTCAATCAATCGATCGACAACCCTGAAGCTATCGCATACACCACTCAGGGATGAAGTCATTCAACTAATCTACAACAGTATCATTCGAATCAAAATTGACTTCTTCAAATCTTTCGTTCGAACCATTCCTCAATATCCAAGCACGCTCATCTATATCGTACCGACGTTATCGTCGTTCGATAGCACCCTTATCGATAGTCATCTCATTTACTCAATCGAGTTCAACTCATTTTTGCTCGACACAATTTAATTCCCGCACTCGACTTTTCCATGGTCGACTCAACTTTGGTGTATATGTCCAGCCCGACTTAGCCAACCGTGCTTATACGAACCATCTTTTCGTTTTTTCAAAACTGTTCTTCTATGTTTTGTAAAATAGATAGACTTATTGTATGGACATCCCATGGGACATTTGAGAGAGAGCGTACTAACGATATCAACTTTGCGAAAGCAACAATTCAGAGTTTATGGAAACAACAGAGTTAAAGAATTCAATCGATAGTCCAAGAACGTAAAGCCGTGCTCTGATACCATTATGTCACGCCCCGCTCCCGTAGGAGCGATCGTCCTCGCTAAGGCTTGATGCCGCACGAGCCTAGGTTGCGCTCGTACAAGGCGGGTTCCATAACGGTCGATTTCAGCGGCTGCGATGGGATCGTCGCACAGAAGTCCCAAGCAGAGACATTGAATAATAGCAGCAAAATTTAAAGCAAAACACAAGTCATTGCAAAACACTCTTTTATTGATATTGAAACAAAGGTTACAATAGGGAGCAAGGCCAAGATTACAAGTCTTTCAAGCTCACTCAAGCTCATATTACAAGTCATTCAGCTATCTCTCATCTCTCAATACATGTCTTGAGCCAGCGGATGCTTTGAAAGGCGACGTCCATACATTATGTCCTGTATAAGTCTTGAATACATGCGGCCGTACACTTCGAATCGCCAAGGAACTCCGTGCCTTGATGCATCCAAGCGAGCTCTGCGCCACGAGCTTCTACCTGTGCCTTCACATAAAAACTATGTGGGTGTCAGTACTCAACTGTACTGGTGGAATGAGCTTCTCGCCCACCCATATAAAACCAACACGTTAATTTACTTTGTGTGTAACATAGTCCCTTTTATGATTGTCTTTCTACTCTTTCCTTAGGATCGGTTTTAGGACAGACGCCTTGGCCTATTTTGTGTCTCAAGACCATTTTGTGCTTGCAACGCAACATCAACTCAACAACGTTAACCTATCAAGTTGTGCTTGCCTTACGGCTTAAAATCAGAGATGCAACTACGCGAAAAGACTCCATTCCCGTGTGACCATGCTATAAGTCCTTGTTGAGGCCGTGCCTCGCAACTCAAATGAGACTCAATCATATCTCCGCCTCGCGGCCCTTCGCTACGAAATCATTAACTGACCCATCCAACTTGTGAACTAAGTGTCACTCGACCAACTTTGCCTTACGGCGTTTCCTGACTTAAACTCAAGACAACTCAAACCAACTTATGCAACTTATATGCCGACAACTCAAGACTCGCACATCTCGTGCCGAAGCACGGTATCTTTGTTGCAGCCAAATCTTAGGCCCAATATTTTGTGTTCCAACTGTACACACATATTCAACTCGACTCCCTGATATACTGCACTCAATACTCGACTCAATCCAAAGGCATACACGCGGATCGCCGCCCATGTTGACTCATCTATATGAACTAGTCACTAGCGCCCAGCGCTATAGTGGACTCCTTTTGAGCTTTTGATTAGACGGACACTCCTTGCCAACACGAGTAGCTAGCTCTGCTGCAAGTCCCCGCTAACCCGTGCGGTCATCCAGTACAGCTACGAATGTCTCCATCGCAACGGTTTCCATGGGTCGTCGTTCGAGAAACATATTTATTTTACCTTGTACAAGTTGTCCAATGACCATGCAAGACTCGATTCAAACTGACGTCTCACACAGTCAATCTACTTCTAGTATTACCATCTCTTTCAGGGCCAAGTTCAATACTTCTCACATCTGAGACCATGCCTCGACGACCCAGTCGCGAGCATTCTTCTCTCTTGCCTCGACGATCCAGTCGCGAGCATTCTTCTTTCTCGCCCTATCATTTTACTCAACTCAAGAATAACTATTTGAAAACACTTTCCAAACTCAATAAATCAACCGTGGCCCGTGCCTTAAAATACTAAATCCGTGACATCGTGTCTTAAACCAACTTGAAACTCTATGTAACACCACCGCCCAAGTCATACTCTATATGACGGGTCTTACGATCATAGGACTATGTGGTTATATCCAGCTGTAGAACTCATAGGACCGTGCTTGCTACTACTCCTGATAGCTTAACATAACTTGCCTAACTTACTTTGCAACAACTTGACGAGCAAAGGCTACGTCAAGCTTTGCGTCATGGGAACGTGCCGTGCACGCGTTCGACTTTGAACAACCAAGTTATTTGGGGTGCCTAGACTTATGCCACAAGCCGTGCAATACAACTTAACCCGTCGGTGAGCAGAGGCTATGACACACCTTGGGCGAAGAGACCGTGCATGCTTTATGAAGCATTTATACGGGCAACGCCTATGAATTTGGCTAACTCTTAGCTTGTGGCGAAGACCAACTTTTTCTTCTCCCAAGCCACGGGATGAAGGATCGAGTGTCATTTTCAAAGCACGCCGTGCACCAACTCTAAGCCGACCGTTGGACCTTTCCATATTCTAACTCAATTCGACCTATCGGGATTATTCCCTTTAGCTATGTGGATTCGTCTCTTTTATTATCAAGCCTACTTATGCGAGTTGAAAACATACGATTTATTATGTGAAGGCAAAGATGAGGCGAGTTCACCGAAACTACCCCACCTGAGCGAGCGGTCGCCTCGACCGAGCGATGTCTTCGAGCAGCCATTGCAAGGCTAAGTCCGAACGCCGTCGACGTTCCGATTTCTCCGATTGACTGAGCGGGACAGGGTACTACAGGCAATCGCACAGCCATCTGCTGACAACGGCAGTTGATGGTAATCTGGGTATAAAAGTGCCATAATTTAGGTACGTCTTGCGCCACAGATTCTTCTTCCTCTTGGAAGAGGGTTGGATCTTCTGTCGTAGCACTCCCATTATACATGCAGGGAAGCTGCATGTAAGCACGGTCAGAGCAGGTCTGGCGAGGATGCCTCATGTCGCTCCTACGGAAACGCTGCTCGTATGGCTCCCTCTCCGTAGGATGTATCCCCTGGCTTGGCTTACGCACAGGAGTACCCTAGTGGAGGGGAGATTCGACTAGTTGAGGCATCGGAGCGCGAGAGCCAGTCTTGTATAGCTTTCCGTCGGCTGCGTATGTTACTGTCAACACGGGCCTCTGGTCTACCGCAAGTGTCACACTCTTGTTGTACGAATCGTGAGCCACCTGGGATCTCTTTCTATTACCTCCAGCGGAGGAGTAGTATTCAGAGTCCGACGAAGGTTTACCTAAAGGGAAAGCGATTCTATCGAAGATAGATCTCCTTACCGACAATACTCCCGTCGTGAGGGGTTGGACCGGCGTACGCTTCCTCTGGCATCGTTCCTTCATCAGTTCAACCATGGAACCACCATCTTGCTCCCCATGCTTTCCTGGGACGGGAATCGGGCGAGGGGATAAGGCTATAACAGCCGGGATCTTCTCCGTGGCCTTGACATTGAGGGGTCCTGAGACGCAGTTCCCGCCATCGTGCTGCTGGCTACAGCCACCTTAGGTCTCCAGATACGTCAAGTCTTCTTCGGTAGTACGAACCGCTTCGAAGACTTTGACTTTTTATCAGAGAGGAGATCTTCAAAAGCCTGCTGGTTGAAGCGTACGACCAGCATGTCTTGAGAAGCTCCCAGCAAGTTGTCATCAGATTGCTTCACCGCCTTCTCGTTGGAGTAGAAGGTAGTCCCCAGCAGAGTCGTCATTTTGTTCGACGTAACAAAATGTTGAACGAACTTTTTTGCTTTATTGAATGTATAATGTATCTGTGAACAAAGAAGGAAGTCCTAAACAGGATATTCTAAGTACAGGGAGAAGAGGTTTCTGAAAAAGTGTGACGATGGAGATCGAGTACTGCAGCGGCTCCATGACTTCGTTGACGATCTGACGATGAATCAACCTTGCTATGGCTCTCTGGCGTCTTTGATGGGACTCTGGGGTCACCGATCAAGAGGCTGTCTGGATGAGAAGATCCTTTGAAGATGGTTTATTGGTTGGTTCTTTGGTTGATAGGTGGATGAGGGTGGTCGACTCTTCGTAGATAAAGATCGCTGCTCCTTTGAAGATTATCGATTGTCAATGTTCCCTCTCTCTCTTTTTTCTAGTGGAAGAAGAACTCCTATTTATAGAGAACCGAGCACATATACGATGTGCATTAGGGTTTCTAAGATATGAAAGAATCTGCAGTCATTGCACGGTGCAGGATTCTGCAGCGCTGACACGTGGCGGAACTCGATATTTCCTCAAACGAGATCTCTGGTGGTTATAATCATAACCGAAGGAGGTAACACATGGTGCGTGCTGATTGCTTGTTCGGATACAGCCGAGTAAATCTTGGGATTTCATCCTAGATTTGGAGTCTAATTGATCCTCATCTAAGATTTAAATCAATCTGATATGATATCAATCATGATTTAATCCCAATCTTCTCTACAAGAGATGGGTTAAACAAACCAATTGGGGTAGACCCATGCTTCCTGCACCTCTGGTTTTGACTAAGTGCTGTTGTGCTTCTGGGGCGTCGAGTATACCGTGCTTCTGGAGACGATAGAACCTCTGTGCTTTCAGACGACGAGTGGACTTGAATTCGAATGACGATGAGACTTCTGTGCATATAGAGCAACTTATGAAGCTGTGTTTCGGGCTACCAGAGTCACTATTTTGTAGGCGACAAGTAGGCTTGTGCTTCAGGTTGGCGAGGTTACTGTGCTTTTGGAGCGACATGTTGACTTGTATTGGTTGCGATGGGAGTTCCCAATTCTCTTGTAGAGAAGTGACTTAAGCTTTTGATCCGAAGCAGATGACTGCATCATGGGAATGGATATGGTGTGAGCATATCACCATCCTGCGCCTCATACGAACGTAGGTAAGTAGATGCTCCTCTCAACAGTGAAGACGCTAGCTGTGAAGGGAAGGGTATGACACCTTTGTGCGTCTAAGATTGGTGCAGGCAGATTATTGTGCCTCTGGAGTGAAGACACTGACTTCTGGAATAAAAGAAGGGGAAGGGAGCCTACCACCATCTTGTTTCTAAGGTTGGCATAGGCAGGTAGTTGCGCCTCTGGCTTAAAGGCTTTGGCTTCTTCAAAGTGCTGAGTTACTGATATGCTTCTGAGAGGCTGCGCCCACAAGAATATCAGAACATGCTTCAGTGGAGGTCAATCCTCCAGCGTGTGTATTGAGAAGAAAGAAGGCTGCGCTTCGATGAAGATTGCATCCCTTGTAGATCCCTCTAGGCTTCTGTCGAATCTGTACTAGATCCTTTGTAGAAGAACAAAATTAGTCCCGTATGAATGGTCGTGATGTGTCTGTACTAGACTTTGGTAGACATGACAATAAAAGGACTCCTCTCCATATCTTATGTTTTTATCTTTTTAGTACTGAGCCTGAGTCTTTTGCATCTTCTGCACTTTGGCGAAGGGATGTCTTCAGCTGAGATTTTTCATGCTTCTACAGTGATGACGATTAACTGGTCGTTTCACAGGAATTACTAATACTTCTTCTAGATTAGCAAGTGCGTCAACCTCTGTATTGCATGCTCGATGTACATGTTCAATGAAGAAACCTTTGAAGGATGTAGCCAATTTGCCTGCTGCTTTATTATATGGAATGAGATCTTGATGACGAATCTCATACGTGCCTCTAACCCGGTTAACAATCAGTTTAGAGTCTCCATATACTTCAAGATACTCGATATCCAACTGTTTAGCTAACTGGAGACCAATGAGTAAAGCATTGTACTCAGCAATATTGTTAGAAAATGGCTTATCCAGATAATAGGCTCTTTGAATAGCTAATCCTTTCGAGGATACAAGGACAACTCCGACTCCAGCGACAATAATATCGTTAGGTCCAATTCTAGATGCACCATCAAAGAACAGACGCCAAGCAATTATCCCTTCTGAAGTCATTAGACTCTAAAGTTTCGTCTAGAATCTCGTCGTACAGTTTAGAAGTTTCAAGAATTGGAAGATCAGCCAGGAAGTCAGCTAGGGCTTAACCCTTAACTGACTATTGCGGGACATAGACCATATCATACTATGCTAGCAATATCGCCTACGTAGCGAGTCTAGAGTTGAGTGTGCTAGGCTTTTTCATCAAAACCCGTAGAGGATTGACTCTGGAGATGACATGAATGGTCTGGCTCGTGATATAATAGCATGTTTTTTGGACAGCGAACATCAAGACTAGACATTATTTTTCTACCAGGCTATATCGATGTTCAACACCAATTATTGTGCGACTAAGAAGGGTATTCCTGTTATTAAAGGAACTAAGACTAGAGGGTTCATCAAATACCACTTTATGTCTTCAAATGCTTGTTGACATTCATTAGTCCAAACGAAAGACACACCTTTCTTCATCAATTGAGTGAACGGTCTGTAACGTCCAGAGAGATCTGAGATAAATCTTCTGATGTACGCAAGTCATCCCTAGAATCCTCGTAGCTCTTTTAGGTTGCGTAGAGAACGTATCTCTGGAATGGCTTTGACTTTTTCGTAGTCAACGTGTATACCCTTAGAGGTAATAATGAATCCGAGAAATTTGCCACTAGAGACTCCTAGAAATGACTTGGTGGGATTCATATTGAGTTGGTATTGACGCATTAGATCGAAGAAAATCCTTAAGTCTTGGATGTGATTTTCTTTTAGACGACTTTTGACAGCAATATCGTCGACATAACACTCGACTGTTTTCCATTATTGTTCACAAAAAATAGTACTCATGGCCCGCTGATAGGTAGCACCAACGTTCTTGAGACCGAAAGCCATAACTATGTAGCAGTAGACTCCTAGAGGAGTACAGAAAGATGTATGCTTTTCATCTTCAGGATTCATCATGATCTGATTGTATCCAGAGAATCCGTCCATTAAAGATATTTGTTCGAACCTGCAGGTATTGTCGATCATGACATCAGTGATTGGAAAAGAAAACTCATCCGTAGGACAAGCTGCATTGAGGTCTCTAATTAAAGTCAATGCAGACTCGGACTTTTTCTGTCTTCTTCATAACCGTAATGACATTAGCCACCCAGTCGGGATGTTGTTCCTCTCTGACAAAATTGTATGCGATGAGTTTCTTGACTTCAGCTTCTATGGTATCCATCATATCAGGTCAGAATTGTCGTTGTTGTTAGTTGACCTGTCTAGCATTCAGCAGTATATTGAGCTTGTGAGTAGCAATCTGAGGATCCAGTCTCGGCATATATTTATAGCTCCAGGCAAATACGTCAATGTATTCTCTAATGAGCTGGATCAACTCTTGTTTATCTGCTTCCGGAAGACTTTTGCTGATAATGATTGGCCTTGGAGAGGCTTCATCTCCGACGTCAATCAGGATTAATTGATCCTCAGTGGGTGGTTCACGTCGTTCGAAAAGAAGCTCCTATTGAGTATCCATCCTTTGTGCCCAAGGCTCTTCCTCATAACCTTCGATAGAGTCGTTATTATCCTCTAAGAATTCAGCAGTAACCAAGTTGGAAGATAGAGTCACTCAATGGACGTGCCCTATGCTGGTGTCTGAATCCCATGAGGAAGAGTCAGAAAAATTAGACTGTTCATCCTTATCAGACTAAAAAATATCTGGGGTTAAGACTGGCGTAGTGTAGCCTAACCCATGCTTTATTTTGTTATAATATTGTGATGACTTGCCTTTCGGGGCTGGTATACAAATAGGAGTTCGCCTACCCTTACCGCCATTGAGGCCAGATTTAAAATTGTAGCCCATTTTTTGAATGATATTCTTGGATTGTTGACTGTAACAATGTAGTTGAATTCGTCCACTATCATCATTTTCAGAAACACTATCGAATATAGCTCTTTGATTTAATCCTTTATTGAAGAGGATAGGATGCTCATCTTCCTTCAGGAAAGGAATTAGAAAGAATGAGTTTTGTACTGGTTCAAATGATATCTCATCTTTGAGGGGTTGAATTGCACCCAAGGTAAGAGGTTCAAAATTGTCTAAATTTTTTAAATAACACTGTGTGTATTAATTGACATCAATATACTGCAAAGGAGATACTCTTTATTGATATTTGATTCAATATTTACAATAGTGTTCTTAACCTTGGCCGATGCTTTGTCGAGATTAATAACAAGATGAGAAGAGGTAGGAGGTTTGTTATGACATAGGTCGATAACAAGCGACTCAGAAGAGGTGAGCTCCCTTTGTTCCACTTTCTCTATAGGGGGAGGCTTAGTAGAAGGAGAGAGATTAATGGTCAGCATCTGGGAGGACGAGGAACAAGAAGTTCGTCCCTTAATTGGAATTACCAGGACCTCATCTGGATTACTCTTCCGATCTTCTTCGATGTCCATAGCCAATACAGCCTTCATGTACTCTTCTTCGTACACCTTAGAGTAATAGGCCGCGATACCTCGGAAGGGATTGAGATAAGCCACTTCTTTCTTGACTTCTCCAATGTCACCAACGTATTTAAAACATTGATAGAGAGTGGATGGCACAATGTGTTAGGGTTATATACTAAAAGCATTACTTTTGTAGTAACCTTATTTCCTTAAATTTTGAATGAGAATCATATGGGCAAATGTTTGCATAATGTATTTGTTGCAAGTGTTAATGCAAATGTTTGATATTCTATATTATAGATAATATGGTGTGTGGTGTCACACAGAAGATCATATTATCAGTTTCCTATGGAGTATATAAATAGTTCACAACCTAGATGGACTTAGACAATCTATTGGAAAGGTTGTAGTGTAATCTGGTATTAGTCTATCTTGACTATAGGTTTACACTAGTACACTTTGTGTGTATTAAACAGGACCACTTGAGGTTGTTCTCTTTGTACTGACTACATAAGAGAACAAACACTTCTATTATTATGGATGCTTGTGCTCTTAATCCGGATATAATAACGGACATGTATATGCAGTGTGCATTACTTTGACTCATAAAAGAGTGAGATTCATTATGGATCAACAACCTCTATGAATTAGATAATAACATTATATGTATGATGGGCTGTTGATTATAAATGGAATCCATGTCCCGATACATCGGGTTGATAATGTCCTCTTAAGGAGCTCATAAGGATTGTCATGTAAACCCTGCAGATGGATTATATCCGACATGACAAATAAAGTTGAGCGGTACTACTTTAAGGATAAAAGATGTCGAATCAATATAGTTGTCAGTAACTTAATTTGATCGACGGACATACGATATCTTAACATGGGGAGCCAAACGAGCATATAATAAAAGGAGCCCACAAACATAATTTAGGATTAGGGAGGTAGTGCAACAATAGCTCATTAGTGGACCGAGCTATTGTTAATGGGCCTGGATTGTGTGTTCGGGCTGAACACGGGATATCCAGATCCGTTAGGAGGCCTAACCCTAATTTTTTCTCATGGTCCCTGCCGTAGCCTATATATATCCTCTATTCTCTGGCCGCCAGATTACTGATCAAAAATCTAAAATTTTCTCTAAATTCGTGATTCACGTAAGGAGAGAAAGAGAGGGCTGCCAAGGAGAAGAAAAGGTTGGGAGATCGTCGCCCACACGACGTCCAACTCGAGGAAGGAATACGTGCAAAAGATCTTGGGGTCGTCTGCTGGAGATAGCAAGGAATTACTTGTCTCCTTTCCGCCGCAGGTATAATTCGTGAACCCTAGTTTCCGCCTATGAAGGGTTAGAACACGTATTAGATCTGTTTAACTTTTTATCGATCAATACGCACACCAAAGAAAGGGTCCTGGGAATCCCCAGTTCTATCAATTGGTATCAGAGCCACTTTGGATCTACGTATTGATTGATACGTCCATGTTGTCCAATAAAACCTGCACTATGTAATAGTCGGTAGATGTAGATCTGTTCTAACTCGGTTTTGCAGGCATCTTAGATCCAACTATTATGGTCCAATGCATGTTTTTTTGATGTGTTGTTTAAACCACGAACATGTCGTGGATGTTGTTGTTGCTGTGGATGTAATTAAAATCACGAGGGTTGATCGTGCTTATTATTTTAATTTTTTCAATCTAGATTATGTGTGAACTCCTTCGGGAGGCATAGGATTGATGTAATTTTAATTATTTTTGATCAATCGTGATGGCGGTGGTGGCTGTTTCTGACGTCGGACGAGATGCTGGTTTTAAGCAGTCCAGAGGCAGACAGATGATTTTAAGCAGTCCAGAGGTCGAACCCCGTATAGATCTGCGCAGCGCCAGATTTTGGATTCGGATAGTCGAGGATGGAGCAGCAAAGATGACCATAATAGTTGGATATTTTCTCTTATTTTTGTCATTTTGCTTTTTCTGATTATGCATGTTTATTATTGTGTGGTTTTTTTTGAAAAATCAAGCCTACATTAATAATGGACAACATGGACATAATATCAACTAGTAGAAAAACCCTCATTGTTAAATAACTAAGTGGGAGAGGATTTTTATTTAGTATAAATCCTATGGTCTCCATTACTGGTTTGTAGGTGATGTAATTATACTTGCGTGTTGGCTTTAGTGCTTTCCTCCATATCGGATGAGTATAATTATGGATTACCAGTACAAACTTCCTTAGGGATAATTGTAGAAAGTTACCTAGTATGTGTTCACTTCTCCATCTGAAGGAACTCATTACAAGGTAATGGACTTAGTATTAAGTAATGGTATACACTTAGATACAAATAATGGTATCCTCCCCATCGGAGTCACAGCTATTATTTGTATGACCAGAGCAAGACCAGCATATTAATTTTATTTGTCATAAAGTTATATTGACATGATAGTAAAATTAGTAAGAAAAATCTACTTGAACAAAGTTGAATTTGTATACGTCCACACTATCGTGGCATGCTAAATTCATGGTGTTCAAGGTGTTGGTAAATTTCTTATTATTGTTTTGAGGGAATCAATATTTAGTTAATTCAAAAAGTTTTTTTTGCCCTACATAATTTTATTTATGTGATTTTCAGGATTTCAAAAATGGGTTCTTTCAGTCCACTTATGGTGATTCTTAAAGAAAACAAACTTACTGGACCTAATTATATTGACTGAAAACGTAATTTGGACATTGTTCTGACTGCTGAGGAGTACAAATATGTACTTGTTGAGGAATGCCCACCTAAGCCTGATGCTAACTCTGATTTAGAGGTCAAAAAGGCTTATAAGAAGTGGAAAAAGGTAGATGAGATGGCGCGGTGTTACATTCTGGCATCTATGTCAAATGTACTGCAACATCAGCATCAGGCCATGGCCACAGCTTATGACATGATGTATAACCTCAAGGAACTCTTCGAACATCAGAGTAGAGCAGCTAGGCAATTTGCTATGAAATGTTTGATGAATACAAAAATGGCTGAGGGTACACCAGTAAGGGATCACGTTCTCAAGATGATAGGTCATCTGAATGAGATGGAGATCCTTGGAGCTGAAATCGATGGGGAAACCCAGGTCGATATCATTCTCGGGACTCTGCCTAAAAGTTTTGACAATTTTTGCCTTAATTACAACATGAACAAAAGGTTGTATAGTTTGGCAGAACTTGCAAAAGAGCTACAGGATGCTGAATCTCTCTTTAGGTAGAGTGGTCATATTTTTGTTTCTGAAAAGGCTTCTACTTCTAAGCCAAAAGGCGGTAAGAAGAAGAATAACATTCAGAAACAGGCAAACTCAGCAAAGAAGGGCATGGGATCTCATGGCGCGGTGAAAAAGCCGAAAGGCAAATGTTTCAAGTGCAAAGGGTCAGGACATTGGAAGACTGATTGTCCACTTCTCAAACAAGGGAACAAAGACGGTATATCTCATTTACTAGTAGTTGAAACATGTTTAGCAGTGTTATCTACCGGCACCTGGTGTGTAGATACAGGAGCCACTAATCATGTCTGCAATACATTGTAGGGTTTCCAGGAAACCAGACGGCTCAGTGATGGAGAGATATGCTTGTTCATGGGTGATGCTACAAAAGTATCGGTCGTTGCATTAGGAGATGTTACTTTATCTTTTGGTAGAAATAAGTCTTTGACATTGAGAGATTGTCTTTATGCACCTTCACTTAGAAGAAATTTAGTTTCTGTTTCTATGTTAGTTAAGGATGGATATTCAGTTTATTTTAATGACAATATTGTTATTAGAAAGAATAAATATTTTATCTGTTCTGGTGCATTGGTTGATAATTTGTATGTCATTAATCCTATTTCGCCCACAATGCAACTTATGAAAATGAATAATATGTCATCTAACTTAAATAAGAGAAAAGAACCTTCTTGTATGAACCAAACATATCTTTGGCACTTACGATTGGGGCATACTAACCTAAGAAGGATTCAAAGACTAGTTGAAGATGGACCTTTGAGTTCATTGGAAGTGGAGGCACTACCAGTCTGTGAATCCTGCTTGGAAGGTAAAATGACCAAAAGGCCTTTTACGGTAAAGGGGTATAGGGCCAAAGATGTGTTGGAATTGGTTCATTCTGATTTGTGTGGACCCATGACTATCCAAGCTAGAGGTGGCTTTGAATATTTTGTCACATTTATTGACGATTATTCAAGGTATGGATACATTTATTTGATGTGCCGTAAGTCTGAGTGCTTTGAGAAATTTAAAGAGTACAAGGCTGAAACGGAGAAACGTCATAGAAAATGTATCAAGTCATTACGATCAGATCGTGGTGGCGAGTACCTCTTTGGAGAGTTTAAGGATTATTTATCAGAGGCTGGGATTGTATCCCAATTGACTGCACCTGGAATGCCCTAACAGAATGGTATAGCCGAAAGAAGGAATAGAACTCTTATGGAGATGGTTAGATCAATGATGAGTTATTCGGATTTGCCAGATTCGTTTTGGGGATATGCCTTAGAGACTGCAGCTTATATTTTGAACTTGGTTCCTTCTAAGTCAGTACCTCTAACTCCCACAGAGCTGTGGATTGGGCGTAAGCCTAGTCTGAAACATGTTCGCATTTGGGGTAGTCCAGCACATGTGCTGAATGGGAAAGCAGATAAGTTGGAATCTCGTACAGAAGTACGCTTGTTTGTAGGCTATCCAAGAGGAACGAAAGGAGGTTTATTTTATAGTCCTAAGGATCTGTTAGCACCCTGAATTTCGGGTTAATTTTTTTTTCATTTTATTTTATTTCGTGATTGATTTGGTTTTGATAAATAATTTATTTTGTTATTTTTCCTTAAGTGTACTTTTCCATGCCTTTGATATTTGGAGTATCAGGGATGTTCAACTCTGGAAATCTTCTTCATGAGTTTTGGAGTGGACAGAATTACCTTTATGACGGTATATAGTGTCCCATCCAAACTTGTTCCTTTGTACTCTTTCTGCTTCGCTGAACTTCGGGTCGGTTTAGACCATCTGATTGTTATTTATTTTCCCACTCTTTTCCTTGATCATTTTCAGCGCGTTACCATGACTTTTAATTTGGGAGCGCAAGACCAGTCAGTTTCTTGAAACCAACTTCTCATGCTTGATCTACTCGAGACGCTCGTCACCCATGACCTTCGTGTCCCACTCAGACACGTCATTTTGTGCTCCATTTGATTCGCACAACTTTTCCGACGCGTGACCCGATTTTATTTCACTCCACGGCGTCACATTCATTTTCCAACTTGATTTGTGGGTCCCCTGTCGACCAAAACCTGTCAGCCCCAACTATGGACATGGCCCACCTTGAGCCTACTACCCGTCCGCCACTTGTGTCCCATTTATCGGAATCCCCATGTGCTACTTATTTGCCCATGATCATCAACGTCTAATTTTAATTCGATTTTTGCACAATGTCCAGTTTTGATCCAATCCGGCTCCACCGAGTCCAGTCCAACTCCATGATTTTCTCTATCATGACACCCTCATATTTTTTGCTCAAAAATATCAAGTACTCTTTTACTTATTTTTCCATATTTAATAGAAAATTCTTTTGATGTTAAAATCCTTTGGAATGACCTATTTTTGCTAAATCAATACTAGCCCTTTGATCCCCTTCAATTAATCACAACCATTGATTTCCCCATTAACTTTTCCTAGTAGCCAACACCACACATGGCCGGCCCTAACATTATGGATAGAATCTTCTCTCTCTCTCTTATCCTCTCATTCTCTCTCTACATTTAATTTCCACACAAAACAACTCCACAGCATACTCCCTCATCCCATGCAAACAACTCCTCCATGCAACCGATCTCTCCTCTCCGAGCCTCCCTGGACCTCACTCCCACGACCACCCTGGCTGGCCTCCGCCGTGGCCGAGCACGGCCGGCCACCCACCAATCTCCCCTCTCCATCTCTCCTCCTCCTTCCATCTCCAACTTCAAACCACCACCATCACCACCATTTCTGCCACCATCACCACCTTCTTCGAACCACCCGAGCCACCAGCCTGGCCGTGCGCCGCTGGTCGACGACCACCCCTACCTCGCCGTAGGCCGCGCGTAGCCCCGCACGCGCCACTGGCAGCGCAGCGGCAGCAGCTCCACGCGCCAGGCGCGCGCGCGCGCGAACGGCACCACGCCGCCGCCGTCGCCGGCCGTTGCACCGGCGTGGCCGACCCCTCCGTGGGTGGCCCCCCTCTGGGCGCACCCTAGACTCTCTTCCCATGGCGGCCAACGTCCTCCGGGACGCGCCGTCGAGGCGATTCGTGCGTTTTGAACGACGTCCCGTCGTGACGCGCGCGGGATCGAGTTCGTTTTGACGCTCCGTCGCAGCGACTTCGTGCACATTTTCCTGGAGATTCGACCATTGGATCGGCGATTTCTTCGCTCCGTCGCAATCTCGGTATATCCACCTTCGCTCATGTCAAATTTCGTCCGTTAATTTTATCGTTTGATACATGAAAATCGGCCACCAAGTTGACCGTTTAAATTGTATTAAATTTGGACAGTTTTGTGGGGCCAACTTCGTCAGCTTGTATCTCCTCCACCGCAGCTCCTCTTGGCGTGCTACCAGTTCCTGTGCGAAGCTGGTATAACCCTCTTACTTCCCTTCCAGTTTCGTTTCATTGTGAGCTTGTTTGATTGGTTGAATTCGACGCCAAAGTTGGCCGTCCGAATTCATAATTTCCAACTTGTAAAATTCTATTTTTGAACACGGGACTCCAAATTTCATTTCTGACACCACCATTAGACTCGTGGCATCGTTCTGGCATGTTTTCATATAAAGTTTGTTAGATTTGGAGAACGTGGGCCCGGGCACGTTTTTCGGTGCAAAGCAGGTCCCACATTCTGGGTCAACGGAACTTTTTGACGCCGGCTCATCGGAATCCAATTCCGGATATACCGTTGAGTTTGTATCGTCATTTTGGACTCGTTGACATATAATTTGCTAGGTTTTGGTGGACATTGGATCGGGCACGCATTTCGGTACAAGTCAGATACCAATATCCGGGCCAACGGGTCATTTTGAGATCGGCTCATCGGAATCTAATTCCGGATATACTGTTGAGTTCGTATCGTCATTCTCGACTCGTTGACATGTAGTTTGCTGAGTTTTGGAAAATTTGGCTCCGGCATGCTTTTTCGTGCAAATCGGAATTCCAAGTTCTGGTCAACGGGCCAAATTGAGATCGGGTCAACGGAATCCAATTCTGGAGATACCGTTGGGTTCGTATCGACATTCTGGTTTCGTGGATATATAATTTGTTATATTTTATTGACTTGTTTTCTTGCACATTTTTTGGTGTAAAACGGCTCCGACACGGACACCGTTTTGACCAAAAATTACCTTTTTGCCCTTGTGTCCAAATTGGACCGTTGGGTAGGCTATCCTAGCTAATTTGACCATACTGGACACGTTGGCGATGTTTATTTCATCGTCCGACAATGTTTGTTGATAATTTCTCTGAGTCTAACCTTTTTATAATTAATTAATAATTAATTCATATAATGTTCGTATTTTGGGATTAGTACAACGAAACTGAGATCAGCCAATTCCAGTGATCTCACATCGCTGAAATTGACAAGTTGGACACGTGGATCACTATAATAAGATTATCAACCTTACCGATAATCTCCTTATCTTGATTTGTGTGTCGTAAGTTTCGACGTACAAATAACGAAGTACACTTTATATTAGACTAGATTTGACCCTGTTTGACCAGAGTTGACCAGTTGACCCAAAGTCAACTGTAAGTCAACACTTGACCTAGTTTGACTAGATTATTGACCGGAGTCGACCTAGAGTTGTTTTGACTTAGAAGAACCTAGAATAATGTAGATTGATTATAGAGATTCATTTATTACAACTTGAACACCTTGTAACCTGTGTTGCTTTAAATAGGACTCTGTGGCTTCAGTGGGACCCCCTATACTTATCAGCTGTTCAGGTTATAGAGGCGAGTACATTCTCTGACCGTTTCATACTTGTATGGATTTACATTCTTGCTCTAGATTACTGTACTTGATGCTGACACGATCATTATCACGGATTGGTACTATATGGATCTTCTTCTGAGATGTTATCTCCTTGTATTCACTAAGTACATATTGTGATATGCGTTTCACTTACATGTTGTATTTATTGAATACCCTTATCATTGTACACTCATTGTGCATATTGTACTCTCAGTATCACATTGAGCCATTGTACAAGCCATTGTACAAGTCATTGTATAAGGTAACGTAACTGAATTGGATCCTTGTGTATTGATTGGGGAGGGGGAGTAGAAATGGTTATGTGATCAATCGTATTGTATAAGAAATTGTATATGTCCATTGTACACCCACGTACAAAGGAGTCCCATTTTATTGTATAACCTAACCCGTTTACATAACCATATTGTACTCTAAATCACATGTTCCTTACAGTCTTACTTATCATATATAGATATTTCTTGTTATCAAATCTCTACTGTTTTTCATATACATTC
The DNA here is from genome assembly GCA_029216955.1 of Iris pallida. Lineage (NCBI taxonomy): Eukaryota > Viridiplantae > Streptophyta > Magnoliopsida > Asparagales > Iridaceae > Iris > Iris pallida. Next base: position 6,242,777 of record JANAVB010034619.1, read on the forward strand.
TTCTTTCAGCGTTTCATGTACTTTACTCTATTGCATGCTTTATATTTCCTAACTCGATATGAACTGCGTGAGATGTTTTGTACTCGCTCCAGTCCTGACTGGACCCGTTGATAAATTTTACAGATATCTTGGAGGTTGCCTGCTAGCCTAGAGGAGACACATTAGAGGATGTTTAGATAGTTGTTCCATTGTCTGAAGTTGTATTTGATTTGTGGATTACTGTATATGAGTTTTGAGATGTATTTCTAGTTTTTGTATCTTAGACACTTAGACTTCTATCTCCTGTATTTCTTTTGGATTTTATATTTTATCTATCCTTATCATGCTCTACCCTAGATGTGATTGAGACTGTATCTGCTATGTCACCCCCATTCGGGGAGTATAAATTGCTTGGCATTATAATGTTAGATGTTGTGACCTAGGACAGCGTTCTACCGCCGACACTGCGGCGTAGGCTGGGCGTTGTCACGTTCTCGTACCCAAACAGTAGGTGCGGGTCGTGACAGGATCAGAAGGTCATTGTTAGCACCAATGCCCGATTCTTAGAGGAAGACTATGTGATGAACCATAAACCCACAAGTTGAGTTGTTCTAGAAGAACTGAGATGTGAGACACCAAGTACTTCAGTACCAACAGTACAAGAGGATGAACCATAAATAACTGCACAACGTGTCACAAATGTTACACCACAACCGATAGTGCCTCGTCGTAGTGGGAGGGTTGTGATACAACCTGATAGATATATGTTCTTGGGAGAGTCGTCAGACTTCGTCCCTGAGGAACAAGATTATGATCCCTGTACCTACAATGAAGCACTCCAAGATAAAGATGCAGAGTCTTGGCAAAAAGCAATGATATCTGAAATAGAATCTATAGATTCTAATCAGGTCTGGGAGCTTGTAGAACCACCCATTGGTATAAAAGCCATTGGATGCAAGTGGGTCTATAAGAGAAAAAGAGGATCAGATGGTAAGGTTGAAACCTTTAAAGCTCGGCTTGTAGCAAAAGGTTTTACTCAAAGAGAGGGTATCGATTATGAGGAAAACTTTTCTCCTGTAGCCATGTTTAAGTCTATTCGGATTCTTTTATCTATTGCAGCTCATCTCGATTATGAGATTTGGCAAATGGATGTCAAGACAGCTTTCCTTAATGGAAGTCTTGAGGAAGACATCTATATGAAGCAACCAGACGGGTTCATTGAAAAGGGCCAGGAGCATCTTGTTTGTAAGCTCAAGAAGTCCATTTATGGACTTAAGCAAGCTTCCAGATCTTGGAACATATATTTTGATCAGGTGATAAAATCCTACGGATTTGATCAATGTCAGGATGAATCATGTGTATACAGAAAGTGTGATGGAAATGTGGTGGTGTTCCTAGTACTTTATGTGGATGACATTTTGCTCATTGGAAACAATATGAAGGTACTATCTGATGTAAGGGTATGGTTATCCAAACAGTTTGATATGAAGGACTTGGGAGAAGTAGGTCACATCCTTGGGATCAAAGTTCTACGAGATCGCAAGAAAAGGATGTTGGGCTTATCCCAAGCTTCCTATATCGATACTGACTAACTCGTTTTAGTATGCAAAATTCTAAGAAAGGTTCCTTACCTTTTAGACATGGAATTGCTCTATCAAAGGAGCAGTGTCCGAGGACACTTAAAGAGATAGAGAACATGAAGGCAGTTCCTTATGCTTCAGCAGTAGGAAGCTTAATGTATGCAATGCTATGTACGAGACCAGACATCTGCTTTGCCGTAGGCATGGTCAGCAGATATCAGTCTAACCCAGGACAAGAGCACTGGACTGCCGTAAAGCATATTTTGAAGTACCTGAAAAGGACTAAAAAGTATATGCTAGTTTACCAGGCAGATAGTTTAGTTCCCTTGGGATATACAGACTCAGATTTTCAGTCAGATAGGGATTCCAGGAAATCTACCTCAGGTTATGTGTTTACTTTGGGAGGTGGAGCCATTGTATGGAGGAGTATCAAGCAAAAATGTATTGCTGATTCCACCATGGAAGCCGAGTATGTGGCAACCTATGAGGCAGCTAAAGAAGCGGTTTGGCTCAGAAACTTTCTGTTGGACTTGGATGTGGTACCTAGTTTACCTAAGTCTATTACACTTTATTGTGATAATAGTGGTGCAGTTGCAAACTCGAAGGAACCACGAGCCCATAAGACAGGCAAACACATTGAGCGCAAGTACCACCTGATACGAGATTTCGTAAAGAAAGGAAAAGTTGCTGTGATCAAGATAGCATCAGCCGACAACCTAGCTGATCCCTTTACAAAGAGCTTACCAGCTAAGGCTTTTAACAGTCATGTTGAGGGAATGGGAGTCAGATGTGTAGCAGCATGGCTTTAAGTATAAGTGGGAGATTTGTAACAGTATACTGAAAATCAATGCTTTGAGTATAAGTGGGAGATTGTTAGGGTTATATACTAAAAGCATCACTTTTGTAGTAACCTTATTTCCTTAAATTTTGAATGAGAATCATATGGGCAAATGTTTGCATATTGTATTTGTTGCAAGTGTTAATGCAAATGTCTGATATTCTATATTATAGATAATATGGTGTGTGGTGTCACACAGAAGATCATATTATCAGTTTTCTATGGAGTATATAAATAGTTCACAACCTAGATGGACTTGGACAATCTATTGGAAATGTTGTAGTGTAATCTGGTATTAGTCTATCTTGACTATAGGTTTACACTAGTACACTTTGTGTGTATTGAACAGGACCACTTGAGGTTGTTCTCTTTGTACTGACTACATAAGAGAACAAACACCTCTGTAATTATGGATGCTTGTGCTCATAATCCGGATATAATAACGGACATGTATATGCAGTGTGCATTACTTTGACTCATAAAAGAGTGAGATTCATTATGGATCAACAACCTCTATGAATTGGGTAATAACATTATATGTATGATGGACTGTTGATTATAAATGGAATCCATGTCCCGATACATCGGGTTGATGATGTCCTCTTAAGGAGCTCATAAGGATTGTCATGTAAACCCTGCAGGTGGATTATATCCGACATGACAAATAAAGTTGAGCGGTACTACTTAAGGATAAAAGATGTCGAATCAATATAGTTGTCAGTAACTTAATTTGATCGACGGACATACGATATCTTAACATGGGGAGCCAAACGAGCATATAATAAAAGGAGCCCACAAACATAATTTGGGATTAGGGAGGTAGTGCAACAATAGCTCATTAGTGGACCGAGCTATTGTTAGTGGGCCTAGATTGTGTGTTCGGGCTGAACACGGGATATCCAGATCCGTTAGGAGGCCTAACCCTAATTTCTCCTCATGGTCCCTACCGTAGCCTATATATATCCTCTATTCTCTGGCCGCCAGATTACTGATCAAAAATCTAAAATTTTCTCTAAATTAGTAATTCACGTAAGGAGAGAAAGAGAGGGCTGCCAAGGAGAAGAAAAGGTTGGGAGATCGTCGCCCACACGACGTCCAACTCGAGGAAGGAATACGTGCAGAAGATCTTGGGGTCGTCTGCTGGAGACAGCAAGGAATTACTTGTCTCCTTTCCGCCGCAGGTGTAATTCGTGAACCCTAGTTTCCGCCTATGAAGGGTTAGAACACGTATTAGATATGTTTAACTTTCTATCGATCAATACGCACACCAAAGAAAGGGTCCTGGGAATCCCCAATTCTATCACAATGTTATGTTCATGTAACCACGGTCTTCCTAACAAAACGTTATAGGAGACGTGATTTTCAATCACATAGAAGGTGACTTTTGTATGGAGATTGCCAATTTAGATTTTTTAGGCGGGTTTTTCCTAACGGTTCACTTCTTCCGGAATTGAATCCAAGGATAGTCGTGATCGTCGTAGAAAGACTATGGACAGGGATCTTCAGTTGCAAACCCCCACGATTTTAAATTTTTGTTGTTGTTGGAATTATATTAGGATTATTCTTCTTACTTTATTTAGAAACTTGATATATGGTTAATAAGGTTTTAATTATTATTTTTATTATTAAAAAAGTAACAATTTTTTTATATAATTTACCAGTAGGTAAAACTTACGAAAATGATTAATTTAAATTATTTGGCACTTTTAGAAATTTTAAGAGATATTTATTAGATTTTAATATGGTATAAGTATATTATGCTATACATAGAAGAAATCGTTTATAAAATAAGATTTAGATAAATATGTATAGGAAATGAAATATTTGATTAATTAGTAATTTTTATAAATTTTATAGGATTTTTATTATTCTTCAAATGTTAAAAAAAGAGTGTATAAAGGAAAAAGAAATAGAAAAAAAGAAGAAGGAAAGAATCAGAGAAGGTCGCGAGATATTGGATTCCCAATATCTCGCGAGCTACTTAAGCTAAAAACCCGCGACCGACCCGAGTTTCCTATCCCACGCTCGTCAGAGAATATGTGCATATATTTTTTGATAAGAACCCACAGGAGAACGAAAATCTCTTTAACCCTACCGTAAATTCCAGACCCTAGCCTCCTTCACCACCTGGTAGTCGCCAACCTCGCCCGCGCTCGTGCGTGCACCAGTGCCCCCGCGGACGGCCGCCGGCCGATGACAAGGCCGCAACAACAGAGCATGCGCACGTGTCTACATACAACAGACCCGACCCCAGGTACCAACTTCAAACCCATCCTTCTCCCTCGATGGTTTGTGAAATCACGATCCGTAAAATTCTACGTGTAGAGTAATTGACCCTCTTCAGACTCTTTCCATTAGACTTTGACACAACCCAGTAGATTCCTCAGGAAAACAAAGCAAAGTTGTCGACAAACTGTCCTAAAATAGAACAGTTTTTGTACTCAAACCCTTAACTTGGAAGGCGAACCTTTATCAAACCAGAAACAACTTTAAAATTTTGTTTGAAGAGGTTTATAGTCAAACTATAGCAGATTAGATCCCTCATTGTAGATGTATTTTTCATCATCTGTGCAAAAAGTAATTCGTTCGTAAAGTTGGCAAAAACTTGATTCTTAAAAACTAAAATTTTGTGAAAACATCACCGATACGGCGTGCGCCCCGACAAACCGGGCGACATGGTCATGCACTATACGCATCGAAAGGCATGTATGGATGTTGTCGACGTGTGGGAACAGACGAAACTCGATTTTGTTGCGTGTGCGCGACGAAATCAATGCGTATCCGTCGAGATACTCCCGTATCGACCTTTTGCAAACTTGGCCATAACTTCGTGTACGTTCGTCATATCGAGACGAAACTTACACCAATAGAACCAAATCAAAATTTTGGTCTTGTGTGCCAAGTTTGCTCCGAATCTGAGAAGGTCGACTGGAACGCCTATTTGGCGTGCCCACGATCCGATCTAACGGGCGAATTTGTGCACGGCCTACCGGAATCCAACTTTGGACATGTAGTACCTCGCTTCGCGAAGGCACTAGATAGACAGAAAGATCGGATTGCTGGCTCTACAACAGAAGATGATTGATCTGGGTGAGTGGACGAAGTCTCATTTGCTTATTCGCTTACGCCTAATAAGAATCAGAGTTTTTGATTGAATGCTATTGTTAATAACAAGATAGTAAATCATTGAGTATGCTTTAAGAGAATCCACATGTTGCCATGCTAAGAATAAGAAAAGAGATAACTTGTATGCTAAGAAGAATTGTTGCCTGCTAATAAGAAACGAACTGATGCCTGCATGCTAATGTAGAGATGATGCCTTATTCAAAAGAACTATTGCCATGCTTAATAAGAAAAGAAACAAGAATGTTTAAATGTCCCTGAATAGAGTTTGATTATCAAGAGTAGATTCATGCTTGTTTTTATCGTGCTTGCTTAAACAGAGATTGTTTATTGTTTTCCCGATTGTTGCTATAAAGAAAGATATACAGAGAAGGCACATTGTGCTGTTAAAAGTGATGATACGGCTTGTCCGTATAGAGAAAAGAGTAGAGCTATTGGCTCGATACATGAAAAAGAAGAAGATGAATATGTTTGCAAGTTGTTTGATCGATGCATGATTGTTTATATGATAGTTGCATTTGCATTGGTCTAGACGGCATGTGCACAAGTGGTAGTCTCTCGACGATTCTGGGGGCACCCGGAGTCGATCGGCCTAGGAGAGAACAGGACACCTGGGGCTAGAAGTCCCCACAGAAAGAGGGGGTGTCAGTCTATTAGTAGTTGGGCAAGAGGTTCCGACTGCTAATATGGGTATTGCCCATGGACCACAAGAGTTATTGTCATGCTGCATATTGATAAGAGTAAAAAGAATGTTTTGCTAAGAGCTAACCATGCAGAGACGAACAGGGAATGACAATGTTGGTTTTATAATGTTTATGCTAATCCTTATCTTGTGCAGGGATGGACGGTCGGCTATGGTAAGAATAACTGAAAAGTGATACACATGTATTGCTTGAGTTTGCTATATGAATTGCAAGAAAAAGATTAATCTGTTACCAAGAAGTGCTATGTTCCGCTAAAGAAAAGATATGATATCGTGCTTATACTTGTCCGTAAGAATTGCTTGATCAAAGAAATAAATATGCTCATGAAACACGCTGCGCACTGCACATGAAATGAATAGTCATTGTGCTAGAAATGATTAGTCCCTTGTATGCTTGAAATGAAATGAAACAAATATTGGCTTTTTAAAGATGTTTTCAAAAGAATGTAAACTGACTCTGTATGCATGGAATGAACATAGGTAAAAAGTAACAAGATCACATCACAAGAAATGTTTTCTCACTAAATGAACAATGATCGTTTCAGACAAATGTAGCTCTTTGTTCACAATCACCAGTATGCTGATATACTGACCAACTATCAGTCTGCATGCAGGTGCACTATGCATCGAAAAGGATAGTCCGAAGCGATAGCCCGACCCTCATCCTCAGGAGCCAGAAATCATAAGAGATGCTAAGAGATGACATCTGTTGCAAGAGTTGGTTTTGTATATAAAGGGATGTAATGTATGGAAACGAGATGATTGTAATCTATAAAGTTCTGAGAGAATGTAACATTGTATCAGAGAGAATCGAGAGCTTGTAATCTGTTCAAATGAAATCAATAAAAAAGAATTATTTCTTGTTACCATTGTGTTGAATACATGTATTCTGAAATATGTCCGCTACTGCTTTAATTATCTGCGATACGTTCCGCTGCGTATTGTCAACCTTGTCTTGCTTCAGGTCCTGGCCTTGTGCAAGCGCTCCTCCTTCAATCTGACTGTGGGATCTCTTCTGACCCCCAGTCCTTTTCGCAAGCCTCTGAATGGTGAGCTCATGCCTTCGAGTCGCCGTCAATACTTCATCAAAAGTTTGGTAATTGTGCCCCTCTATCAATTGCAAGAGTTCAAGATGAAACCCTTGTTGAAACCTCATGGCCCTATGGCTCTCTGTTGCTACCATCTCTGGGGCGAATCTACTCAATCTGCAGAACTCCCCTGCATAAGCATCTACAGTCTTGCCGGCCTGCCTGAGGTTGATAAACTTCTGTTGTAGTTTAAACCGTGCCACAACTCCATAGTACTTAGTCTTGAATCTTGCTGTGAAATCGTCCCAAGCCACAGGACGTCTGATGCCTACTTCCTCTGATTCCCACCAATCACGTGCGAGATCCTGAAGTAACAACTTCACTAGATCCACACGCTCTTCTGCCGGTACCTTAGCTGCTATCAGAATAGCCTCCATATCCTTAAGCCAGGCATCTGCTGAGATGGCATCCTCCGTGCCCTCGAAACGGCAGGGGTTGTACTTGCAAAACCTGGCTGATGCTCCTGAATCAGCCCTCACTCCTCTTTCCAAAGCCGTCTGCAATCCTTGGTTGAGCAACACATTCTGCTCTTGTAGCTGAGTGTGCATGCGCTGCTGGGCCAACATCTGATGTTGCTGAGCAGCCATCATTCCTCTCATGATCTCCAGAAGGGCTGGTGTATCCACTTCCACAGGGGTAGGTGGAACTGTTGGTGGGTTTGGAACTTCCGGATACTGCGGTTCAACCGCTGGTTCTACTATCACTTCTTCTTGGATAGTCTCCTGAGGTGAGACTGGCCCTTGTTGCTGACCAACTTGGTCAGGTTGCCCATGTTGCCCTTGTTGTTGCTGTCCAGCTCTGGCCGATGCGGACGAAGTGCCCCTAAGAAAAGGGACAAGAGAACAATCAAACGACCGGACATGAAGGATTAATGAAGTCAAAGGATACCGGAATGTCAAGCAAGAGTTGAGAATAACGAATCAGGAGATCAAGGGAAAACATGTGTGATTGAGACATCCTATAAATCAAAAACACCCCCACAAGTCTGAAATCGAGACCTGCATGGGCCACCACTAAAATCTTGTCACGCCCCAGAACCAGAATACTGGAGAGCGGGGGAATGACTCAGCCAGCTACGTATTACGGGTAGATGAATACCGTATAATACGATCAATGCTGTCTAACCAGACGAGGGGTGCATACTACATAAAAGTCTTTCTATGGTCACTTCACATCTATGGTCTCAATCATTCAAGCAAGAAACAGTAATAGAGAACATATGAGATAAAGCAGTAAGGCGTCCCAAACGCTCAGTCAAAATGTTCTCGATATCTGGCTTTACAAAACATAGCCAGATGATGAAGCAAGTATACACAATTGTTATCAGCTGCAGTCTGACTTAATTACAATTATGTAAAAGTAAGTACAAGACAATCCGACTAACATGTCGGTGCCAAACGACTAAGTATAAAGTAAATAGCAAAATGAGCGGTGAAGTAAGGAACCCACTCGAGTCCTCCTGCAATCATTCCTCTAGTATTGACCATCCTGGAGGTGGAAGTAAGCTGAGTCCTCGGAAACCGGCTCTAAATCTGGCCATGCAAAACCAGAGAGGTTAGACCTCTAATAGCAAGTACCACAAGGAAGGACGATATGAAGGACTAAACCAGTAAGTAAAAGAATATAATAATAGATCTCTGCTTGCTACTAGGATTCACATCACATCACGACACTTCGAACCAACCTCCCAACCAAACAAGGACAGAAGTTGGCCCGTCATGTCCTGACATTTTGATCATCCCAGTTAGGTAACAGAGTAGCATAGTACACAAACAAATTATTTTGAACGGCCAATCAACTCCTACGGCTTGCTATTGTAAGTCCCAAGTTATCCTGGAATTATGCAATTAGGGATTCCCCCAGTTCTTACTATGTGCGAGCAAGGCTAGTCTATCCAGTGAATCATGTGCGCCATGCATGAATTAGACGAGTCCTAGCAGGACGCCCGTCAATATATAATATACAATAATAATAAAAGCAGATACTGTTCCCTGCCCGCGTGGCAGATTTACAGTATCTGTGGGAACCAGCCGGCCCGTCGGATACTACTCGTCCCAAGGGGGCCGCCATGTAAGAACTCGGGAATCCATTCTCTCCATGCAATCATTATTTTATTTAACTTAATAGTCCCTACGTTGAGTGAATTCCCATGCCGTGGATCATGGTTATTCAAATGAGTACTTTTGTACGGGGTACGATATGCACAACTCTACAACGATACCAGTACGGTTAGGTTGCAGGTCTTACATAGCGTAATACAACACTCAAATCTAACCACGGTAATCATGCCTTGACCGTAAAGTACACATGCTTCTTTTGTAGAAATAAATAAATAAATAAATAAATAAATAAATTGAAGCCTGCATGTGCATGTATGTCAATATTCGGGATCGGCTAATCGATCGCAATAGTTCATTACATGAACGTGTCTCATTCATTCATTTCAATAAGACGACTAGCCAGTCTCTTAGTTCCAACTAGGAACGCATGATCAATTTAGTCAAGATAACCATCGTCATTAATGGTGACAAGGCATGAAAGTCATTTAGCATTAACTAGGGTCGAGTCTATAACTCTCAAGGTCAAGTTCCAGTCTTACTGGGTATCCATCAATCAATCAAGACACTGGGCACTAATACACAATCATTAACATGCTATGATTATCAAGTTCATAAAAAGGCGTAAGGATATAATAGGAAATTATCATGCCAACATTAAATGAATAAGTTATAGGAACAAATAGAAACACCCAGGTCAAGAAGTCACGCAAGCAAGTCTAGGCTAAGGCTAACAAGTCACGCCAAGTCTAGCATGAAGGAGTGGGCATGAAAAGTGATGCATGAAAAGTGATACACGCTGGCAAGGGTGAGCGTGAAAAGTCACGCACGCAAGCAAAGCGTGAGAGTGACTAAAAATACACGCACGCACAGAGTGAGCGTGACTGAAAATACACGCACGCACAAAGTGAGCGTGACTGAAATACACGCACGTACAGAGTGGACGTGACTGAAATACACGCACGCACAGAGTGGGCGTGACTAAAGATACACGCACGCACAGAGTGAGCGTGACCAGAAGTACACGCACGCACAGAGTGAGCGTGACCATAAATACACGCACGCACAGAGTGGGCGTGACTAAAAATACACGCACGCACAGAGTGAGCGTGACAAAAATACACGCACACACAGAGTGGGCGTGACTAAAAATACACGCAAACACGTAAACACGTGTGCGTGACTGGGCTGATGTTTTACGCGAGCACGTAAGAACGTGTGCGTGCAACATCTCCCGAATTCCAAGTCCTATGGAGCCTTCCCTCCAGTGCCAGAGAAATACACGCAAAGTTGGTGGACCAAGAACCCATGAACAGCCGAATATAAAAACTTAGATCTAGAAGAAACAAGCCAACGAAATCCAAAATACTAAGAAGTAAACTCTCTTAGAATCACAAAAAGAAGCCAAATGAACCATAAAAACATGGTTCTCAAGTAGAAGCAAGTTTGCACTTGCCTCCTGCTGCTGCTGCTGGTAGGTGGAGAAGTGATGAGAGGAAGAAGAAGAAGTAATAGTGGAGAAGTAGTAAATGAGGAGAGAGAAGGGAGAGGGTGGCTTTAAATAGCAAAGGGGTGGTAGATGGGAGCTAATGGGCCGGGTTGCACGGGTCCATCCAAGGCCAACCCGAAAGACTAACTAAAGCAGAGAATAAAATTGCAGAAAAATAAAATACAGAAATAAAATTGCAGGAAATTAATTAACATGAAAATTAAAGAGCAGATAATTAATTTAACATGAATTTATAGGAATTTAAATACAGGATAATACATGATAAATACTAAATAAATACTTATGAGTTGTACATGTATAAAAATACGTATTCTGGGAACGGGGAGTGACACTTAGCGAGGACGAACGATCCCAAAAGAGCCGAAGCGAAGACGAAAGGACTCTGCGGGATCGGGGCGTGGCAGAATGGTATCAGAGCGACACGATCCTCTGGCCAATTTTGATTCAATTGAATTCATACATGTTCCTCCGATTGAGAATTTCTTGACTGCTCGATATCATCAATGATATGAACGTTCCATACAATAAGTCCATAAATATTTTTATGATGCCGGCATATGTTTTATCGATTTGATTGATTGAGATTGAAATGCTTGATTGAACAAGAGTCTTGATATGATCTGAATTATGATTTCATGGATTGATGATGGCGAAGGATGAGGACTATCGCTGCTAAGGATATCGTAAGTTTCTCCTTAAGTTTCGAGGACAAAACTTTTCGGTGGGTAATTATGTAGTGCCCCGCTCCGCGATGGCACTAGATAGACAGAAAGATCGGATTGCTGGCTCTACAACAGAAGATGATTGATCTGGGTGAGTTGACAAAGTCTTATTTGCTGATTCGCTTACGCCTAATAAGAATCAGAGTTTTTGATTAAATGCTATTGTTAATAACAAGATAGTAAATCATTGAGTATGCTTTAAGAGAATCCACATGTTGCCATGCTAAGAACAAGAAAAGAGATAACTTGTATGCTAAGAAGAATTGTTGCCTGCTAATAAGAAACGAACTGATGCCTGCATGCTAATGTAGAGATGATGCCTTATTCAAAAGAACTATTGCCATGCTTAATAAGAAAAGAAACGAGAATGTTTAAATGTCCCTGAATAGAGTTTGATTATCAAGAGTAGATTCATGCTTGTTGTTATCGTGCTTGCTTAAACAGAGATTATTTATTGTTTTCCCGATTGTTGCTATAAAGAAAGATATACGGAGAAGGCACATTATGCTGTTAAAAGTGATGATACGGCTTGTCCGTATAGAGAAAAGAGTAGAGCTATTGGCTCGATACATGAAAAAGAAGAAGATGAATATGTTTGCAAGTTGTTTGATCGATGCATGATTGTTTATATGATAGTTGCATTTGCATTGGTCTAGACGGCTTGTGCACAAGTGGCAGTCTCTCGACGATTCTGGGGGCATCCGGAGTCGATCGGCCTAGGAGAGAACTGTAGGGTGTGAAAAATTATGACACGCTGACATAAGACTCAGCCAAAGTCATACGCTCAAGGCCATACGCTCAGCCAAAGTCATATGCTCAAGGCCATACGCTCAGTCAAAGCTATACGCTCAAGGCCATACGCTCAGCCAAGGCCATACGCTCATCTAAAGGCCGTATGCTCAGTGAATATTTTAATATTTCTTGAGATGACAGCACAGCATGTATTTAATGAAGGATGAATCTGACACTTCGTCTTTCGTGCAAAGACAGCTGCCCTATGAAGATTAGCCGTCATATAGGTTTTCGAGAATTGATTTTGTCTCTTACGAGGACAGCTCAGCAGCCATCATAAATGCACAGCCATCATTACTGTCATTTCTGACAGTCTGTCAGCCATCATATCTGCAACACAACGCTCGAGAGATATTTGTCAGTATTAGAAGATATGGCGTATTGGAGAAGATTGAAGACAGCCACGTGTCTACGCCCTCAATGCATACGGCTCCTTGCCCAACCAAGTGAGTGTATGGACTCCATACGACTCCTTGCTCAACCAAGTGAGCGTATGGACTTCATACGACTCCTTGCTCAACTAAGTGAGCGTATGGACTCCATACGACTCCTTGTCGATCAAGTGAGCGTATAGACTCCATATGACTCCTTGCCAATTAAATGAGCGTATGGACTCCATACGACTCCTTATCAATAAAGTGAGCGTATCAGCTTTATATGGCTCTATACTGTCCAAGTCAGCGTATGCAAGACATGTGCCTTCAAAAGCTAGCGTATGACTCTTCTTCAACAAAGACAGCGTATCACAGCAAATACATCCAGGATGATTTTCAACGTACAGTCAACACACGTTCTCACGTGTCCTGTACTCAGTTACCCACTTATTCAGAAGTTATGCAACGTGGCATCCATGCCACCAATCTCTCCTAGATATATTCCACTACTTTCAATCGCACTCTAATGTGTCTCCACCAGAATTCGCCACGTGTCCCTGCAGTTATTTATAGCAGTTATGTACACGTCAAGTAACTGACTGAGCGTATGCTTCAGAACAGTTATCTAGAACTCTATAAAAGAGAGTTTCTTCATCTTCATCAGACCCTACAGTCATTTTTAGAGAGAACAGAGAGATTGCCCAGTTGCTGTCCAAGTTCTTCGAAGTTCGAGTTTTCTTCATCGCATCGTCCAAGGGATAAAGTAATCGTCTTCTAGATTAGATTCCTATAGTTGTAATTTTCTCAGAAACACAATAAATAAAGTGATTTTATTTATGGAAAACAAATTGGTGACTCTGCTGGAGAAAGCTGTCTCCTCCAACGAGATAGCAACAACTCAATGCGATACTTCTTCGATCGGCTCGACGAAGAAGACGATGGTCGTACAATTTGACCAATCTGTTTACGAAGAAATGCTCAAGGCGAAGGAGGGCCGAACTGCTTCCTCCGCTCTTCCGGCTGCCAAGAAGAAGGGACGCTCTGTCTATGTCCCTAAGTCTTCTTCGACAGCCCGAGACGCTTCTGTCACTTCTCACGCTGACAAGAACACGTTTTCAACTTCAACGAAGCATGCTTCGGCTTCTCTGAACACGGCAATAGTGGCTTCTCCTAGTCACGCTGACAAAGTGGGTTCTTTAACCAAGTCAGCATGTCCAAGGAAAACCATCTCTGGACATGTCAAAGTCTCTTCTCCCTCTACTCTTACGACAGCAGTCAGCTCTTTAGCCATTATGACTTTGCGCGTATGGCAGTCAAAGGGCAGCGTACGGCAAAGGTAGCGTACAAAAGCCAACAGCAGGCAGCGTACGCTAAGCCAAAGCCAGCGTATGCTAATAAAAAGGCAGCGTATGACCAGAATTCCAAACTAAAGTCAGCGTATGCCAATTGATACAGTCCTTTGACTGTTTCTCAAAATCAAGCTGGGGGTTCTCTTCCACAGAACATACAAATGATTCTCCCTCAACTTGTACATCTTGTGACAACCAAGGAGAAAGACTCTTTAGTCAAGTCCTCTACTCCTAAGGTCTTTACCTTTGGGGTTAATTTGACTAGTACTTTTACTAGATCAAACAAAGGAAAACGCCTTTTGGCTACTTCCTCTAAAGATGGATTATTACCGACTCCTAGTCGGAATAATGTCCATCTTCCTTCTCTCAAAATTTCTTGATCTGAGAAAGGCAAATTACAAGTATCCAAGACTGATACCAAAGTCATATCGCCTACGGATCTTCGTAACAAGCTTAACCAGAATTATCTCGGTTCCACTAAGACAAGTATACTAGACCCTGATACAGAATATGCCAAGAACTATGTTGCTCAAATTAATCGGTCTTTATACACTCAAGAACCGAGAAAACAGAGGAATAAAAGACAAGTTTCTACACAGAAACTATCTTCAAATACTTTCCAATCTGTTCCTACAGATCTCCGGGAACATTTGCAAAACAAACGGAGAATCAAAACTCCATCTGGCTATGACATTGCTCATATTTGCCATGAAAAGCATGGTTGCAACTTCCAACCTCGGGTTGTGATTCAGTGTTGTTGTTCACCAAAAAGACGATCTGTTTTTGAACGGATTCAATATGAACCAATATTGGATGAAGATGAACCTCTTTATGCTTCTGTCAACATGACCTCCAGAAATATTGGGGGTAGCATACGGTCTGATGCTATATCAGATTCTGAAGATGGTGTTTACCTCGGCACCCGATCTAGGACCGGAGCCTTGGCCAGGGTCTCATCTTCTTTTCATCCAAGTAATAATCCGGAGATCACAGAGGACTTCCTTGGAGAGTCCAACTTTCCAGTATTGGCTCCCGTAAATAGCCCCGGGAAAGATACTGACTCTCACAGCGATGATTCAGAACAGACTGTTTTATCGTCTATTCCTCGAATGGTTACCACTTACATGGTAGACGGCAATCATGAACCTTCGACTAGCACTGAAGCTCATGAAAAGAGGATTTCTTCCTTGGAACAACAATTGCGAGCTATGGCAGATACATTGAATGCTATGCACACTCTTATGCAAGCTCAGCATCAAACTCAGCAAGTCCAACAAGCAGTACCACCAGTGGTATTAAATACTCCTGTTGCCCCAAACCCAGAACCCTCTACTATTCCGAGGGTACAGTCTAATGTTCCTGTACAACCCACTCCAAGTCAGTCCGGAGCTGGGGGTGGTACATATGCTGCAGTCCCTCCTCCCAATTACACTCAACAAGTTACAACTCCACAATCTTCCGGAATTGTTACTGAAGAGTTAAGGAATCTCCGAACTCAATTTGAGGCATTCAAACAGAAGGATGGTTTACAAAGGTTAGGCATCAAGCAACCTTATCCGATAGAATGGAAGCAAGTATCATATCTACCAAAATACAAACCTTCGACCATCTCTTTCTTTGATGGGACTACCTCCCCAAGTCAGTTCATTAATCACTTTGAAGTAATGACTGATCAGTTGCAACCAAGCGATGCCCTCCTCACTCGGGTATTCGTCGGATGTCTCAAAGGAACGGCTTATGAATGGTATAGAAGTCTCCCTGATGGGTGCATTACCTCATTTTCCGGTTTCAAACAAATGTTTCTTGAACGGTTCTATGAAGGGCTCAATGATATGACCATGTCAGCCCTCATAAGAATTAAACAAAAAATAATAAAACTACTGAGGACTTCATTGAAAGATTCAGAAGAGAAGCCCTCAAAATGCCTCTCGGAACTCCCGATGCTGTTACTATGGACACTTGCAAGTCGAATCTCTTACCAATCATCAGCATGTGGACAGGGTCCACTCAGTTCCAAGATTGGCCTTCCTTTATCGTCAGTGCCAAAGCTGCCGAAGTCAGTGCTGAGACCTTCAAAGGCCTGGGGGTACAAATGGCTTCCAAAGAATCAGATCAGAGTGCTAGCAATAGTGCTCGACCCAACAATTATAAAGGAAAAGAGGCTCTCCAAGTCAATCTCCAGAGCAATAGTCAGGAGACAAAGACTATTCAAGCTACCCCAGCTCCGACAAATCAACAACAGAGACCTCCTCGACCGAAAGAAGAGTATTCTTTCGACGATGACGATGTTCAGGGTATCTTTGAATGCTTGCTCAAAGGTAACAAGATTCAATTGCCAGAAATCAAAAAGCCTGATGAAGCCAATAAGACAGATCATCCAAAATATTGTCCATATCATAGAATGCTGGGTCATACAATCCGGTCTTGCTATGTATTAAAAGGAAAGATCCAGGAAATGATTAAGTCAGGAGATGTGACACTGACACCCAAAGACAAGACAGTCACAGCAAATGTGATTTCAAAGCAGTTCGGTGACTTTCCTCCTTTAATGGTAGAAAGTGGGATTGTTCCTATCCCCAAAGCAACTCTCGAAGTTGTGAACATCCCACCAGCACAAAATGAAGGACTTGTTCCTGTCACAACTAAGAAGGGAGAAATCATGTGGATTCACCCGGATTTAATGACGGAGTTCGAGACGTCTTCCTCTTCTCCTCGGAAGACTCCTTTGTATAAAAAGAAGCCTAAGAAAACTAAGTCATGTAATGTGACTTCTAGTATCACACCCAATCTTTCTCTAACCCCTACTTTTGTCTTGGCAGGAAATTCACCCCCTATGGAGGTAAAAACTGTACCTCAATTTGAAGAAAGATACAAGCCTGCATTCCACCTATATAGTTCACAATCTCGTAAATTAATGGCAAAGATGGGGTATGATCTAGCCACTGCTCCTGGTTTAAACTCAGGTAAAGGACTCCAAGCACCTTTAGCCATCACTATGAGACAATCAATCTCGTGTTGGCCTTGGTTTCTGGAATGAAGCTTTCGTCAAATACAAAAGAACCAAGAACAAGATGAAGAATTGCAACATGGTTTCGATAGACTCTGAACCTGAATCTGAAGTCGAAGCTCATGCTGGAACTCGGTCAGGAAAAATATATCTGAGAGATTATGCTGAAGAAACTCCTGATGTCCCTCCGGTTACAGCTCCAACACCAGTCTCTAACGAAGAACCTTCAAATGTTCCTGTTGAGACAGTTCCTTCTAAACCAACAGCAGCTGACAAAGGCAAACAATAAGTCCGCTTCGACAAACCATTGAAGAAGTCATCTCCTACAGGATTTGAAAAGCCTTATAATTTTGATATATTGGCTCAACTAGCCAATACACCAGCTAAATTGTCAATCTTCGAGCTCTTACGCCTCTCTAAGGAAACTCGAGAAACTCTGAGTGAAGTACTGCTGCAAGCAGAAACCTGCCTAACTCTCCTCAAGAAGTTGGAAACAGAACCTGTCTCTCATTGCCATAATATATTGGAATTAATTCCAAACATCACCTTTACGCAGGACGATATGCTGCTAGAGGATAATCGACATGACCGTCCTTTATATCATACAGGATATGTCGACTCTTTGAAGGTTGATCGTCTACTGATTAATCCAGGATCCGCTCTCAGTATTATGCCAAAGACTATGCTAGATGCACTGAAGATACCCGTACATAGTCTTTCCAGCACTATCACTACCATCTTGGGATTCAATCAAGGAAAAAGTGAGCCTTTAGGCAAGATTCGTCTCAAATTTCAAATAGACGATCTTCTCACTAAGGTTACTTTCTATATCATCGACAATCATGGTTGCTCATATAATGCTCTATTGGGAAGACCATTTTTACATGAACATAATGTTGTTCCTTCGACTCTTCATCAATGCTTCAAATATGTTGATGATAATGGAGAGGTTCAAAAAGAAGTGGCAGATCTCTATCCATTTAAAGGAGTCGAAGCTTACTTCAATGACGCTTGCATGTACAAAGATGAATATTCAAAAGTCTTGCAAGCTATGGATAATGACGATGAGATATCAAAAGTCGATACTTTTGTTATTCCTGTAAAAGGACGTATCACTCATCCGCAGTCTCTTAAACCAACTGAAGAAGACTCACTGATAATTCCTGTCAGTGGACGTACTACCTCATCACCTGCCCAAGTTCCACAAGGCTCACTGATAATTCCTGTCAGTGGACGTACTACTGTATTATCTTCCCAAGCTCCACAAAGTTCACTGATAATTCCTGTCAGTGGACACACCACTCCTCCTCCATCTTCTCAGGCTAGACCCGATACTCTAGTCATTCCAGTCAGTGGACGTACTACTTATCTACGATCTTTTTCAAGGGAGCTCACCTCTTCTGAGCCTTTTGTTATCGATCTTAATCGAAATAAAATTTCTGATCGCTCTTCCTCTCCCCCTTTTGTCATTAATTTGACTAAGTCTGATAAGGCTCAGCCTTTTGTTGTAAATACAGCATCTAATATTAACGAAGCATCTCCTTTACAGTATATTGATGTCTGTAATCATGTACAAAGTTATTTACAATTGTTAGATAGCTTAGAGCCACTAACTATAGGAGTTGTTCAAACTCTTCACACAGACGTATCATTAGAGTCTATACAAAAATCATACTTCATGGTCCCTATTAGAAAGAAGGGAGAAAATCCAATAATCTTCTATAAAGGACCCCAGAATCCTCCTAACTTGGAAGAAGATGACAAAAACGACGATACTGGAAGGTTACAACTACGTCGCTACAGTCAGCAATCCAAAAATATCATCAAGAATATGGGTTATGACTTCAGAACAAGCCTCAATAATGGAAAAGGAAGAAGAATGCCTGTTCGAATTCCTCCATTAAAGTACGGAAGGACAAAATGTGGTTTAGGTTACATTGCTCCTACCTCCTTTATCAACATAGTCCATAAAGATTCAGAATCCGATAAAGACGAACGATCTGAGTCTTCCGATTCCCTCTCTTGGGATTCTGACACAAGTATTGGTGATCTTCATCGTTCTATTCTATCTATCAATATGGTCTCTGTTGATAGCCCGCAAGAAAATGATGAAGATGAGGATGATTTTGAAATATCACATGAATCAGAACAATGGGCTCAAAGATTAGATAATCAATGGGAATTCAGGTTCGATCAGAGAGAACCTCCTACTGAAGATAAACTGATCCAAATTGATGTTGGTGAAGAGGGGTCCCCTAAACCAATATTCATCAGTGAAAGTCTTTCAGAAACAGATAAACAAGACATGATCAAGCTTATTCATGATTATATCGATGTCTTCGCCTGGAGCTACGAGGATATGCCAGGGCTAGATCCGAAGATCGCAACGCACAAACTTAATATCATGCCAAATGCCAAACCAGTCAAACAACAACAACGACGATTTCGTCCAGACATTATGGATGCAATTGAAGCTGAAGTCAACAAGCTTATGGCTTCCGAATTTATTCGAGAGGAACAACATCCTGAATGGGTGGCTAACATCGTTCCTGTCCTCAAAAAGACCGGCAAGATCCGAGTCTGTATAGACTTTCGCGATCTCAATGCAGCTTGTCCTAAAGACGAGTTTCCTCTTCCAATTACCGATGTCATGATCGATAACACATGTGGTTTCGAGCGAATGTCATTCATGGATGGATATTCGGGATACAACCAAATCAAAATATTTCCAGAAGACGAGAGACATACTTCCTTCAGAACGCCGATCGGTACATACTATTATACAGTGATGCCGTTTGGTCTCAAGAATGCAGGAGCAACATATCAGCGAGCAATGAGCACTATATTCCGCGAACATCTCCGGAAAATAGTCGAATGCTATGTTGATGATATTGCAGTTAAAAGTCGACGATAGGAGGATCATATCCAAGATTTGAAGACTATCTTTGATTTAATGCGTCAGCATCAACTTAAAATGAACCCTACTAAGTCCTTCTTGGGCGTCTCTAGTGGCAAATTTCTCGGCTTCGTCATTACCGCTAAAGGTATACACGTGGATCCCGAGAAGATCAAAGCCATTCAAGAGATGCGTCCTCCACGCACCTTAAAAGAGCTACGAGGATTTCAAGGAAGAATTGCTTATATCAGGAGATTTATTTTCAACTTATTAGGACGTTGCAGACCATTCAACAAATTTCTGAAGAAAGGTGTATCTTTCGTCTGGAATGAAGAATGTCAAAAAGCATTTGACGATATCAAATAGTATCTCATAAACCCTCCGATTTTGGTACCTCCCGTCTCGGGAATACCATTCCTTCTATATGTTCGAGCCATGGATCATTCTTTCGGTGCATTACTTGCCCAAAAAAATAAAAATGGCCATGAACAGGCTATTTATTATCTCAGTCGCACAATGACAGGTGCTGAACCGCGTTATTCTCCAATCGAGAAAGAATGCCTAGCATTAATGTTTGCCATTCAGAAAATGCGACATTATATTATCGGTCAAACGATTCACGTCATTTCCAGAGTGAATCCTATCAGGATTATGATGAAGAAACCCGGTATTCTCAACTCCAGACTAGCTAATTGGGGAATCTTGTTAGCTCAATACGACATGCATTATATCCCTCAAAAGTCAGTTAAAGGACAGGCTCTTGCTGATTTTCTGGCAGCTCATGCGGTTCCAGAAGATTCTAAATTATATGATGAGATTCCAGATGAAGTTCTGGATTCAAATCTGGTTTCTGAAGAAATTCCTACCTGGCGTCTATTCTTTGATGGAGCATCTAGAATAGGTCCTAATGGTGATATTGTCGCCGGAGTTGGGATTGTTCTTCCCAGAAGGATTAACTATTCAGAGGGCTTATTCTCTGAATCAATCATGTTCAAACAATGTAGCCGAATACAATGCGTTGCTCATCGGTCTTCAACTTGCTAAACATTTGGATATTCAATATTTAGAAGTTTATGGAGACTCCAAGCTTATCATCAATCAGATCAGAGGAACATATGAAGTCCGTCATCAGGATTTGATACCTTATCATCGAGCAGCACTCTCTATAGCCTTCTCCTTTGAAGGTTTCTTTATTGAACATGTTCGACGAGCCTATAATGCAGAAGCTGATGCTTTGGCTAATCTTGCTGCTGTATTAGCCATACCAATCAGACGTCAGCAAGTAATAGTGGTTTATAACCGAGAACTATTCTGCGTTGAGAATAATTTGGCTTTGGCTTTTCCCTATAAACCAGACGAAGATTCTTTCAACCTTGATGCTGGATTAAAGTTTGACAAAGTGTCCTCGTCTTCTTCCGATTCTACTATGGAATATGTCTTTTCTAATAAAACAGAAGCCATAATTGAAGATTGGAGACGTCCATTTTTAGACTTTGTATTGTATGACATACTTCTCGATAATCCGAGTGAAGCAGCGTCTATCCGGCGTAGATCTCTCAGATTCTATTATAATCATACAAGGAAGACACTATATCGTCGGGCCTACGACGGTCTTCTCCTTCGATGCATTGCTGGTGAAGAAGAACAACAGATAATCCGTGAAGCACATGATGGTGTTTGCGGAGCTCATCAACCAGGTCCTAAACTTCAAGATCGTATCCGACGTATGGGTTATTATTGGCCCACGATGGTGGCTGACGCCATTCAATATGCTCGGAAATATAAAGCCTGTCAAATTCATGCAGACTTTATCCATCAACCGTCAGAGTTCTTACACCCAACAGTGACATCATGGCCCTTTGAGGCTTGGGGCATGGACGTCATTGGTCCTATCAATCCACCATCATCAAAAGGATATCGGTTTATTCTAGCAATAATCGATTACTTTTCCAAATGGGCTGAAGAAATCCCGTTATCTGAAGCCAAAACTTCTAATGTCATCAACTTCGTCAAACATCATGTCATCTATCGATTTGGTGTTCCTCGGCGTATTATTCATGATAACGGACCGCAGCTCGTCAGTCAGAAATTTACTCGATTCTGCGACGACTATCGAATCAATAATTTAGCTTCTACAACATATAATCCAGCAGCTAATGGATTGGCAGAAGCTTTCAATAAAATGAACATTAAACTCTTGAAAAAGTTCGTTTCTTCCAACAAACGCAACTGGAGCGAGAAGCTTGGTGAATGTTTATGGGCCTACCGCACCACCATTCGTAATGCGACCGGATGTACGCCTTTCTCTTTAGTATATGGGTGTGAAGCTGTTCTTCTCCTCGAGATCCAGATTCCTTCTCTGAGAATCGCAATTTCCATGAACTTACAACAGAAAATAATGATCGTCTTCGACTTCAAGAATTGGAAGCCCTAGATGAAAAGCGATTGTATGCTCAACAAAACATCGAGCTGTATCAGGCCCAAATTTCAAAAGCTTTTAACCGGAAAGTGAAAGTCAGAGCATATCAGAAGGGAGAACTGGTTCTTACTGTAAGACGTCCTATGACTATGACACATATGAGCAAAGACAAATTTGATGCGAAATGGGAAGGCCCATTCGTAGTAAACAAAGTCTTTTCTAATGGAGCATATCAGCTTGCCTCTATGGATGGGAAAGTCACGATGATGCCTATCAATGGCAAATTCCTAAAGAAATATTATGTATAAATTTCATCAATATATATAATATTTTCATTATTCCCCAGCAAGTATAAAATCACAGTTAATTCTTCCCTACAGAAATCATCTCGTTATCGTTATCCCCAGCGGAAACTGATATTCTGCCATGTATCATCTTCCCAGAGAATTTGATATTCTGTCTTATTAGATCTCCAGTGGATTTAATAAAGATCTCATATAGAAAATCAGGTCCATATTACCTCTGAATTTTCTATCTCAGTATCATGTTTTCTATAAAAATGATATCTAGTCTTTTGATTTCCGAGTTCAAAGATCATGGAAAATAGAGTCCAAATATATCTTTATA
Organism: Iris pallida; assembly: GCA_029216955.1. Classification (NCBI taxonomy): domain Eukaryota; kingdom Viridiplantae; phylum Streptophyta; class Magnoliopsida; order Asparagales; family Iridaceae; genus Iris; species Iris pallida. Next base: position 6,265,841 of record JANAVB010034619.1, read on the forward strand.
TCTGAATTCTGTTTTCTCTAATCAGTATTAAACTAAAATTATCTTTAGTTTAATATCATCTGATAGAATTACAAAGTTTATTTGTATATTCTATTCTATTGAAATATGTCATGTATTATTTACCTCTGAACATATTTTCTATAAAAATATCATCCATAGAATTGAAATCAAGCCAAGATATTCAATTATTTAATCAAAGTCAAAATATTGATTACAATTGGATTTCAAAAATTCAACATATAAAAAAAATGTAAAAGATCTATTTAGGAGGAGTAATTATCTCCTGAATACGAACAATTACGTTATCCATCTTCTCTTTATGAGCTTTATGGATCCGCTCTGCTGCTTCAACTCCGACCATTCGTTGATCATAATCTACGATAATAGAGCTACGATGATTGGTCTCTTCAATCTGATTAATCTGTATCAGTTCCCGCTCTTGTTGTAAAAGTTGGCAGCGTTTAGCTTCAGAGGTACGAGCAGTGACAATCTCTGATTGCTCCTTTTCTACGGAGGCAATTTGCTCCTGAAGATGAGATAATTCCTCTTTCAACTTATTAAGCTCATCGGCTTTTGATGCTTCATCCTTCTTCAGACGCTCCATCTTCTGACGAGTAGTTATTATTTCTTCATCCTTCGCCATTAACTGTTCAGAAGACAGAGCGAGGAATTCCTTCAAAGCAATGTGCTGAGCTTGAGCTTCACTTTTTAATTGAGCAATCTCAGCTTCAGTCAGTTATTTGATATCTTCCTTTTTGATCTCCCAGTACTTATGGATGGTTGCTTCTAAGTCATCCAGGAGATGCTCAAAGAAGACACATTGGGTCTCATAACCAGCCTGTCTCAAAGCTGAAAGTGGGAAATTAATCGCCGCTCGAAGATCCGAGAAAGACATAGTTTCATCCTTCATGAGTCGTCTGGAGAATGTATCCAGATATGAATAAATAATATCTGAATACATCCCCATGATCTTTGCTATCCCTGTTTCAAAACCGGGAGTCGCTGCAACGGTAAAGGAAGGAGCAGGAGGAGCCTCTATCCTAGGAGCTGAAGTAGATGCTTTCAGGGAACTAGGCAAATGTGAACTCCCCTCACCCATATCAGTCTGGATAAGTGGGGCTTGAGTCGAACTCATTGCCGGTGCAGTTCCTACAACTGTTAGAATTAAAGAAGCATGATCTAAATTAAAAGACAATAAAGCAAGAAAAAGACAAAACTTTGCTGAATAAAATATTACCTGGAGCTGGTTTATATTCAGTTTCTGTTGGATCATTCAGCCCAGCTCGTAGTCTGTTCAGAGTGCTTTCTGACACGGGATTTATTTCACTGCTACCCACCCCAGAAGTACTCGGAGCTTGAACTTCTATTTCTAGATGCCTCTCCGGCTCTGGAGTCAACCCTGAATGTTGACCGATTGTCTTCAGTACATCAATTAGAGTTTTAGATGGTGATTCATCGTCTATCTCCATGTCCTCTTCTTCAAAAGAATGAGATGAAGGTTCATAGTCAACCTGTTCGTCATCACTCTTATTGCTCTCTGAAACTTCAACAATTAGCTTAAGAGTAGTGGCTTCCTTCACTGATTCTCCCGAAATCAGTAAGTCATTAGCTGTTTCAGTCTGATTCTCGGCCTCTACCTCGGGTTGACTAATCACCTGTGCATCATCGGCCGTTGGCGGAATCGATTCTATATCAGAAGGCATGGATGATCCTACAGGTTCAGGTACATCTTCTTCAATAGGTTCCGTCTTTACAGAAAAAGCAAAGGCAGCTTGCTTTTCTAAAGCCATCGCTCGGCACGATTGGTGGGACTCTCTGCATCGAGACAAATTATGGATTTAGTTTTTGAAACGATCACTTTCCTACCTATTCTTTTTGTTAATGGAACAGTAGGATAATCGTCTTTTGAGTCAATACCTGCTTCATCAGCATCTCTGACTCGATTGGAAGCAGGAGAAGTCCCCGGAATAGTAATTCCTCCACGATTTCGAGCCTCTGCCCGAGTAACTCTTTTTGGGGCAGGCCCAGCAGCACCTTTGCCCCGCTTTCTCTTCGGTATACTATCGGCAGATATACTCTCTTCAGCACTCCCAATGGGTACATGTAATGGCTGATGAAGTTCATCAGAGAAGAAAGTCTCTAAAACTTCATCATCAACTTCATCAGTAGCCAGAGGATCTTCTTGGTCATGACAATCTCTTAGCAGGGCTGATTTAGTTGATTTTTTTTCAATATGGATGAAGCTTCTACCTAAGATGTTGAATTTTTCATCAAAGGTATTAGCTGATACATAGAATTTGGCATAAGATGCCAATATTCTAGCTCCTCTTCGATAAGTAATCGGATCTGGCATGGAAAAGGTAGCCCCTGTACCTTTAGCAATGTAGTATATCCAAGCTCTGGCACCATCGATCAACCCACCTTGGTAGCCAAAACATGTCATTGCATTTCCTACATGCAACTGATCATAGCCAAATTGCCGAGCAAACCTACTCGGAAGATATGGCTCTAGATAGGTGATATTATCACGACGACAGATTAAATGAGATGGCCTGATTCTCTTCAGCCATTCATGTTGAATATCATCCAATTCATTGGCACCAACGCTATCAATCAGCTTCCCAGGCATGGTTTCATAACTAACAGGTGGAGGAACACAAGTGAAACTCCATAATTCTCCCCTGTTTAATATGGTCCTACAGTCTGTCAGAGTGTCATATTTCCACTTTGGCGTGTGACTGTATCTTTCCAGAAAGGTGTCATCTGGTCTAGCCATCCCAGCATTCATGAGAGATTCAAAATGGAGAAGTAGCCACCCAAATAAATATGTAAAGGGCATTTCTATCCGAGGAAAGGTTGTGAGCCGCTTCCTTGCCAATTCAAACATTCTGTCTGTGTATGCTCTTAAGCCAGCATTCAGACGGCATGTCATTGCTGTCAGCAAATCCATCCTGTACCCGAAAGTCAGACGGACTGCTGCAAAGACAACTCCTCTGTGCATCCTGTCTGCTGAACAGGTGCCAGGTACTACAAATTTTCTCAGCCAGAGAGATATAAATCCGGCCAGATGACCTTCAGCAGATAATTCTCGGCTACCCTGTTTAAAATAGGTCTCCAACCTATCACCGGCTTTGTAGGTGCCTTCGTCTTCTTCAATGACGATGTCGTCATGAGTGGTATCCCGGATTAGTTTGTCAATTTCAGCTTGACTCAGAGGTTTAAATTCACCGACATATTGATCGGTCTTCTTCTTCTTCTGAACTTCATCAGTGCGGCCTTGGAATAAATAGGCCATCCACTTAGAAGAATAGCAGTTGGAATCTCCCTTTGCACCTTGTCCTTTATAAAAAGCTTTACAAATACTGTAATGGCACATTAATTCTTCAAAGACATGAAGAACCAGTGGGTTGGCATCGGAGATTTTATTCATTTCATCAATAAAAGGGATATGCTCTTCATATGGAAAATCTCCTGTTGGCAGCTAAAAAATATATGCCATCTCATGGAGGGCGAATCCCATCTCGCCTCTTGGAGTCATGAAAGTACCGGTACGGTAATTATACCTCTCCGCTATTGCCAAAAACAAATCCGGATTTGGCCTAAAACCATAAGCGGTGCACTTGATGGCATTATATAGACCTATTACCTTTAACTGTTCCCCAAAGTTTTTCAGAATCCATCTTACAAGAATAGTCCATCTGGTATTCTCCGGGTTTACCAGAACAGTAAGCCTCATAGACTGTTTTGGGTAAACAGCATTCTCCAGCTGAACAAATTCATTTGCAAAAATTGGGACTCTAACTGGCTTCAGAAGTGCTGAGTCCTCAGGAGGAATGGTAGCTGGCAGCAGTCCTCGCAAAGCTGAGACATGTGGTTCAGTACCACTGCGGAATCTTCCTTGACGGTATCCTATCCACCCAGCTTTTGCTTGACGGGATGGAGTGATATCCCACTTCATTTGTCTTTGATGACTCGCGTGGAATAAGCGAGCTATGTTGATGCTTTTTGACAAACCAGTCAGATACATTGGCTGATTTGTATCACCATCCCTATAATAAGAGTATGATACTTTATCAAGAGCAGGCTGGGAGTTTATGTCAATAGCATCTCCAAAGAGAAATGCTGGCTTCGAGTGAGTAACACCATCCACACTCTGTAAAGGCAGTCCACTCATCAAATTCAACAAGGTGTCATTTTTCTGATTTGTCAAAAGAGCTATCCTTGTAGAAGGTCCATCGAATTGGGGAAAACGAACATGTGATAGGTCAATTTTATAGTTATTTCCTACACATCCTTCAAATTCTGCCTCCTAAGGCAGAATATCCACTGCAAAAAGAAGAATAAGACGTTAGATATCTTCAACATCAAGAAATGACAAAGTTCAACATACGCTCAGTTTATCCTAAGCGTACGGCAGACTCAAAGTTCAACATACGCTCACTCTATCCTAAGCGTATGACCAACTCAAAGTTCAACATACGCTCACTCTATCCTAAGCGTATGATAGACTCAAAGTTCAACATACGCTCAGTCTATCCTAAGCGTATAACAAGTTCAAAGATCAACATACGCTCACTCTATCCTAAGCGTATGATGGATTCAGAGATCACTTTTTCTATCCTAAGTGAATGATAAATTTTAAAGTTCAGTTTATGTTCAGCTTGAGCGTATCAGCGTATGGTTGACAAGATGATCATCAAAAAATACGCTAACACAGGAGTTAGCGTATCTTAGTGAGACAACTTGACATAGCATATTCTTTCAAGACAGCGTATTTTGACATTTCTATCAAAGATACGCATATCTTACAGAATATGCTTCAAACATATTTTTCGTATAAACGAAAAATATGGAATACGGCTAAACCCTAAAGAGGGAAGCATATTTTCTGACGTATTTGACCCTAAAAAGGGGGATACGTTTTATGATCTTGTTCTAACCAGAGCCCTAAATAGGGGATGGTTACTGTTCATCATCACCAATCCTCACCATAGAGGGGCTTCAATGGGCGTTCACTTTGTCGAACGCGCTTATCGGTAGTCTTCTTAGCAGCGGCGGCGGCAGGCTGAGATGACTCCACAGGAGCCTTCCCTTTTCCCTTCGTAGCAGCGTCGACCTTGGGCGCCATTGATGAAGACTGAGTCGAAGAAGAAGAAGGCTTGAGTTTTGGGGCTTTTTTCTCTCTCGAAGATGAATACAGAAGTAAAGAAATAAATTAGGTTTTGAAATACCTATTTATAGAAGAAAAGAAGAAGTTCAAACGGCGGCCGTTCTTTAAACAGAATCCCTAAAGATTTGCACTGATATTGAGGAAGATAACAAACTCATGCCAGCGTGTCACGACCTATTCCCACTTTAAGTTCAAAGTAATTTCGAACTTTTAAAATTCATAAAGTTCAAAAACTTTGAAGGGGGTCTTGTAGGGTGTAAAAAATTATGACACGCTGACATAAGACTCAGCCAAAGTCATACGCTCAAGGCCATACGCTCAACCAAAGTCATACGCTCAATGCCATACGCTCAGTCAAAGCTATACGCTCAAGGCCATACGCTCAGCCAAGGCCATACGCACATCTAAAGGCCGTATGCTCAGTAAATATTTTAATATTTCTTGAGATGACAGCACAACATGTATTTAATGAAGGATGAATCTGACACTTCGTCTTTCGTGCAAAGACAGCTGCCTTATGAAGATTAGCCGTCGTATAGGTTTTCGAGAATTGATTTTGTCTCTTACGAGGACAGCTCAGCAGCCATCATAAATGCACAACCATCATTACTGTCATTTCTGACAGTCTGTCAGCCATCATATCTGCAGCACAACGCTCGAGAGATATTTGTCAGTATTAGAAGATATGGCGTATTGGAGAAGATTGAAGACAGCCACGTGTCTACGCCCTCAATGCATACGGCTCCTTGCCCAACCAAGTGAGTGTATGGACTCCATACGACTCATTGCTCAACCAAGTGAGCGTATGGACTTCATACGACTCCTTGCTCAACTAAGTGAGCGTATGGACTCCATACGACTCCTTGTCGATCAAGTGAGCGTATAGACTCCATACGACTCCTTGCCAATCAAATGAGCGTATGGACTCCATACGACTCCTTATCAATAAAGTGAGCGTATCAGCTTTATATGGCTCTATACTGTCCAAGTCAGCGTATGCAAGACATGTGCCTTCAAAAGCTAGCATATGACTCTTCTTCAACAAAGACAGCGTATCACAGCAAATGCATCCAGGATGATTTTCAACGTACAGTCAACACACGTTCTCACGTGTCCTGTACTCAGTTACCCACTTATTCAGAAGTTATGCAACATGGCATCTATGCCACCAATCTCTCATAGATATATTCCACTACTTTCAACCGCACTCTAATGTGTCTCCACCAGAATTCGCCACGCATCCCTGCAGTTATGCACACGTCAAGTAACTGACTGAGCGTATGCTTTAGAACAGTTATCTAGAACTCTATAAAAGAGAGTTTCTTCATCTTCATCAGACACTACAGTCATTTTCAGAGAGAACAGAGAGATTGCCCAGTTGCTGTCCAAGTTCTTCGAAGTTCGAGTTTTCTTCATCGCATCGTCCAAGGGATAAAGTAATCGTCTTCTAGATTAGATTCCTATAGTTGTAATTTTCTCAGAAACACAATAAATAAAGTGAATTTATTTATGGAAAATAAGAACAGGACACCTGGGGCTAGAAGTCCCCACAGAAAGAGGGGGTGTCAGTCTATTAGTAGTTGGGCAAGAAGTTCCGACTGCTAATATGGGTATTGCCCATGGACCATAAGAGTTATTGTCATGCTGCATATTGATAAGAGTAAAAAGAATGTTTTGCTAAGAGCTAACCATGCAGAGACGAACAGGGAATGACAATGTTGGTTTTATAATGTTTATGCTAATCCTTGTCTTGTGCAGGGATGGACGGTCGGCTATGGTAAGAATCACTGAAAAGTGATACACATGTATTGCTTGAGTTTGCTATATGAATTGCAAGAAAAAGATTAATCTGTTACCAAGAAGTGCTATGTTCCACTAAAGAAAAGATATGATATCGTGCTTATACTTGTCCGTAAGAATTGCTTGATCAAAGAAATGAATATGCTCATGAAACACGCTGCGCACTGCACATGAAATAAATAGTCATCGTGCTAGAAATGATTAGTCCCTTGTATGCTTGAAATAAAATGAAACAAATGTTGGCTTTTCAAAGATATTTTCAAAAGAATATAAACTGACTCTGTATGCATGGAATGAACATAGGTAAAAAGTAGCAAGATCACATCACAAGAAATGTTTTCTCACAAAATAAACAGTAATTATTTCAGACAAATGTAGCTCTTTGTTCACAATCACCAGTATGCTGATATACTGACCCACCATCAGTCTCCATGCAAGTGCACTATGCATCAAAAAGGATAGTCCGAAGCGATAGCCCGAACCTCATCCTCAGGAGCCAGAAATCAGAAGAGATGCCAAGAGATGACATCTGTTGCAAGAGTTGGTTTTGTATATAAAGGAATATAATGTATGGGAGCGGGATCATTATAATCTGTAAAGTTCTGAGAGAATGTAATATTATATCAGAGAGAATCGAGAGCTTGTAATCTGTTCAAATGAAATCAATAAAAGAGAATTGTTTCTTGTTACCATTGTGTTCAATACATGTATTCTGAAATATGTCTACTACTACTTCAATTATCTGCGATACGTTCCGCTGCGTATTGTCAACCTTGTCTATCTTGTCTTGCTTCAGGTCCTGGCCTTGTGCAAGCGCAACTTAGGCTTGCACGGCATCACGCCTTAGCGAGGACGAACGATCCTAAAAGAGCCGAAGCGAAGACGAACGGACTCTGCAGGATCGGGGTGTTACAGGACATACGGTTGGGTTTGTCTCATCAAAGCGGATCCATAAACATGTAGTTTGACAACTTTAGAGACCATAGATATTGGCACGCGTTTCAGTGCAAAATGGGTCAAATGGCAGATATCATTTTGACTCAAAATTATGATTTTATCGATGTTCTAGAATTAGACTTTTGGACAGGCATTTCCTAGATATATTTCTTACACCGAGAAAGTTCTTGATGTTTATTTCAGCATCCGGAGTCGTTCGTGGATATTGAGATTTATTACTGACGTATTTGATTGCTTGGATTTGCTATTCCTGCACTACCAGGCAAGATACCTTGCCACCTTACTCTGTGATTTACTTACTCTTATTTCCAGTTATTTATATTCAGCATTACTTATCTATTGTTAGTATTATATCTCTGTGCGTGCAAGTCACACTTGGGTGCAAGCGACTCCATCGGTCGTTTTACTGATTTTGGTTTTATTCTCTTGCATTGACTTAGCCTCGTGACCACCCAGTTATGATGAGGTATTGGTATACCTCATACGGCTTTGACACATGATCATCACGAGTTTTGAGTCACATGTAGGACATGTACTCGTATTGTCGACTGGCCACCGATACGTATGAGGCGTACCACAGTTAGGAGTAACTGTTAAAAGAATTGCATGCTAGTAGACTTGGCAGTTACTAGAGGTTCCTATGAGTCATGGATGTGACCCTACTAGGCATTGGATGAGAAGAACAGTTCCTTAATGTATGGGCCACGTATGCACTTTCCTATTCCTGATCCTGCTGGCCTCTGACATTCGATGAATATTTTGCTTTGAGGTCCCTGGTATCCTGGTGGGACCATACCTGATTTTTCTGCAGCCAGAGTGCCCATGCGTTGAAGGTTTGTTCTTAACTGTACTATCATTGTAGAACTGGTAGGCACCCTATTGCATACATTTATTTCTTTTCTATTATATATCACGGTTTATATGGCATGGTTTTTTCTTGTATCTTGTTACGTCTCTCTGAGGATCTAGAAATCTCTCCAGGTGTGTGCTTTGATGATGTTTCGCAGGTGCTCTAGCCAAGATCGTAGTCTTTCCTTTCTATCGTGGAGGATTGCTCTTGGATCGTTATCTATCCTTTTCTTGTACATTTTTCTCTTATTTAAATTAGTTGGTAGTGGATTTGTCTCCGCCCAACTATATGTACAATTGACAAATTTATAGTGATTATATTATTATTCTTTATTTTTGTGGACGAGATTTAGTTATCATGGTTTACTATATTTTACAGCTTATATATACATACGGGGATTCCATACATTAGAATATACTTCGTATGTATACAGCTGGCATGTCTACGTACTTAGTCCTAAGTATTTTAGGATTGGGCATTACATATTTTTGTGGTAGCCCATGCAGGTCAAGTTTATCACTTCGATTATGTTACTGTACTGATGTGAGCCTGCATATAGGATTAGAATCTAGGTATCTCATCCACATACTTGACATCCTTCCTTGAATTCAATTCGAACTCTCATCTGATTACCTTGACTCCCTTCTGCTTGATTCCTTTCATTAAAATTCTTATTTTTCTTTCGTGCTTGATAGAGAGGTTAGGGAGATGATTCGTACTAGTTATACGTGTTATATTGTTCAATCCCCCTATTAGTTGACTTTTATAAGTTAGGTAGTATGCCTCACGGCTTATCACCACGAATTCTTATAACTTATTAATGAAGTATAACTGGTTGACGCTGAATGTATGCTAGTGTAAGAAGATATGATACCTGGAATATAGAGATTTAGTAGCCCATACCCTATTGGTCAACCAAGACCTGATACAAGAGGTAGTAGGACGACTATAAATAGGAACACCAGATAAGACTTGGGTCCTTATAAAACTTGAACTATTTATAACTGCTGTATTCATTATTTCTTGTGCTTATACTTTGCACTACCATGAGTGATGTCTCTATTTATAGCCTAGCTTTGCATGCTTATTCTTTATCGAGCTTGCTCCGGGCATATGTATACTGGGGATGCCCACTAACATATTGTCTAATCAGAATCAGTATATTATGGTCTGATCAACCTTAGTACACTTGGTTCGCTCTTCATATAATTATCCCACATGGATTGAGATATAGATGTCTCTAGGATCTTATCCGCAACTGGCTTGCCAACTCCCTTTGAATTATTCATTCGCCTTTGAACGTGTATTCATATTCGATGACATCTCCCATGAACTCTTTATTGTCTCCAGTCACCTATCTCGGAGAAACAAATGCTAGTAGACCCGGAGTATTCTTCTATAACCGTGATAGTTGTATACACAAGTGTCGCAACCATCGATCAAGCCATGTGACTAAAACCTTGCCTTGAGCTACTTGTCCTTCTCTCGTCCCTAAAACTAATATCGCGACCTTCTAGTCATTAAATTTGAAAACGATTAGGGTCTTACCCTTGGTCAAAACATCAACCTAGGAGACTATAATCACTAGGAACCATTTATTGTGAGCCTCCAATTATTCTTCTTGATTCTTGGCTTAACTAGCAACCTGTATGTCTTAACCCGACCCTTACTTGACCAAGCCCACAGTTTAGACAAGAAAAGAATAGACCAAAAACAAGACAAGCATTTGCAAGGACTATGGTAGACACCCATTCCAAGATTAGAGATTCAACAGATGTTACTCTAGGTACAAAATTCTATTATCAAAGAAGCGACTTAGCATTAGAACAACACCTTCACCAGCTCAGCCAAAATCTATAGCATGACGCCCCGTCATTATGTTATATTAGTTATCAACAGCGATGCATGAGCACTACATTCGATACCACTAGAACCCTTATAACCATAGTCTGGCAGGCTTAACATAAATATAAGTTTACGACTTAGTCGTAGAGGTCATTCATATGTCGTACAGTAGAGTTCGTTACCCCATCGATGACTCTTGTACACTAGGGATGAGTGGATCATTCTATTTATCAACTAGTGTGTCGTTGTACATGTTTGCAAAGAACAAAAGTTTTATTACAAACTAAGAAAAAGAGAACAGGGGTACAATTAATTTCTGGAGAAGTACAACTATAGGAATCTGATCAGAAGATGATCACTTTATCCCTTGGACGATGTGATATCGAAGACACGAGCCTCTGGAGAATGCAGCAGCACTTTAGCAGGAGATTATGATCACTCTTTTTTTTGTTTTGAGAATGATTTGAAACTCTATTTATAGAGTACATGAAATAACCATTTAGTAGTTATCCTGGGTTGTGCGCGCTTCAGATTGTGCGCCTCTTGTTCACTTGTATGAACGGTTGCACTAACTGTTGTAGACGTGTGGCATCATTTGGTTGAGATGCATGTGGTCGTAGGCAGTATAATGGACACGTTCTGCGAAGTTAGTGGCTTGTGCGTCATGTCACTCTGTTTTGAATACTGTTTGATTACTCTGTGTGAGCTTCATCAGGTTGCGCGTGGGCGCAATACAACAACCTGTGCGAGCGGTTTGCACTAACTGCTGTAGATGTGTGGCATCGGTTGATTGAGATGCGCATGGTCATGGGCAGTATAATGGGCACGCTCTGCGAAGTTGATGGCTTGCGCGCCACGTCACCCTATTTTAAACTAAAAGTTGATCAAGTGGCACCAATTTGTCAGGCTGCACATAGGCGCAACTTAACGACTAGTGCCTTTTGACTAGGTCTTCTGTGCTGTACTGATTAATTATCGTGCCATTCAGTGACTTGCGTGAACCAGCTGTCAGCATTAATTACATGCTGACAAAGTCTTCTCGAACGCCGTGTTGCACGAAATTCGAAGGGATTTTCCTTAATCTCCGTGCTGTCACTTGTCAGATAATGATGATGCCGTTAAAACTTCCTGAGGAAGTGTGCCACGTGTCACTCCGTGTACCCTGACTCCAGCACAACCTGGCGATGGCGCAACCTGATGCTGCGCAATTTGATGATCCGACGCAACTTGATTGGTTTGGCGCCATCAGATGATTGAAGACTTTAATGGGTGGCGCCTCTTAATTTTTAGGCTCTACAAGACCCCCTTCAAAGTTTTTGAAACTTAAAAATACTTCAAAGTTTTGAAATACTATGAATTATACTAGTTTTGTTTGGATTGCGCCAGTCTCAACTGGCTCCACTTTTTGAGCGTAAATTGTGTGATCAACCTTTGAAGCTATAAATATCCATATATTTTAGACTCTTCAATATTTTCAACAGAAGTGCAATTTCTCAAAAACCCTATCTTTCCTTCTTCTTCCTAAGCTTTGACTAGCATCAAATGGCGCCTAGGAGATCTGCTGTCGAGAAGGAAAAGAGTGTTGCCGAGTCTTCTTCTCGTGTTCCACCCACACGCGCACATCAGTATGCTCCTCCTTTGTCACGACGAGAAACGACCAACCCGGCCATAGAAGGTGAATGTTTTGACAACAAACATCGACCAATCCCTTTTTTAGGGTTTTGATTTTGTCAATATGCACGCCTATTCTTTTTAGAATTAGGCGTGTTTCCTTACTTGCGCCTCTCTTCTTAGAGTTTGGTTGCTGTCCAGACAGTGTTGCATGCCGTTTCAAGAGTTGTACTTTCTGATTCTGTATAATCTGCTTGGCGCAACTTGAGATGCTATGCCACACAGATGTTTGTTTTAACAAAAATGTCGCTGTGAGACCATGTCTAACTGTATCAGTATTTATATACGGGTACGTATTTTGAGCCGTATTTTATAATTATTGGTTTTCGAAATATTTCAAAAGTTTTCCAAGGTATAGATTTATCTTGACTTGGTTTAATTTGGTTTGATTCAACCTAGCTTGCTTTGTTTGGTTTAGGTTGGTTTTACATAAAAAATGATTTTATATAAAAACCCACCCCTCTCTCTCTCTCCTCCATTCAATTTTCATTTTCTTCTTCCTTCCATTTTCTTCTCCAATCTAAGGCAAGTACATCTTGCCAAATGTTGGACAAATGTGATTTTAATTATTCCATTCTCTTTATTACTACATTCTAAAACATTTTAGTTCTTGGTATTTTAGATTTTGGAGGATAACTTCTTGTAGATCTAAGTTTATATCATTTTTATATTTCTTGGGTTTTGATCTATCAAACTTTATTATTTTCAAGTTTTGATTGTTCCATGTTGTAGAAAATTTTGTTCTACCCTATTTTGACCTTTGAAAGTCCTAATTTGGAGTTATTTCGACCAAGTTATTGATATTTGAAGTTTTTGGGTTCCTTGGAGTTCATCCTCGGCAAGTGGGGAAGAAGAACAGTATTTGCACACTCTTGAGTGCAAACTGTTGTGGGCGCATAGTCCTTTTATTTTTGTGCATGCTATGCGCCCATAAACAGTGTGGGCGCATAAGCTTTGGGCACATAGCTCCTTTGTGCGCATAGTTTCCTTTGTGCGCATAGTGCTCCTTTGTGCGCATAGTTTCCTTTGTGCGCATAAGCTTTGGGCGCATAGCTTCCTTTGGGCGCATAGTATTCCCTTTGGACGCATAGTCTCCTTTGGGCGCATAACTTCCCTTAGACTTATAGTGTTTGTTGTGGGCTCATAGTGTTTGTGTGGGCGCATAACATTTTATGTGGGCTCATAGTATTTTGTGTGGGCTCATAGTGTTTGTGTGGGCGCATAACATTTTATGGGTACTCATAGTCTTCATGCTCATAGTCTTCATGGGTGCTCATAGTCTTCATGGGTACTCATAGCCTTCATGGGTGCTCATAGTCTTCATGGGTACTCATAGCATTCATGGGTACTCATAGCCTTCATGGGTGCTCATAGCCTTTATGGGTACTCATAGTCTTCATGGGTGCTCATAGTCTTTATGGGTACTCATAGCCTTCATGGGTGCTCATAGCCTCCATGTGTGCTCATAGCCTCCATGTGTGCGCATAACCCCCTGGTGTGGGCGCATGACCTCATGTACTTAGTCATACACTTCCATGTTTGCTAATCCGTCTAGGTTGCACCCCTCTCGACCTATCATGACCCCTTTTGTTTATTGGTATATTTCGTGTCTTCCTGCTGGTTCCTTGGGCTTTGACACAATCTTAGTACGACTGACTTGGCTATTTGGGGCGATGATTCTTATGCGTCGGTACGACGCAAAATTCCTATGCGCCGGTGCAGTAGCCGTTTCACTATTTCACTATTTTTCCCGTTTAAATTATTTTGTAGCCAGAGTCTGGCAAACCTCAAATCATGAAAGTTTTAGATCTTTGTATTGGCTTCAAGAATCTTCTTGTCTCACTTTAACTGGAGATTTTCATGTGATTTGATAGTTTAATTCTGCAAAAAAATGTATTTGATTTTCTTAGCATGCTTTCTGTACTCGGCCTAAATTACGACGACCTATCTTAAATAGCACGACAATTTCTTATCAAAGTTAGAAGATTTTGCATGATTAGAGAATAATTGTACACCCTTATACACTCAAACATTAGCACAAATTCAATGATTGTTTTGTGCCAAGTAGTTACTATCTCTATTCCTTCTCACATGTTATGATAAGCCTTTCGTCAAGATCTTTCCACATGCTATCTTTTGCCTATGATTTGCTTAACTAGATAGTGGTCCGTTGTGGTGCACTTATGATTTATGTCTCATTTCTTTGTTTAACACGATAGTGACCCGTTACGGTGCACTCAAGTCACATGTCACTTCTTTGTTTAACATGATTGTGGCCTGTCGTGGCGTACCCCTAACAAGTACTCTTAATATGATAGTGACCCGTCGTGGTGCACTCCAGACAAGTAATATGACATGACATGAACCATGAATGCTGTTGCGACGGCTTTATTGGCTTACAAGTAATGATTGATTTGGACACCGTGGGTGTTTCTCTTGAGTGTGTTTGTACAAGCTACATGTTCTGTATTGCATCATGTCTAGGACATGAATTCCTGATTTCCCACGGTCGGGGATTCATACTGAATCTGGCTAGGATTAATGACTAGATTGATCAAGTAGATCATATAGAGAGGTATTCCGGCTACAAGCAATCCCGTTATCTGGGCGCCTTCTCTGATGGACTTGTAGCCTGCCGACGAGTAGGGCACATTTCCAGCCCACTGTCATGTGGGGCACTTTATGAAACAAGTAATATGCACACTGTCATGTGTTGTACCTCCAAGTCACTTAATAACTCTCTTACGGTACATTTGTCTCCTAGGCGATGTATCCACTAATTTACTTACATGATGCATTTGTCTCCTGGGCGATGTATCCGCTATAATCTTTGTAACTTGCGTCTGGATAACCTGGATAGTCTGCAAGGCTCGTGGCCATAGGGATACCTTATTGCATCTTGTTCGTAACTAGGCTTGTAAGAACCCTAGTTAGTTAAAGTATCAAGCCGTACTCATTGCTTGGCCATGATTTATGGATGGAGTCAGTCCAGTCCAGTCAAGTTTTATCTAGGCAGTGTCCATATGTTTATTTCAGTACACTATGGTTTATGCTTTACTTTTATCGATAAATGGTCGGAGACAAAGTTCTATTCAGGAGAAGGGTTACAACCCCGGTCCTTGTTTGGTTTACGGGTTGTAACTTGGCTTCCGGAATAGTTCCTAAGTTATCCTATCTTTTGTCGTCCTATTTAGTACTCACATGTTCTACATGATCCTTATGCTACACAATAATTAGAGACTAAGTTCTGTTCAGGAGAAGGGTTACAACCCAGATCCTTGTTTGGTTTAAGGGTTGTAACTTGACTTCCGAATTAGTTCCTAAGTCCACTTATCATTGTCTTTCTATATAATTCTTACATGCCTACATGTTCAATTATCTCACAATCTATACATGACTCCCTATGCCGGGTCACCATGCTCTTATGACCCGGCTATCTCACCAGTTCACATGTTCAATTGCCTTTACATATTCTCAAGCTTCTGTTTACTTAACATGACTACACTTTATATTATGTTGCATGATAATTACTTTATGCTCCAAGATGCTTACTTATTATCTTTCTATATTCGGGATAAGTGCATGGGTAGTGCACGAGTCTCGATCTGCTCTTACTCATTTGTATCTCTAATTGTTGATGTTAGCGATTGCTGGTTTTAGTTCATAGTTTGGCTTCCTTTGTGGTGCTTGCTATTGAGGGTCTGACCCCACTGGTTTTGTTTGGCCAGATCTGATAGAGATGCCCAGAGTATCTTCCGCACCATCTACTCGACGGTGACCATCCAGAGCACCAGAGTACCTGAGTGGGTTTCTTGTTTCATTCTCCCACTTAATATGTACATTATTCTTTTGTGGCGTTTAGCCTTCGAGCATGTGTTTAGCTTATGTTTTCATTCTTGACATTTAGCCTACGGGCCAAAACATGATGTGCGTATTCTAGACTATAGCTAGTGTCACGCCCCGATTCGCAGAGTCATTTATTCACATACTTTATCTCTTAGAATCGATCGTCCTCGCTTGGGCGTGATGCCGTATAAGTCTGGTATTGCACTTGTACAAGGCAAAGATGGAACATAATTGATTTTCTTCAAATAGGAATATATCGCAGCGGCAGAAGTAGATAAATTGAAGTTAGTGAGGACAATGTTTCTCATTGAGTAGAAGTACATTACTTCTTTATAGCAGCGGAGATAAAAGGACTTCTTGAAGTCACACAGAGACATATAGAACTTTATTCTCTTTATTGATAATTGAAGAAAAGTACAAGACTTGTATTGAAGTACAATGCTTACAACCAATCTCACTTTACACTGAAAGCCAACTGAACAATGCTATACAGCTTACATGTGAAACTTGGAAACATTGGATTACAACTCGATATACCGACTTGGCTTACAATCTTACTGGTACAATTGATTACAATGTTCCATACATTATGTCCTTTATAAATAGAAGACATCATCTTGTGCAAGGAGAGCTTCTGTATGCCCAACAAATATTCGATGCCACGGGACCAATCAAGCCAATCTTCCTGTGTAGAACATCCCAAGCATGAGCACCTGCCCACAAAAACGTGGGTCAGCACATCATCTATGTACTGGCGAGCAGAATCCAACCCACTCGCCTAAACCAACATTTAGATAACCATTTAAGCAACATTTATTAGAATGATCTTTCTATTTGGGGCCTAGCATCAGTTTACAGTTCTTGAGCAGAAACATTGAAGTAAACATGTCATAGTATGGTATAACATTTCTTTGAGTAAGGCATCATCTAAGCAACATTGAGTTAACACGTTGCAGCATATTATGGAAATACTTTCTGAAGGGGCATCGTTTAGCATACTTGGTGTTATCATTCAACAGGTTATGGCAATGATCTAAAAGACAATGCATTAGAAACCGCATTTAACATGTTGAGCATGTTATAGGGTTTCTCATTTTAAAGGCAATAACACAGCATCATTTTGTTTAGCATGTTAAGCAGGCAAGTTGAACCCACATATACAATATCACACTTATGTGATTTCTTACCGATAGGCGACTTCTCATACCTGCATCAAATACAGGTTATCAGATATACTTACTCTGCCTACATAAAACATTCATTAGCATGCATCCTGACTACATCGTCACTGGTGTTGTTAAACCATATGGACTCTTTTCATTTCATTTCATTTCAAGATAATGCGGTCAACATATTAGGTGGCGAGCCTCTATGCCACCTCGCCTTATCCGTGCTCCCACAACACTCATCATTATTTCCTCCTAGGCCGAATCGGTCCCCAGGGCCCTAGGAACCGTTCGAGGAAATTAAAACTCAAACCTTGTATACAAGTTGTCCATGACCATGCGAATGCGTGTCCGACTCGATTGTGAACATAATCGCATGGTAAAATATATTAAAGAAAGTAAAGGCAACAGTGCATCATTAGTTATATTCAATGACTTATTCATTTCATCATTACAATCATTTCATTTGGTGATCTCAAGGACCCCATACTTTATCATTATTCATTCATTGCTTCATTACAATATTTCTCATATCATTCCTTTCGACAAGGAACATAACATTCATTCATTCTTTCATTGCTTATAAGGGACAATTAACATTTCATATTCTTGCAACAGTTATACAGAGAGTACATGATTCTAGTGTTTCATTCAGTTCATTGGTTCGATAGCATAGCCAGTTCATTTCTTATTCTATTATTCATAAGGCATCTCATTATTCAAGTGTCTACTTGTTCCGGCAGTATTAAGCATAAGGGGCAATGTTATCAATTCATTCTCAGGCCTCAAATAACATTAGCAGTTCAATGTGTTGTACATTTCAATGATTCTCAACATAAGCATCTCTATTATTCAGCAACTAAAACATGGGATATTTAGGGACAATTCATATCATTTCAATATTTTATTTATTAAGCATGAAGGAGTAAGGAGGAGGAAGGACAGTTCCACTCACTTGCATAAAAGGGTCTTCCTGTTCCGATCACACAAAATTCCACTATACGTAGCTCCACCAGCGAGCCACGTTCCAATACTCATTCCGTCTAGCCAGCTAAGTGAGACTGCATCAGTCTCAAATCTCCTGATTCCCAACTTAAGTCACGGTCTAACATCCTGATAGCAAACAAACAAGCCAACCAAATGCCTCGTACGGAGCGGGGCATTACATAATATACAACTCAGAAAAAGTTTCATCCTCGAAACTTAAGGACACAACTCATCTACTGGATTCACTTAGTCACAACGAGTTATTCATTCAGCTTCAATTCGATATTCATTTCAACACACTTCAGTCACCTCAAAATAGCTATACAACTTACCATTTTAATCCATCAACGATTCAATCTGTCTATCTCTTTTTCAATTACTTGTAACTTCTCATTGATTCGCCAATATTTTCCTTGAATTTCTATCTTGGTCGCAACATATCACTTCGTTTGGATCCATACACATATTTTAGGCATCCCCAAAATATATGCATTTCAGCCAAAGTCCGCTCTAGTACAATAATTTCTTCCCATAATGTTATCTCAGTCGCAACCTATCACTTCGGCTGGATCCATACACATATTTTAGGCGTCCCCAAAATATATGTACTTCAACCAACTTCCATGTTAGTGCAATTCGATCATCCACGATATAATTCTCTTTTCTAAATCCGACTTAGCATCCTTTCAATTGACTTATCACTTTATTCACTTTGCCATAATCAGTATCTTCCAGGCCACAATACTTAATATCAGGGACAACATGGTTAAGCTCTATACCCAAGCATAACATTTCTAACATTCGATCAAGGGTCTAACTTAGAGCCAATCATATCAAGAGTTCACAACATGCAATCATATTCCTTCCCAAATTCAACAATATTTCTCACCGAGGCAATTCATCTTTTCTAGAAGATACAATCCGACGTCACCCACTATCGATTACCCGAGTCAAGGTATAACTCTATGCAACAGTCAAGGTTAACTTAGCTACCCGACTATAGGTAAACTCAAGTCTTACCTTACTATTGTAATTCCCACTTATGGCCGACATATAACTTAGAAGGGTCAACCATCTCTAAGGTACAAGTTGAAGAATACACTCCCGTAGGTCAATACTCATTATCACCATCTCTCATTTAATGCCACAAGGTCATCCTATGGGTCTCCAATGGTCACCTATTATTCAGTCAATCTCTAAGGTTAGCTATACTGACAGCTAAACTTAATCGTTCAGGTGACTTCCCTAGAGTGGACGGCTACTAGGGTTATACTAGTTTCTTATTCTTAATGCCAATAAGCAACCGACAGTTCTAAGGAACTCTACCCAAACCTATGGGTATTAACTCAGTCTGAATAACTAATCGCCGTTGTTGGCTATGCCAACAATTGGTAAGTCATCAACTGGTCGCTAGGTTCAAGTCTATCTATCCAGGATCTTCCTCAAGGAAATAATTTCCACAGAGGCTCATTCTTAGACTTACCCAACGATCGACTAAGATCGATCTATCAACATTACGGTCAATTCCCAACCCGACATACGATTCTCATCGTTCTAATAATCCATCAAGTAAAATTTTCAATGATTCAATTTCTATTCCAATTCCTTTGTACCCACACGAACCCATAAGCCAAGACTAACTATTCAAGGGTCATCGATTCCATTAGTCTCAACAGGACTATGGAACCATACTATTCGGTCCGTATGACAGAGTCACACTACTAAGTCATAAGCCACAATCTATATCCCAACCAACAATCATCTATACCGACATTATCCAACACATTTGCAGTTTCTCGTTCCCATTGGTTTCTCTATCATCAAACTATCTTACGGGCATTCTTAAATCTCATGCAGCAATGGTCAAGTAGTTCATCCCATTCAATCCGACAATTTATGTATCACTTAACCATCCACTAGACAACAACAGTATTCAGAGTCACTACTTGTTATTTTTTCTAGTACAATTCAATTTCTCAACATACATGCACATATGCAACGACTATCCTTTGGTGATCAAGATGGATTAACATCTATTACACCTTAGGGTCAAGGCACAGATCTCTAATATTCTTTTGGTTCACCGACAATATTTCCAAAACTTTCAGCTTAGCAACCAACTTTGTATTAGCCACATTTGATTTGCATCCAACCAACCGAAGCCAACATTTAGATGTTCTAAGCCACAACATTCTCTAGCCAAATACATTTACCCATAACATACTAACTGTCTTTACTAGTCTGAATCATCACTCGACTAAATAATTTCTAACCAAGCCACTGATTACAATTTCTGAAAATCTCGCTACCCCACATAACATCACCGACAAGGGATACTCGAGTCATCTAGCAACAATACATGACTCCCAGCTAAGTCTCGGCACAACCAGTACCCAAAGATAGTCTCATTGCTATTCTATGAAAAGGATCAACATATATCTCGTTTTGAGGTGGTAGAGGCAATATACCACTCAGAACGAAGCCATCCTTAAACAATCCCACTTAAATCCATTCCGGACATTGATGGTCTATAACGATCACAACACTTAGCCAACATCTCGGGGTCTCAATATCATAAGCCAACATTCTTAGGGTCTCGAAAGAACTAGCCAGCACACATGAGCCAATTCACCTGTTCCATTTAACTCATCCATCAATTACCCCATTCAAAAATTCTTTTCCAACATCACTTGCAATTCTCAACTTGTTACAGCATACATAGCAATTTTTCTATATTCCCATATTCCCAACAGTATTCACAATATAGCATACTATGGCATCGAGCCATTGTTGGGTTATTTGTGTCCAAACCAACAACAATCATTCATTCATGGGCATCACATTATATTTAGACTTATTGTATGGAACATCCAGTGAGCAGCCAAAAGGGTCAACCAACTTTCAGACACAAGCAACATAGGGTGATTACCGAACAGCAACAACATAATCATGGAAGCAATCTTTGATTTAATCGCGGAAGCAACGTTGAGTGATCACGGAAGCAACTTTGGTTAATCGTCGATGCAACTTTGATTTGAAACAAATCAAAGAAGAGACCAAGGACGTAAAGCCGTGCTCTGATACCAATTTGTCATGCCCCAATTTGCAGAGTCATTTATTCACATACTTTATCTCTTGGAATCGATCGTCCTCGCTTGGACGTGATACCATACAAGTCTGGTATTGCACTTGTACAAGGCAAAGATGGTACATAATTGATTTTCTTCAAATAGGAACACATCACAGCGACAGAAGCAGATAAATTGAAGTTAGTGAGGATAATGTTTCTCATTGAGTAGAAGTACATTACTTCTTTATAGCAGCGAAGATAAAAGGACTACTTGAAGTCACACAGAGACATATAGAACTTATTTTCTTTATTGATAATTGAAGAATGGTACAAGACTTATATTAAAGTACAATGCTTACAACCAATCACACTTTATACTGAAAGCCAACAGAACAATGCTATACAGCTTATATTTGAAACTTGGATACATTGGATTACAACTCGATATACCGACTTGGCTTACAATCTTACTGGTACAATTGATTACAATGTTCCATACATTATGCCCTTTATAAACAGAAGACATCATCTTGTGCAAGGAGAGCTTCTGTATGCCCTACAAATCTTCGATGCCGTGGGACCAATCAAGCCAATCTTCGTGTGTAGAACATTCCAAGCATGAGCACCTGTCCACAAAAATGTGGGTCAACACATCATCTATGTACTGGCGAGCAGAATCCAACCCACTCGTCTAAACCAACATTTAGATAACCATTTAAGCAATATTTATTAGAATGATCTTTCTATTTGGGGCCTCGCATCAGTTTACAATTCTTGAGCAGAAACATTGAAGTAAACTCTATGCAACAGTATTTCTCACCGAGGCAAGTCATCTTTTCTAGAAGATACGATCCAACGTCACCCACTATCGATTACCCGAGTCAGGGTATAACTCTATGCAACAGTCAAGGTTAACTTAGCTATCCGACTATAGGTACACTCAAGTCTTACCTTACGATTGCAATTCCCACTTATGGCCGACATATAACTTAGAAGGGTCAACCATCTCTAAGGCAATTCCCACTTATGGCCGACATATAACTTTTGGCCGACATATAACTTATTTGGGTTCTGCCGATGGCAGGTCAGCAATCTTCTGTTTGGCCAGTTGTGGAGGATCAGTTTAAGCATTCAGGTACAGAATCGAGAATTGACTCGAGGGCAGAGATGTCAGTCCATTTCGATCATCCCGCTGTGCCCGTAAAGTCAGCAGTCCGAGCGGAGGTAGTTCCAGATTAGCCCGATGTACCTGCACTCATAGGGATTATCAAGAAAATAATAGAGTCACAACAACGACGAGATCTCGTTCTCTAGCAGAGTATCTAGATGTTGATAGACCGTAGTGTGCAAGGAATACCCGAGGAACTTCAAGCCGAGGACTTACAGCCAGAGGAAGTACAGGTCAGAGGCGGACAGTACCAGTCATCCAGCCAGTCAGCATATCGAGCCCGACCTACTGTAGAGGTAGTATGAGAGCAAGAGCATGTAGCCATGAGGACCACATCTAGAACTGTGGGTCGTAAGAGGTACCATTCACCCGTATCTGGCTTTTCATACCGACGTCCATCGTAAGTACCAGCAGACCAACGTCCATACCAACACCAGGAGTTACCGACCGTATGTTCCTTCTATGGAAGGGAAGGACACACTCATCTCACTTGTCGGAGGGCTAATCTTCTGTGTTTAGCGTGAGGATCCCCAGACCACATGATAGGGATTTGTCCCCGGAGGAGTTCAACTGGATCTTCATCCTTCTAGCCTTCCAGCAACCAGCAGGTACCAATGCCAGTTTATTAGAGGCAAGCTCAGAGGCCTTCATCGACATAATCTCGTACATCCATCAGGAGAGGCCTCAGCAGTATAGGCATGCCCAGGCTCAGAGGCAGCAAGACCAGCAGCAGTATCAAGCAGAACAGGTAGCATGTACCTATTATGGCAAGTTGGGGCATCACAGATCAGTTTGTCGGACAGCTAATAGGCGATGCTTCCACTGTGGAGCAGAGGACCATTCAATTAGAACTTGCCCATATCCGACATCTCGAGGACGACCATCTACACCAGATATACCGCCATCCTTTCAATCATCTCTGTCATCACCTCCAATAGTAGATGAGCAGCTAGGACCAAAACTAGATGTTCAACCATTGGCACAGTACCCACCGCCATCGCGAGCTCAGAGGATCAGGCAGCTCAGAGCACAGTTGAATGCGCTGTACCAGGAGCAGCCCTAGTATCGACATTAGGGTAATACCTTGGGAACCACAGGTACCATCTTCATGGATTTCTTTCGGTTATGACCTTGGGGTTGTGTTTCAGTAGCTGGCCAGGTAGTGGCGGTATATCTTGGGTTCTTGCAGACGACCTTGTATTCTATCCACGTAAGGAGTACAATGGCTGGCTTGACTTATTCGGTGAGTGAAGGCGAATTTCTCGTCCCAACTCTTCTGTCTTCATATTCGAGGCATGTGATAAATTCATTGGTATCGACTATGACGATACATCCTGGGTAGTGCCATGTCTTAGACTAAGTCGTTGGTACCGACTTACTTTGAGACTTGACCTTTATCCATTTTGGAGTCAGCGTAGACCAGCATGGATGTTGGTCCCTACTCAACTGGCTCAGGAGACCTGTTTATTCATAGGCCTCCGATCCTTCTTGATTATGGTTGTGTTATTGCTTACGCATTTATTTACATTACTGTTGCCTTCATTTACTTATATGTCATGCTTCATTTTATTGAGATGATTCTATTTTCTTGATCTTTTGTTTTTGGTTATCTTGCTCGACAAGCTTTAGGAAATTTCGAGGACATAATTTTTCTAAGGATGGGAGAGATGTGAGACCCTGTCTTACTGCATCGGTATTTATATACGGGTACGTATTTTGAGCCGTATTTTGTAATTCTTGGTTTTTGAAATATTTTAAATTTTTCCCAAGGTATAGATTTATCCTGACTTAGTTTAATTTGGTTTGATTCAACCTAGCTTGCTTTGTTTGGTTTGGGTTGGTTTTACATGAAAAAGGATTTTGTATAAAAACCCACCCCTCTCTCTCTCTCTCCTCCATTCACTTTTCATTTTCTTCTTCCTTCCATTTTCTTCTCCAACCTAAGGCAAGTACATCTTGCCAAATGTTGGACAAATGTGATTTTAATTGTTCCATTCTCTTTATTACTACATTCTAAAACATTTTAGTTCTTGGTATTTTGGATTTTGGAGATACCTTCTTGTAGATCTAAGTTTATATCATTTTTAAATTTTTTGGGTTTTGATCTATCAAACTTTATTATTTTAAAGTTTTGATTATTCCATGTTGTAGAGAATTTCGTTCTACCCCATTTTGACCTTTGAAAGTCCTAATTTGGAGTTATTTTGACCAAGTTATGGACATTTGAAGTTCCTGGGTTCCTTGAGTTCATCCTCGGCCAAGTGGGAAAGAAGAACAGTATTTGCACACTCTTCAGTGCAAACTGCTGTGGGCACATAGGCCTTTCATTTTTGTGCATGCTATGCGCCCATAAACAGTGGGCGCATAAGCTTTGGGTGCATAGCTCCTTTGTGCGCATAGTTTCCTTTGTGCGCATAGTACTCCGTTGTGCGCATAGTTTTCTTTGTGCGCATAGTGTTCCCTTTGGGCGCATAGTCTCCTTTGGGCGCATAACTTCCCTTAGACTCATAGTATTTTGTATGGGCTTATAGTGCTTTATGTGGGCTCATAGTGTTTGTGTGGGCGCATAACATTTTATGTGGGCTTATAGTGTTTTATGTGGGCTCATAGTGTTTGTGTGGGCGCATAACATTTCATGGGTACTCATAGACTTCATGCTTATAGTCTTTATGGGTGCTCATAGTGTCACCTCCGTTTTTCGTTATACGTATTTTTAGTATACGTGTACGAAATTCTGACATGTGATCAAACTTGTCTAGCTTAATCTTGCATGACTTGGTTTATTTTAGTTTATTTTGACTTTGGTTCGGCTTGGGTTGGTTTGTTTGGTTTAGGGTGGTTCATCATGAACCCGACCCCCTACCTACCACCATCTCCATTTAAAGCCCAACCCTTTCTCTCTCTTCATTACCTTCTTACTTTCTTATTTACTCCTTATTCTACCTCATAACTCTCTCCATCTACCAAGAGAGAGGCTTAGGCAAGTGCAACTTGCTTCATAGAGGAACTCCATTTTTGTTGTTCCATTGTCTTCCTCACGAGATTCTAAGACACTTTAGTACTTAACATTTTCAATTTTCAGGGTTTATTTCTTGCAGATCTAAGTTTGTTGCATTTTTGGATTTCTTGGGTTTTGATCTATCAAATTTTATTATTTTCAAGTTTTGATTGTTCCATGTTGTAGAGAATTTTGTTCTACCCCATTTTGATATATAGAAGTCCCATTTTTGGCTTAGATTGAAGGTTTCATGGAGTTTTGAGTTCTGGAGGTTCTCTACGCCCACGTTTATACGTGCTCGAGTTATATCAAGCTTTAAGCCCATGTTTTTACGTGCCAGCGGAGTGTTTTTCCTTTACGCACACGTACTTATGTGCCAGCATAATTTGTTCTACACCAATTTCATTCGAACTCTACGCAGGGGCTACTCTCGCTCGTGTGGACTCTCTCGCTCGCGTAGACTCTCTCGCTCGCGTGGAGTGATCGTGCATGTAGAGTCTCGCTCGCGTAGAGCGCTCGCTCGCGTAGAGTCTCGCTCGCTCGCGTAGAGTCTCGCTCGCTTGCAGCCTTGCTCGCGTAGAGCTATCTTTCCTTGATCTTGCCTGCCTAAAGCTATTTTACGCTCGGGACCCCTTGGCCTAGCATAGTTTCGTTAGCGTAGAGACCTTGAGCCCCATGGCGCACTCCGTTTGCCTCTCATGTTCTTGCACCTTTTGTCACGAACTTGATGATCACGAATTGGATTATATGATTGGAATGATAATTGTACACAACATGGTATGACAAGTAAACTGACGTAACAAGACATGGCATGACATGACAAGTAAGCATGATGGAAACTATTGAATGTTGTTACGATGGCTAGCATGACATGACCAGAATAAAGGATCTGGACACCGTGGATGATTATGTTTGTACAAATGAACCAATATTGTCTTGCATCATATCTAGGGCATGGACCCCTGAGTACCATGGTCAGGGGTACCTACTGAAACTGACTAAGGCTAATAACTAGAATAATCCAGTAGCCATGAAGAGATTTCCCAGCTACAGGCAATCCCGTTATCTGGATGCCCCATCATGGGATTTGTAGCCTGCCGTCGAGTAGGGCACATTTCCTGCACACTGTCATGTGTTGCACCCTCCAAGCTACTTAAGGGTACATGTGTTTCTTGAACGATGTACCCACATGAATTCAACCCCTAATTTTGTCTGGATAACCTGGATGGTCTGCAGGGCTTGTGACTGTTGGAACATCGCATTGCATCTTGTTAGTAACTAGACCTGTGATAGCCCTAGTTAGTTAAAGTATCAAGCTGTACTTATTGCTTGGCCGTGAATGTTGGATGGATTCTAAGCCTTGTCTTGTTCCAGTACCTGGCTACCTCGGAACATGATTGCTTATGCTTACCTTATTATTAACTGATCGGAATAATTTCTCATCCCCTTGACATTTATTGCTCTATTTAGATTTCAGGTCTTATTATTCTCTTTCTTATTTTTACGTTCTGATATGCTTGTTTTTAGTTCTTAAGTGAAGCCTTCCTTATGGCACTTGCTCTTTCTGGGATCTGATCCAGCTGGTTTTGTATAGCCAGATACCAGAGTAGCTCCAGAGGATCTCCCTACCTTGCAGCCAGATGGTGACCACCAGGCGTAACCCTGGCAACGAGTGGGTTTTATTTTTGTTCTTCCACTCTATTGTAAAAGTATTCTTTTGAGACGTTTAGCCGACGAGCACATGTTAGCTCGATTGCACTTTACTTACTGTCTGCCTACGGGCTGTAGCATAATTAACAAATTCTAGGGTTGATCATGTATGACTGAAACTCTTGCTAGTCTTCAAATTTTGTATGACTAGTTTCATGATCATCCAAATATGTAATGTATGGGATGCCTTACTATTGTATATTTGGTGCTCTGACATCTTGTAACTATTATCACTTGCTTGAGATTGAGACAATAGGCTTGTTCAGGACCATAAGAGACTCATGGCTTGTGGTTAAACCCTCATGTATCTAAACAGCCATGACCGTATAGCGAGGTAGGTTGCACTTTAATGTACGTAGCTGGCTATGTCCGCCCCCGCTCTCCAGTATTCTGGTTATGGGGCATGACACGGTTCAAGTGGTGGCCCATGCAGGTTTTGTAAATCAAGATATGTGAGGGTTTACCGAATAGATGTCTCAATCAGCACTCGCCTTTGATCTCTGCTCGTATCCTCTAAATTCCTGAAATCTTGACCTGATCACATGCTTACATCTTTGATCTGTCATGGTCTTTCTTTATTGTTCCCTGTGTCGTCTTCTTCAGCGAAATTGCCCCTGGTCTTGCCAATCAGTCGGAAGGAGCTCAACTAGTACCCCCGTAATAAGATGATCAAGCTCAGCACTCAGGAGCAGCTTCCCGAGTCATGCTTCCCGGAGATCCAGAACCCCAAGTACAGCCAGCCCAGCCTGCAAGGCAGGATGATGAAGTCTTGGTTGGACTCATCAGGGAGTTGCTTACATCACAGGATCGTCGAGGTGATGCATTGCACCAGACAGTCCAAGATGCTCTGAGCAGAGGTGGTCATCAAGGTAACAGTGCGGACAACAGCTTCAAGCGCTTGAACCCTCCCTTCTTCGATGGCAGCAAAGATGTTATTGCCACAGACGCTTGGATGCAGGATACTGAAGTTATTCTAGAAGCAGCCAGGACCCCAGAAGACGAGAAGGTGGCCTTGGTGCGCCTGCAGTTATTGGATCTTGCCCGCAGCTGGTGGACGATGCAGGCCATTGGATTAGTGGCACCTATTGCCTGGACAGTATTTCATGAGAGATTCCAGACCAAGTACTTTGACGCTATAGCTCGGTATGATCTACAAACGAGGTTCACTAATTTGAAGCAGATGGGCAGGACGGTCGATGGATACGCGATCGAGTTTTTCAGGCTTAGTCGGTTTGCTCCCACCTTGGTGGCGACCGAGTTCGATAGAGCTCAGCGGTTCCAGCAGGGACTCCACTTGGAGATTTTACTGGCGGTGGAGCAGTTTATGCATCAGACTTTCGATGTAGTGTTGAGAGCAGCTAGGAGGCATGAGTATACCTCCCAGAGGATTGTGGACCGGACCGGGGGTCGGAAGCGGACTCACGGCCAGATGAACCAGTCTTCAGCACTAGCCCCGACAGCTAGGGCTTTGACCATTGGAGCTCAGAGGCGGGCGGCTTCCATTACGTCGATTCAGCATTCGACCCTGGCATATCCCCAACAACAGCATCAGAAGCAGTCTTTCGCAATAAGTTGCACTTATTGTGGGAAGCCAGGGCATGTGGTATCAGAATATCGCAGAGCACAGGGTTTATGCTTGGTTTGTGGGGCACCGGACCACTGGGTTGGGAACTGCCCGAATAGGAGGAGTTCATCTTCTTCAACCTTTTCTAGTCCCTCGGTTAGGGGACTAGCCCCAGTACCAGTTTAGCAGCAGCAACAGTACCCGTATCCGAGGCCCTTCCCGCTTCAGGCCTAAGCATTTCAGCAGCAGAACCTCCAGCAGTATGCACAAGTCCAAGCTCAGATCCAGAACCGCCAGAGAGGTTTCCAACAGAGGAGACCAGCACCCAGAGGGCAAGGTCATGTGATGGTTTTGACCGTTGAGGAGAAGTTAGCATCAGGTGAGGTGGTGGCAGGTACTATTCTCGTCAACTCCTTCCCAGCATCAGCGTTATTTGATTTTGGTGCATCATATTCATTTATGTCTGCATGATTCGCAACACGGATAGGACTGGAGCCCGAGTCATTATCAGTAAGGCTCAATATACTTACTGGTAGCGGACTTGTGGGAGTAGATAGGGTGTTTTCTTCGTGTCGGATCGTAGTTAGCAGTAGAGAATTTCTCGCTAGGTTGATAGAATTCCCGATGGCCGATTATGACGTGGTCTTAGGGATGGATTAGTTGATGGACCAGTATGCTAGAATAGATTGCCATATCGACAAGATTATTTTTAGTATTCCTGGTGAGCCAGAGTTTTTATTTTTCCAAGGCGGAATAGAACCTTCTCCTCCAGTATTTCGGATGGCAGTGGCAGCGACAGTTTGATTTCCCAGAGTTGTAGAAGGGTTTCCCGATGTTTTCCCCGAGGAGCTTCCAGGTATGCCACCAGAGAGAGAGATCGAGTTCACTATAGACTTGATCCCCGGAACAGCACCAGTGTCAGAGAGAGTCTACCGGATGGCACCGTCAGAATTGGAGATCTTGTATAAGATGATTGAAGAACTCAGGACCAAGGGATTCATCCGTGCTAGTGGATCGCCTTGTGGAGCCCCGATGCTTCTTGTGAAAAAGAAGGATGGTATGTCTAGATTATGTGTTTACTATCGTACCTTGAACTCAGTGACAATCAAGAACAGTTATCCACTCCCGAGGATAGATGACTTGTTTGATCAACTCAAAGGGGCGTCCGTATTTTTGAAGATTGACTTGCGGTCATGATACCACCAGATCAGAGTCAGAGAGCAGGACATCCCGAAGACGGCATTTAGATCCAGGTATGGGCATTGGGAGTTCCTTATTATGCCCTTTGGAGCAACCAATGTGCCGGCTGTATTCATGGACCTCATGAATCGTATCTTCATGCCTTATTTGGATCAGTTCATAATTGTGTTCATATACGACATCCTGGTCTACAGCAAGAATGAAGCAGAGCATGAGCAGCATCTCAGAGTTGTCCTCCAGATTCTTCGAGAACATCAGTTGTATGCAAAGTTCATTAAATACGAGTTCTGGCTCGATCGTATTTCATACTTGGGTCATATCATCACCGAAGGAGGAGTAGAAGTGGATCCCCAGAAGATCGTAGCTATTGAGACGTGGCCAGTACCCAGCACAGTTGAAGAAGTTCGCAGTTTTCTTGGCTTGGTCGGCTACTACTGGCGATTTGTTTCAGACTTTGCACGAATTTCAGCACCTATGACCCAGTTGACCCGCAATGATGTACAATTTGCTTGGACAGCGGAATGTCAGGATTCTTTTGAGAAGTTGAAGCGAGGCTTGATGACGGCACCCATTCTCACACTTCCAGATGGGACCGGAGGATTCTCAGTGTATTGTGGTGCTTCAGACAGAGGTTTAGGATGTGTTTTGATATAGCATGGGAAGGTAATAGCTTATGCGTCATGTCAGCTTCATGATCATGAGAGGAATTACCTGACCCATGACTTGGAGCTGGCAGTAGTAGTTTTTGCATTAAAGTTGTGGAGGCATTATTTGTATGGAGATAGGGTAGAGATTTTTACCGACCACAAGAACCTGAAGTATGTGTTTACTCAGAAGGATCTTAACATACGTCAGAGGGGATGGCTAGAGCTAGTTGTAGATTATGATATCAACCTGCAGTATCATCCTGGGAAGGCCAATTGTAGATGCATTGAGCAGAAGAGCCAGAGTTTATTTTCTAACGGCACAACCAGAGTTGTTAGCAGGTCTTCAGAAGATAGGTATAGAAGTTGTCCTTCCTACCAATGTGGCATTGATGGCCAGTATACAAGTTCAGTCCAGTATAGTTGAGAGGATCAAGTTAGCTCAGTCGTCAGATTCTAAGCTTCAGCAGCTTAGGAAAGAATGTGTAGCAGGACGAAGACCAGAGTTATGTATCCATGAGGATGGTACACTTCGACATGGAAGGCATCTTTGTGTACCTAGTGGTGATGTCAGACAGGAGATCATGGCAGAAGCTCACAGTTCTCAGTATTCGATTCATCCGGGCGGTACGAAGATGTATCATGATATCCGTCAACATTTTTGGTAGAATGGCATGAAGAGGAAGATAGCCCGGTTTGTCTTTCGATGTTTAGTTTGCCAACAAGTTAAAGCTGAACATCAGAGACCAGCTGGACTTCTTCAACCTTTACCGATCCCAGAATGGAAATGGGAGCACATTACCATGGATTTTGTAACTAGATTACCTAGATCCCCAGCTGGGAAAGATGCTATCTGGGTTATAATCGACTGACTCACCAAGGTAGCTCATTTTCTTCCTTTCAGGGTTGGTCAGTCGACGGATCAGCTGGCAGAGATGTACCTCAGGCAGATAGTCAGGTTTCATGGAGTACCAGTCAGTATTGTATCCGAAAGAGATTTAAGATTCACATCGCACTTTTGGCGGAGTCTTCAAAAAAGTCTGGGGACTCGTCTCAAGTTCAGTTCATCTTATCATCCGAAGACAGATGGTCAGTCAGAACGTACGATCCAGACTCTTAAGGATATGTTACGGTCATGTACACTCGAATTCGATGGTTCATGGGAAGATTACCTGCATCTCGTGGAGTTCTCCTATAACAACGGTTTCTAGGCCAATATCTAGATGGCACCCTTTGAGGCCTTGTACGGCAGGAAGTGCAGATCTCCTTTAGCTTGGTATGATATAGGCGAAAGGCAGATACTTGGTCCAGAGATGATCACGCGAACTATTGAGGTGGTCAGACAAGTCAGAGATCATCTTTGAGTTGTACAAGATCGCCAGCGTCATTGGACCGATTCTCATCGGTGTCCCCTTGAATTTTCTGTCGATGACCATGTATTCCTTAGGATCTCGCCTACCCATGGCGTCATTCGTTTCGGCGTACGAAAAAAAGCTTAGTCCTAGGTATATTGGGCCGTTCGACATTCTAGAGCGGGTAGGTGATGTGTCATATCGTCTCGCTCTTCCGTTGTCGTAACGTGAGGTACATGATGTATTCCATGTATCCCAATTACGATGGTATATTTCGGATCTGAGTCATGTCCTTGATCATTCGGAATTGGTTGTTGGTACCAATCTTTCGTATGAGGAGAGACCCGTATCCATATTGGACCGGAGAGAGAAGATACTCAAGAATAAGACTATCAAGTTAGTCCGTGTTGCTTGGGATTATCATACTTTGGGTGAGTCAACGTGGGAGCGTGAGGATGATATCCGAACGCGATATCCCGACCTGCTTGACTCATAAGGTATAATGTCTTCTTATGCCTTATGCCTTCAACTTCATTGCTTGCATGAATGATTGCTCGATTGATTGCTTAGTTATAACTTGCCTGTGAATAGTATAGCTTGCTCAACATCTCTAGCCTCTTGATTAAATTCTGAGGACGGAATTCTTTTAAGGTAGGTAGAGTTGTCACCTCCATTTTTCGTTATACATATTTTCAGTATACGTATACAGAATTCTGACCTGTGATCAGACTTGTCTAGCTTAATCTTGCATGAATTGGTTTATTTTGGTTTATTTTGACTTGGGTTCGGCTTGGGTTGGTTTGCTTAGTTTAGGGTGGTTCATCATGAACCCAACCCCTACCTACCACCATCTCCATTTAAAGCCCAACCCTTTCTCTCTCTTCATTACCTTCTTACTTTCTCGTTTACTCCTTATTCTTCCTCATAACTCTCTCCACCTACCAAGAGAGAGGCTTAGGCAATTGCAACTTGCTTCATGGAGGAACTCTACTTTTGTTGTTCTATTATCTTCGTCACGAGATTCTAAGACACTTTAGTACTTAGCATTTTCAATTTCCATGGTTTATTTCTTGTATATCTAAGTTTGTTGTATTTTCGGATTTCTTGGGTGTTGCTCTATCAAACTTTATTATTTTTAAGTTTTGGTTATTCCATGTTGTAGAGAATTTTGTTCTACCCCATTTTGATCTATAGAAGTCCCATTTTTGGCTTAGATTGAAGGTTTCATAGAGTTTTGAGTTCTGGAGGTTCTCTACGCCCACGTTTATACGTGCTCGAATTATATCAAGCTTTACGCCCACGTTTTTACGTACCAGCGTAGTGTTTTCCCTTTACGCACACGTACTTACGTGCCAGCGTAATCTATTCTATGCTGAGTTCATTCGAACTCTACGCAGGGGCTACTCTCGCTCGCGTAGACTCTCTCGCTCGCGTGGAGTACTAGCGCGCGTAGAGTCTCGCTCGCGTAGAGGCTCGCTCGCGTGCAACCTTGCTCGCGTAGAGCTGTCTTTCCTTGATCTTGCCTGCGTAAAGCTATTTTACGCTCGGGGCCCCTTGGCCTAGCGTAGTTTCGTTAGCGTAGAGACCTTGAGGCCCTTGGCGCACTCCGTTTGCCTCTCACGTTCTTGCACCTTTTGTCACGAACTTGATAATCATGAACTGGATTATATGATTGGAATGATAATTGTACACAACATGGTATGACAAGTAAACTGACGTGACATGACATGGCATGACATGACAAGTAAGCATGATGTGAACTATTGAATGCTGTTGCGACGGCTAGCATGACATGACAAGAATGAAGGGCCTGGACATCGTGGACGATTGTGTTTGTATAAATGAACCAGTATTGTCTTGCATCATATCTAGGGCATGGAACCCTGAGTACCACGGTCAGGGGTACCTACTGAAACTGACTAAGGCTAATAACTAGAATAATCCAGTAGCCATGAAGAGATTTCCCAGCTACAGGCAATCCCGTTATCTGGACGCCCCATCATGGGATTTGTAGCCTGCCGTCGAGTAGGGCACATTTCCAGCACACTGTCATGTGTTGCACCCTCCAAGCTACTTAAGGGTACATGTGTTTCTTGAACGATGTACCCACATGAATTCAACCCCTAATTTCGTCTGGATAACCTGGATGGTCTGTAGGGCTTGTGGCTGTTGGAACATCTTATTGCATCTTGTTAGTAACTAGGCTTGTGATAACCCTAGTTAGTTAAAGTATCAAGCCGTACTTATTGCTTGGCCGTGAATGTTGGATGGAGTCTAAGCCTTGTCTTGTTCCAGTAACTGGCTACCTCGGAACATGATTGCTTATGCTTACCTTATTATTAACTGATCGAAATAATTTCTCATCCCCTTGACATTTATTGCTCTATTTAGATTTCAGGTCTTATTATTCCCTTTTTTATTTTTACGTTCTGATATGCTGGTTTTTAGTTCTTAAGTGAAGCCTCCCTTGTGGCACTTGCTCTTTCTGGGATCTGACCCAGCTGGTTTTGCATGGCCAGATACCGGAGCAGCTGGTTTTGTACTTGCTCTTTCGTAGGTACTCATAGCCTTCATGGGTGCTCATAGCCTTTATGGGTACTCATAGTCTTCATGGGTACTCATAGCCTTCATGGGTGCTCATAGCCTTTATGGGTACTCAAAGTCTTCATGGGTGCTCATAGTCTTCATGGGTACTCATAGCCTTCATGGGTGCTCATAGCCTCCACGTGTGCTCATAGCCTCCATGTGTGCGCATAACCCCCTGGTGTGGGCGCATGACCTCATGTACTTAGTCATACACTTCCATGTTTGCTAATCCGTCTAGGTTGCACCCCTCTCGACCTATCATGACCCCTTTTGTTTATTGGTATATTTTGTGTCTTCCTGCTGGTTCCTTGGGCTTTGACACGATCTTAGTACGACATACTTTGCTGTTTGGGGCGATGATTCTTATGCGCCGGTACGGCACAGAATTCCCATGGGCCGGTGTAGTAGCCGTTTCACTATTTTACCCGTTTACATTATTTTGTAGCCAGAGTCTGGCAAACCTCAAAACATGAATGTTTTAGATCTTTGTATTGGCTTCAAGAATCTTCTTGTCTCACTTTAACTGGAGATTTTCATGTGATTTGATAGTTTAATTCCGCAAAAAATTGTATTTGATTTTCTTAGCATGCTTTCTGTACTCGGCCTAAATTGCGACGACCTATCTTAAATAGTACGACAATTTCTTATCAAAGTTAGAAGATTTTGCGTGATTAGAGAATAATTGTACACCCTTATACACTCAAACATTAGCACAAATTCAATGACTGTTTTGTGCCAAGTAGTTACTATCTCTATTCCTTCGTACATTGTAACGCCCCAGTCCCATAATACGTAGGACTAAGTACGTAGACATGCCAGCTGTATACATACGAAGTACATAGGTCTCGTATGAATACATAAGCTATAAAATGCAGTAATCCAAGACAAACTAAATCTCATCCATAATAAAAAGAATAATAATATAAAAATCAACTCGAATATTTATGATACAATCGTTGGGTGGAGACAAAGTCCACTACCAACTATCTCAATGAAAGAAATGTACAAGAATCGATCCATAAAATAGCAAGACAAACCAAGCACAATCGTCTTCGAAGGAATGGAGAAGACCACGGCCTTGGCTAGGATACCTGCGGAAGACATGAACACACACCTGGGAAGAACCAGGTCCTCAGACGGACGTAGCAAGATACAGGAAGAACAAGCTAATATAAACTGTCAGAATAATAAAATAATATATAAAAGACTACCCTAGACACAAATATGTAAAGGAGATTCTAACCGTCTAATGTGCAATTTAGAGGACAACTTTCATGCGCATGGGTGAGATTTTAGGCTATGTGTACGTAACTGGCATCCAGTCATCTGTATCCGGCCGTAACGTCCAAAACGTCAGAGGGTATCTGCAAAAAAATTGCCACAGTTCCATCCGGAGACTGTGGTTTACCTGTTTGGCTTCCCATACGCACTAGCGACTGTCCTCTCCCAATATTTCCCACACTGTTCAAGTCATGTCCATGGCTCGTCCAATTTTGTAACTGCTTGAGTCTCTAAAACCCTAGTCATAGCAGTTACTATCATCTATCCTTCACACGACTTTAGAGATAGCTAGTCAATAAGTCGTGCCCCTAGCAACATGTCTCCAACCGTGTAGTGTGAGTGTCACAGCCAAAGGAGATATAAGGATACCCCCCAACAAGAAGGTAGTCCGCTAACACTACGTTAACATGTATAAAGTAAAAATGACTAATAGAGTCGCTTGCACCCAAGTATGGCTTGGACGCGCAGTTTATAACAATGGAAACTAACAATATGAAACAAAATAAATAATGCAAAAAATAAATAATTGACAGTTAATTAGCAAGGTATACTTGCCTGGGTCCTGAGTACTGTGGTGGCGAAGACTAGACAGGAAAGTAGGTGGAACAACGGCTGCTGAGGAACTAAGGTCCAAACAAACATCTTCGGATGCTGAAAATAGTCTAGATTTATTTAATAAATTCTATAACTAGGATATGGCATAGGTTTTCATATTAGCTTTCCGAAAAACTAAACGGATCGCATTTTCGTTTCCGAAACTCCCAAAATCGCAAAAATACTGAAACACATTTATTTTTCGGACATCTAATACTCAAATAGTTTTACAGAAATCTACAGAAAGAATTTTTTCTATTAATATATGTTTTTGGAAACCTTACCTCGATACGCTTCTTTTAAAAAAAACTGGAGGCGAAACGAAGTTCGGAGCTAGGAGATATCGTCATTCCAAGTTGCCCTTCCTACTAAAAAGCGGGGCTGAATTCTAATGACGAATTTTAGAGTTTCTATTGGACTAAAAATAATTTCGAATTATGGGTGATAGAAGGGGGATGTATTGGGTTTATATAGGTATTTATTTCAGATTTATCTCGTAAATTAGATAGGATTTGATTTAAATAAATTGTGTTTGCTTTGTTAGGAGGATATAGATAGAGATGTTTTCCAAGTAGAAGTAGGATTAGTATTAATTTAAAATATTATTTATATTTATCTAAATTATCTATAACATTATTTAAAATTACTATAGATAATAACTATAGTTAATATTTATTTAAACAACCTTCATCTAATCTCATTTATACAAGCTGGAATATTTAATACAAATTTGATATTTATTCTATATTATGTAAATAGTGTACAATATAAGTAACATGTAAAAAGTAATAAAATTTATGAAATAAATCCTAAAATTTTGAGGAAAAGAAATTGTATAATATAGTTTAGATCCTTAATGTACTAGAAAAATAGCTTTATATATTTTTATACTAAATTCACCAATGAGCACTATACTAAATATATGTAAAATAATACAAATTATATAATAAGTCAATAAATAGTAATTTAAAAATCCAGAAATTCTACAAATATTTATTTTGAAAAATCAAGGGGTTTACAAAAGTCTTATCTAGATAAGGATTAAGAAGAGTTTTAATTCCCCTTAGATTTTTCACTATTTATTTCAAATTGATTTAAAAGTAACTCAATCAAATATAATCCAATATAGATAGAGACTAGGATTTATTTAAACCCAAATAGATAATTCTATTATTAAATTTAAACCAATACATTCATATCTAAATCCAAATCCTATTTAAATATAGATATAAATTACACATTTAAATTAAACTATTTAATTTAAATCAATAAATCAAATCACAATTTAATTTATCACAAATATATCCAAAATATCTTTTTATAAAATTTATATAATAATTAATTTCAAAAATTCCAATATATATTTTAAATATTAGTAGGAAATATCTTCAAAATACCCTTTAAATAATTTAGGTAAAAATAATTTCAAAAATAAACATAAATATTTACATATTTAAAATACCTTCTTGCTAAATAAATTATTATAAATAATAAAAATAAATTTTGAAAATATACATGAAATAATTTTCATGCGCTTTACACGAGTAGAATATTCACATAATCTAGTTTTTCTAAATTACCACTTATTAAAATAAGATAGCCTTTTATAAATAACTAAAATAATAAGTTTTGGCAACCTCGATAGATACTTTTCACAACTTTTAATAAAAATAATTATTATATATATAATTTTGAAACCATTACCGATGATAAAATCAAAAACTATTTTTCTAAAAAAATGTACCTCACACATATTCGCACTCGACGAGTAAATACGAAAAAAATGCAAATTCCCGTGCGACGTACAATACGACTATGCGACGTATAAATACAAAAAAAATCAGTACTAAAATGTAGTAGAAATTTAGGGATTTTACATCCTACCCAACTTACAAGAATTTCGTCCTCGAAATTAAGAATAAGTAGGGGTAAGAAGTCACAAGGGGTATATTGGTAATGACAATTCGACGAGTCCTTGGGCGAGGCAAAAAACAACATAAATAAGCATTAGAAAATCGTGATTTAGATAATAAATCACGGACATGGCTAATAAACGTAAAAGGAAAAGATTAAAAATTTTAAGCGGATCCATATAAATAATTTAGAGACTTAAGATATGATTTCTTGGGAGTAGATTGATGGCACGATTAGGAGAACGATTAGATTCACTCCTAATTGAAGTGATTAGGAAGTCGTGATAGAAGGTCGAGGAAGGGACGAGTAGTTAAGACAAAGATATAGTCACTTCGAGTGTTAATGGTCACAAGAGATAGGATAGCTAGAGGAAATTCAAGTACAACGCTTTCGCCCTTCTAAAATAGGTGAAAGCGAAAGCAATATAGAGTTCAAAGACGATATTATCGAATACGAATACGTGGTTCAAAGGCGGCCGAATAATTCAAAAAGAATCGTCAAGGCAATAGTGGATGAGATTCTAAGGGGTAAGTTTAACTATATCTCAACCACGTAGGATAATAGTGTGAAAGACGAACCAAAGTGCACTAGGTTGATCAGACCATCATGCACCGGTTCTGAGTAGACAATATGTTAGTGGGGCCCCCAATAAAATATATGTCCTTGAACAAGCTTGAATAAAAAGTAAGCTTACAAAAATTAGGCTATTTAGCAGCATTAGTCACGATGGTAAAAACATAGGCACGAGAGCGTAAGAGTGAAAGAAGGTAGAATTAGTTCAGCTCCTTAAGAATCTAAGTCTTGTCATTTGATTGTTCCTATACATTCATCCTACTGTCTTTTATCTAAGGCTTGGTGGGCTAGATAAGTTAGGGTCCTATAAAGGCTATAGTCTAAGTAATCATGTTAATATGGGTCACAAGGAAAATAAATGTTAAGTCGTGAGGTGTCTACCTAACTTATAAGAGTTAAACTAGTGGTGTGATGGAACAATGGGACAAGTCTTCCTAGTATGGATTACCTTTCTAACCGACATCAAGCACGAAAGAAGGATAAGAATTAACGGTAGAGGGAATCAAGCAAGATGCAAATCAAGGGATTCAAAATAGAATCGAGAAGGTCAAGTATGTGGATGAGATCCTAGACTCTAATCCTATCCGCAGGCTTGCTTGGTACGGTAAAGTAACCAAACAATTTATCTTGACCTACATGGGCCACCACAAAAATATGTAACGCCCCAGTCCCATAATACGTAGGACTAAGTACATAGACATGCCAGCTGTATACATACGAAGTACATAGGTCTCGTATGAATACATAAGCTGTAAAATACAGTAATCCAAGACAAACTAAATCTCATCCATAATAAAAAGAATAATAATATAAAAATCAACTCGAATATTTATGATACAATCGTTGGGTGGAGACAAAGTCCACTACCAACTATCTCAATGAAAGAAATGTACAAGAATCGATCCATAAAATAGCAAGACAAACCAAGCACAATCGTCTTCGAAGGAATGGAGAAGACCACGGCCTTGGCTAGAATACCTGCAGAAAACATGAACACACACCTGGGGAAGAACCAGGTCCTCAGACGGACGTAGCAAGATACAGGAAGAACAAACTAATATGAACTGTCAGAATAATAAAATAATATATAAAAGACTACCCTAGACACAAATATGTAAAGGAGATTCTAACCGCCTAATGTGCAATTTAGAGGAAAACTTTCATGCGCATGGGTGGGATTTTAGGCTATGTGTACGTAACTGGCATCCGGTCATCTGTATCCGACCGTAACGTCCAAAACGTCAGAGGGTATCTGCAAATAAATTGCCACAGTTCCATCCGGAGACTGTGGTTTACCTGTTTGGCTTTCCATACGCACTAGCGACTGTCCTTCCCCAATATTTCCCATACTGTTCAAGTCATGTCCATGCCTCGTCCAGTTTTGTAACTGCTTGAGTCTCTAAAACCCTAGTCATAGCAGTTACTATCATCTATCCGCCACACGACTTTAGAGATAACTAGTCAATAAGTCGTGTCCCTAGCAACATGTCTCCAACCGTGTAGTATGAGTGTCACAGCCAAAAGAGATATAAGGATATCCCCCAATAAGAAGGTAGTCCGCTAATACTAAGTTAACATGTATAAAGTAAAAACGACTAATAGAGTCGCTTGCACCCAAGTATGGCTTGGACGCACAGTTTATAACAAAGGAAACTAACAATATGAAACAAAATAAATAATGCAGAAAATAAATAATTGACAGTTAATTAGCAAGGTATACTTGCCTGGGTCCTGAGTACTGTGGTGGCGAAGATCAGACCGGAAAGTAGGTGGAACAACGGCTGCTGAGGAACTAAGGTCCAAACAAACATCTTCGGATGCTGAAAATAGTCTAGATTTATTTAATAAATTCTATAACTAGGATATGTCATAGGTTTTCGTATTAGCTTTCCGAAAAACTAAACGGATCGTATTTTTGTTTCCGAAAACTCCCGAAATCGCAAAAATACTGAAACACGTTTATTTTTCGGACATCTAATACTCAAATAGTTTTACAGAAATCTACAGAACAAATTTTTTCTAATAAAATATGTTTTTGGAAACCTTACCTCAATACGCTTCTTTTAAAAAAAAATTGGAGGCGAAACGGAGTTAAGAGCTAGGAGATATCGTCATTCCAAGTTGATCTTGCTACTAAAAAGCGGGGCTGAATTCTAATGACGAATTTTAGAGTTTCTATTGGACTAAAAATAATTTCAAATTATGGGTGATAGAAGGGGGATGTATTGGGTTTATATAGGTATTTATTTCAGATTTATCTCATAAATTAGATAGGATTTGATTTAAATAAATTGGTGTTTGCTTTGTTAGGAGGATATAGATAGAGATGTTTTCCAAGTAGAAGTAGGATTAGTATTAATTTAAAATATTATTTATATTTATCTAAATTATCTATAACATTATTTAA
The DNA here is from genome assembly GCA_029216955.1 of Iris pallida. NCBI lineage: Eukaryota > Viridiplantae > Streptophyta > Magnoliopsida > Asparagales > Iridaceae > Iris > Iris pallida. Next base: position 6,307,194 of record JANAVB010034619.1, read on the forward strand.
AATTACTATAGATAATAACTATAGTTAATATTTATTTAAACAGCCTTCATCTAATCTCATTTATACAAGCTGGAATATTTAATACTAATTTGACATTTATTCTATATTATGTAAATAGTGTACAATATAAGTAACATGTAAAAAGTAATAAAATTTATGAAATAAATCCTAAAATTTTGAGGAAAAGAAATTGTATAATATAGTTTAGATCCTTAATGTACTAGAAAAATAGCTTTATATATTTTTATACTAAATTCACCAATGAGCACTATACTAAATATATGTAAAATAATACAAATTATATAATAAGTCAATAAATAGTAATTTAAAATCTAGAAATTCTACAAATATTTATTTTGAAAAATCAAGGGGTTTACAAAAGTCTTATCTAGATAAGGATTAAGAAGAGTTTTAATTCCCCTTAGATTTTTCACTATTTATTTCAAATTGATTTAAAAGTAACTTAATCAAATATAATCCAATATAGATAGAGACTAGGATTTATTTAAACCCAAATAGATAATTCTATTATTAAATTTAAACCAATACATTCATATCTAAATCCAAATCCTATTTAAATATAGATATAAATTACACATTTAAATTAAACTATTTAATTTAAATCAATAAATCAAATCACAATTTAATTTATCACAAATATATCCAAAATATCTTTTTATAAAATTTATATAATAATTAATTTCAAAAATTTCAATATATATTTTAAATATTAGTAGGAAATATCTTCAAAATACCCTTTAAATAATTTAGGTAAAAATAATTTCAAAAATAAACATAAATATTTACATATTTAAAATACCTTCTTGCTAAATAAATTATTATAAATAATAAAAATAAATTTTGAAAATATACATGAAATAATTTTCATACGCTTTACACGAGTAGAATATTCACATAATCTAGTTTTTCTAAATTACTACTTATTAAAATAAGATAGCCTTTTATAAATAACTAAAATAATAAGTTTTGGCAACCTCGATAGATACTTTTCACAACTTTTAATAAAAATAATTATTATATATATAATTTTGAAACCATTACCGATAATAAAATCAAAAACTATTTTTCTAAAAATATGTACCTCGCACATATTCGCACTCGACGAGTAAATACGAAAAAATACAAATTCTCGCACGACGTACAATACGACTATGCGACGTATAAATACAAAAAAAAATTAGTACTAAAATATAGTAGAAATTTAGGGATTTTACACACATGTTATGATAAGCCTTTCGTCAAGATCTTTCTACATGCTATCTTACGTCTATGATTTGCTTAACTAGATAGTGGCCCGTTGTGGTGCACTTATGATTTATGTCTCCTTTCTTTGCTTAACACGATAGTGACCCGTTGTAGTGCACTCAAGTCACATGTCAGTTATTTGCTTAACATGATTGTGGCCCATCGTGGCGCAACCCTAACAAGTACTCTTAATATTATAGTGACCCATCGTGGTGCACTTCAGATAAGTAATATGACATGACATGAACCATGAATGTTGTTGCGACGGCTTTGTTGGCTTACAAGTAATGAATGATTTGGACACCGTCGGTGTTTCTCTTGAGTGTGTTTGTACAAGCTACATGTTCTGTATTGTATCATGTCTAGGACATGAATTCCTGATTTCCCACGGTCAGGAATTCATACTGAATCTGGCTAGGATTAATGAATAGATTGATCAAGTAGTTCATATAGAGAGGTATTCCGGCTACAAGCAATTCTGTTATCTGGGCGCCTTCTCTGATGGACTTGTTGCTTGCCGACGAGTAGGGCACATTCCAGTCTACTGTCATGTGGGGCACTTTATGAAACAAGTAATATGCACACTGTCATGTGTTGCACCCCCAAGTCACTTAATAACTCTTATACGGTACATTTGTCTCGTGGGCGATGTACCCAATATTTTACTTACATTGGATGCATTCGTCTCCTGGGTGATGTATCCGCTATAATCTTTGTAACTTGCGTATGGATAACCTGGATAGTCTACAAGGCTTGTGGCCGAAGGGTTACCTCATTGCATCTTGTTCGTAACTAGGCTTGTGAGAACCATAGTTAGTTAAAGTATCAAGCCGTACTCATTGCTTGGCCATGATTGATGGATGGAGTCAGTCCAGTCTAGTCTAGTTTCATCTAGGCAGTGTCCGTATGTTTATTTTAGTACACTATGGTTTATGCTTTACTTTCATCGATAAATGGTCGGAGACAAAGTTCTATTCAAGAGAAGGGTTACAACCCCGGTCTTTGTTTGGTTTACGGGTTATAACTTGGCTTCCAGAATAGTTCCTAAGTTATCCTATCATTTGTTGTCCTATTTAGTACTTATATGTTCTATATGATCCTTATGCTGCACAATGATTAGAGACTAAGTTCTGTTCAGGAGAAGGGTTACAACCCAGGTCCTTGTTTGGTTTAAGGGTTGTAACTTGACTTCCGAATTAGTTCCTAAGTCCATTTATCATTGTATTTTTATATAATTCTTACATGCCCACATGTTCAATTATCTCACAATCTATACATGACTCCCTATGCCGGGTCACCATACTCTTATGACCCGGCTATCTCACAAGTTCACATGTTCAATTGCCTTTACATATTCTCAAGCTTCTGTTTACTTAACATGTCTACACTTTACGTTATGTTGCATGATAATTACTTTATGCTCCAAGATGCTTACTTATTGTCTTTTTATGTTCGGAATAAGTGCATTGGTAGTGCACGAGTCTCGATCTGCTCTTACTCATTTGTATCTCTAATTGTTGATGTTAGCGATTGCTAGTTTTAGTTCATAGTTTGGCTTCCTTTGTGGTACTTGCTATTGGGGGTCTGACCCCACTGGTTTTGTTTGGCCAGATCTGATAGAGAAGCCCAGAGGATCTTTCGCACCATCTACTCGACGGTGACCATCCAGAGCACCAGAGTACCTGAGTGAGTTTCTTGTTTCATTCTCCCACTTGATATGTACATTATTCTTTTGTGGCGTTTAGTCTCTGAGCACGTGTTTAGCTCGTGTTTTCATTCTTGACATCTAGCCTACGGGCCAAAACATGATGTGCGTATTCTAGACTATAACTTGAGCTTATCATGTATGACTATTACTCTTGCTAGTTCTCTATTTTGGTATGACTAGCTTCATGATCATCCATATATAAATGGTTTGGGACGCTTTACTATTGTATGTCTGATGATCATACTTCTTGTACTTTGTATAATTGTATGTGATTGAGACACCTAGGAATGCTTGATCTAGGATCGACTGTTGGCTTGTAAAAGTAACCCCCATGTCTTGACAGCTTATACGTGATTTCAGAGTACTGACGTACTTTGGTATTACGTAGCTGGCCTTGTCCGTCCCCACTTGCCAGTATTCTGGTTCTGGGGTGTGACAGTCGTGCAATCATAAGAGTCGGGCACACCGATATGTCGCGCAACATGGATATGGCGCGATATAAAATATCGCGCAATATGAATGTTGCACAACCCGTGATATCATCTATTATGTTTATTCAACCAGTCATTAACTCATGTTTGCTTGTTTTCATATAGTTAATCTCAGAGGAGACCCAAATGCTGAGATCTATGCTTTGGCCTTCAATGTGTCAGAGTACCGGGAGGACATATCCCATGTTCAATATCCTCAATATGATCTTCCTGAGTCTCGAAGAGCTATGCTTTTATCTCAGAAAAATTCCACTTTATTATACTTCACGAACGGCGAACCTTTGGAAAGTCTGGACAATGTCGTCCATAAGAAACCAGCTTTCTTATTTGGAAAGGCGATCAAGAAGACATCTCAGACCAAAGCGAAGAGAGAAGACAAATTTTATCAATGTGGTGGTAGGATCATGTACCTCCCAGAAATGCCGAGACACTTGTCTTTGTCTCGATACTCATTTTCTAGTTATCCCCGCCGCATGGGAAAGGACCTGACCCTGATTCAACAGGCCAGGGTCGGAAGGATATGCTACATATTGGGCCCACAGAATAAGAATTTGTTCTACAGTACTTCGGAGAGATACAGCTCCCATCTGAGAGGTTTGAGACCAAGCTGTATACCTCATGAAGATTCATCAATGTTGCTTCCCGTCCGAGTACCTATTTTCACGAACATGTTTGCGAAGGTTGAAGGAAGTTACCCTGATCAAACTATGCGCTTAACGGGCTTAGTGAATCCCGACATGAAGCGTTGGAACATTGTTGTGGTTTGGGTTTTGGATCACTTTGAGGATAAACTCCTTGAATTAGATCTCTATGATCCAATTTGGACCACTGCTTATGGCTTTCGTCCAAATGCTCACATGTTTCTGGCTTTAGTTGAAAGATATAATAAGAGGACCGGTACTTTCATGACACCTCACGGGGAAATCGGCTTCGCTCTTCATGAAATGAAGTATCTTTCATATTTGCCAATGGGTGAAAATCCCTATGAAGAATATGTGCCAACGAATGAGGAGTTGGATACTCTCTCTGCAGAAAACCCTAAGATGGTGATTGTGTTCGAAGAACTGTTATGCCACTATCTGATTTGTTCCCTTTATTACAAAAGTGATTCCAAAGGAACTTGCTACATTACCAAATGGCTGCCATATTTGTTTCTCGGGCATTCTCGTGAAGAAAAGATTGTTGCAAGTCAAGCCTGCAATCCTTGTTTCTTCAAACCGCTCGACCTCAGCGATGTAGAAAAATTGATAGAGAAAACTAAGCACCATGATAATATCTTGGATATAGATTGGTACCCCTTTACTGCTGGTACTAAGATCAAAATTTATCTTAGACAGGGTTATAGAACCATGTCTCAAGAAGCCCAGCTGGCGGGTTTCCTCTCTTTATGGTTACGACGGTTTGTGATACCTGGAGCCAGTGCCGTTGACCGATTCCATCGAGGTGTGCTATTTGCTGCTGTACGTCTAGTATTCGGCTACAAGAAGGATCTTCTTTCGGCGATGACATGTCGCTTAAATGCAGGCTTGCGTTCTTTTGTTGACACCATGGTATATGATAAAATTTCTCGGGACGACTTCCCTCGTATCGAAATGCCATGCACGTATCTATTTGGGTGGTTGTTGTTACATTATCCTGATTTGATGGACCCCGATATGGGTGCAGTTGGTGGTGACTTCATCAGGCGGTATTCCAACGCTCGATGGAACATCAATGCGTTGTCAGAATGCCGAAAAGCTTTAAACTGGGGGTCCGGATGGAGATTTTAATGTGTTTCTCCTCCTCCAAGATATGAGAATATCCCTCCACAACTCGTGGACCTAGAAGCAGCATCTCTCCGTCTATCTTCAACTAAATTCGTGTGGTTGAAGACAATTCGGCCTTCCCATTTAGTTTATCGGTTTAAAGGCGAGTGCTTTCTAGAACCGTACTTACCAAGCCGATTCGTCCGACAGTTTGGTTATGATCAACTACATGTAGGTAATGCCACCACCTGTTTATAGGCTAAGGGTTACCTAACAGACGGTGCCAGAGCTTGGAGATACTATAATGCAAGAGGGACTAAGGCCATATTCTCGATGCCTCATGTCTCTCAGATAGACCCACGTATGTTATATACATATGCAAATTTTTATACTTCAGCCAACACCTTTACCGAAAACTTCAATATGGCTGACAGCTTTGCCAGTGGTAAACATTCAAGAGCTGGAGTTCACACTGCACGTTCCTTCAGAGATGAAGAGAATCATGAACCCGCTGACGAACCTCTGGAAGCCTCTCTCGTAGGTTTTTATGATGAAGTCAACGCACCCCTAGATGTATCTTTGAAGATACGGAAGGAGAAGTCCCCAGCGAAAGGACTTGGAAGAAAAAGAAAGATTAGAGAATCATCAGCCCTTTCTCATCCTCCTGATCTTCCTTCTTCACATATGGTTGTAGGAAAGAGAAAGAAGGTTACACTGGTCATTGCAGAGCAGTCCACCACCAGGACCGTACGGTCCCAGATAAAACAGATGCATACCGGAGCATCCTCTAGAGAAGGAGAGGCAACTCCTTCTGCAGTTTCACGAAGCAGTCCAGTTGCCCAGGGAAAGATTATTAGAGAGCCTAATGTACCAGTTGACCTTGACGAGGTTAAAGAAGAACCTGAAACACCTCTGGTACGTAAGGCCAAAAGGAGATTATTAGTGTCTCCAAAAGATCATCCAGAAACATTGCCTTCGCAAGATATACCACCTTCGCCAGGTAAGTTTTAATACTCCTTTAATGTGATCTTGATTTAGTAACGTATTAACACTGATTTCCCTTTTTTTTGCAGAGGTTAGCACTCTAGCTCCGATCAGTACAGAAGGGATTTCGGGGCCTATAGTTACACAAATGACAATTTCTGTGACCGTGTTAGCTGCTGCAAAAATTATGATGTCATCTCCAACCCATGAGCCAAAGTCTACACTCCCCGAGAAGGAGTTGCCTTTCACAGAATCCAATCCTAATGTCGCTATTCCTTCAGTACCCCAAGCTCCTTCTCACTCTCAAGAGGATCAAGAAATGATAGCGGCTCTTATAGACTGTGATTACGACGATGCATTTGAAGATGATTCTACAAGCGCCGTTAAAGGAGACCAGACTTCAGTGGAAATCCCGCCGAATCAAGCATTGTCAATTGAAGAATGCCATACTATTGTTGAAGGTGAAGAGCATCTTGTTGTTGAAAAGGGGCTTTCAAGTCCAAAAATTGATAAGCCTAAAATCCAAGATAAAACTGAAGATCATGAAAATCAGGCCATGGTCCCTGAAGATGTTGGGATCAATGAAAATCTCAACACTGACACTGCAGAGATTCAAACTCCCATCAATCAAGCTTTTGCAGACAAGGATGCAGAAGTGACTACCCCAACTGAACAAGCAGAATCAGGGGTGGAAAGTAGTCGTTTCTTATCAGGCGGTTCTGATGCTGGGAGTAGCCAGGCAGCTGTATCTGAAACTACCATGGCTAGACTCCGCTCTAATTTGGACATGTCGCATGAAACCCCATATGTATTGCCTTGATCAGGTAAAATTTTGACTATTGTTACCTTAATTCCTATAATTTATATGTAATAACTGTGCATCTTGATTACAGTGGGTCCTGGGGGGACACTTGCAAAAGCTGCATCGACCATATTTAGTTTCAGCTCGACTATGGCTCCTCTAGATATGGGGACCCAAACTGGAGAGGGGAGCTCTTCTATGATGCCAGTACTCGGATCCCCTGGTGTACAATCTGTTGTTCCTCCAGTTACTTCAGAAGTAAGAATTCCAATAGAAGTGACTACCCTGGGGATCTCAGCAATGAATAGAGCTGTAGTTGAAGCTTATACTAATGCTTTCTTCACTTCTCTAAAGCCTCTAATTCAAATGGTCATAGAAAAAGACCAACCGTATGAATCAGTAAGGGGCCCTTCCCCTTTCATCATCGGAGCTATCCGCAGGATTGGAGATCTGGATAGAGTCAATTATTTAGATCACATTTTGAAAGAACTTGAAGAATCAGTCAAGTCTTACAAAGATCTAACAAGAGAAAACATCCAGAAGATTGTAGACACTGAGTGCGAGGTGATGGCTCGTGAAGCTGAAATACGGAGAGCAGAATTTGAAGCTTATGTGGTAGCTTTCTCACGACGTTCCGTAGAGTTGGAATCTCGCATTGTCGAGACAACTTCTTCTGTTGAACGTTATAAAACTGAAGTTGTAGAGAAGGAAAAAGAAGCTGCTGAATATCAAGTTTATCTCCAAGAACTAGAAATCGAAATGGCTCGGCTTCGAGAAGCAGTTAAAGCAGCTCGACGACGCGAAGAAGAAGTATTGGAGATGCATCAGATCGCTGCGAGCCAATTAGATGACATGAGGAGGCAACAGGATGCTCTTATTTAGACCGAGGGTGTAGAATTGGAATGTCGAGCAAAAATGCTGTAACCCTTTGATCCAGAATCCGGGAGAGCTCTTGCAAGGCAAAGGGTACTTGACTCCAGGATAGAGAGGGCGGAGAATTTGAAAAGATTAATCACTGATCTCAGCACTCAGCCTCCCTAATGAAGCAGTCTACAGGATCTTTTATCTTCTTTGTCTTTCAAAATGATGAACTTTTCTTTTTGACATTTTGAACATTATGGCAATAAAATAATGCTTATTTTGTGATTCTATTACTTGTTATATACCTATAGTAGATATAAGTAATAGATAAGGATAGGAAAATATGTTCAGAGGTACCGAACATGACATATCTTCTAAAAGAAAATGACAATATTAATTATATCTGTTCAGAGGTAATATGGACGTGACAGGATATAATTCAGAATATTGTCATTTCAAAAGACGACTTTATCAGAGGTAATGTGGACGTAATAAGTCGTTGATACAGAAATTAGAATTCAGAGGTAATGTGGACGTGAATCTATTGATATAGAAAATAGAATTCAGAGGTAATATGGACGTGAATCTATTTTTTCTTTCTATTAATGATCTTCAAATGGTTAGGACTTAAAGACGGGATATCACGTCTAAAAAGACAAGATAACTATGATAGTACGGTTTTATTATAAAAAGATATCTTTTAAAAACAGCTGGGTTTCAAAAGATGGGATTGATGATTTGGATGGACTCCTTTGAGGATTTTGAGAGAAAGGGTATTCTTGATTCTGGAGATACCAAAACCCTGGTTTATCCGCTTCGAGGAGGCTTTTGCTAACAAATATCAGTTTTGGAGAAATTTCATCTCCAATATTGACTTGAACTAACTGATCTTCAGTGGGTGGCTCGCGTTGCTCAAAGCGAAGCTCCCATTGAGTACTCATCCATTGTGCCCAAGGATCAAATTCAGAAACTTCGGCAAAGTCTTCGTCATCTTCCGAGAACTCAATAGTCACTATATTGGAAGATAGAGTCACGCGATGGACGTGCCCTACACTAGTATCTGAATCCCATGAGATAGAACCAGAAGAGTTAGATCGTTCTTCTTCCTCGGATTCGGAGGCTTCTGGTGTCACGACCCGCACCCGCTTTTCGGACGCGAGCTCGTGAGCAAGCCAGCTACGTATTGAACGGACTCCAGCCCGACTCGAATACGTAAACGCTGTCAAGGCTATGGTATACTGCCAAATCATGGCAAAACAATCTATATCTCAAATCCACAATAAGCATACGAAACATGAATGAACACTATGTGTCGTGGTCTGCAGCCCACTAGCATAAATGTCCGATAAGACTCCAAAGAATTTAACAAGAGTTTATAAACTGAATCAATAAATAGGATATCGCATGATACTGAAAAGAAAGCACGAGAGGATAACAATGTAATATCACTGACAAATACCTGAATCTCACAAGCAATATTATAATCATCTGAAACCCACAAGTGTCATAATCATCCGCCATCCAGAACTGCTAACTAACTCCATGCAATCTCTAACTTGAAGAGATCATCAGGTCCTCAGAGGACATAGCAAGATACATAAAAATATGCCTATCTAGCAATTTTATCATGCGCAAGAAAATAAACAAGAAAAAAATAGGAACACGACAAATGACTACGAAAACGAACACGAACACGAACACTAGAACAACTACGTATAAATGAACTGCCGAGTGAACAATGAACATGAGATCAATGGAAGAACCAAACCCTCGCCCCGAGTGGACTCGCAGGTTTGAACTAATCACTAACCCTCATCCAGAGTGTGGACTCTCTGGTTAGTTCTAATCACTAACCCTCGTCTCAAGTGTGGACTCTCTGGTTAGTTCACGGCAAGGCACCCTCGTCCCGAGTGTGGACTCTCTGGTGCAAGTATAAGTCAACATCCTCGTCCCTAGTGGACTCTCTGATACAAGTATAAGTCAATATCCTCGTCCCGAGTGGACTCTCTTATGTAAACAGATCAAGACAAACACCCTCGTCCCGAGTGGACCCTCTGGTGCCAAGGAAACAAACACCCTCGCCCCGAGTGTGGACTCTCTGGTGCAATAGATCAACACCCTCGCCCCGAGTGTGGACTCTCTAGAGATCATGTGACCACAAGATGGTCATAAATCACCTGTGGGCTTAGTCACAACTTCTATGATCGTAGAAAAATTAAAAGTAAACTAATCAAATAAAAATAAAAAATATATCAAAAAATTTTGAGAAGAGGAGTTACAAATCTACCCACCTTAAAAATAATTTTGTCCTCGATTCTAATTCATAACTATTCCTTAAAAATCAAAGTCTACTATTACCTTAATCTCCTCAAATTTAAATTCTCAAAAATATTCTATAACCCTCTCTAGCCATTTTATAACCCCGAATACTTGAGGACTTCTACCCACCTTTGGTCATACTACTCCTCAGAATATGGTCACTAAAATCATGTAACATCCAACTAGTTGCTAACATCACTATCCATAGATATTTATAGCATATTGTATCTCTAATACCCTCATATCTATCAAGCAACCAAAATCAAATCATCAAACCATATTATACTATAACCTAAGAATTTCTGATAAATTCTAGACAGCACGAACATTCGTCACTCCGAAATAGGAAGGAACGATAATCAATGGTACTAGAAGGCAAGGAAGAATAGTCAAGAGAATATATAGAGTTTCAAGAACGGTAGAAAAATTTCTTAAAAAAATTTCAAGGCAGTGTGGATTGAGATTTCTAAGGGTTTAGTCAAATTCGCAAGCTCGTATCAGTACAGTTACGTAACTGACATGATATGCTCTAACCAGCATGGGCCACCAAAAAAACTTGTCACGACCCGTACCCGCTTTTCGGACGTGAGCTCGTGAGCAAGCCAACTACGTATCGAACGGACTCCAGCCCGACTCGAATACGTAAACGTTATCAAGGCTATGGTATACTGCTAAATCATGGCAAAACAATCTATATCACAAATCCATAATAAACGTATGAAACATGAATGAATACTATGTGTTGTGGTCTGCAGCCCACTAGCATAAATGTCCGATAAGACTCCAAGTAATATAACAAGAGTCTATAAACTGAATCAATAAATAGGATATCGCATGATACTGAAAAGAAAGCACGAGAGGATAACAATGTAATATCACTGACAAATACCTTAATCTCACAAGCAATATTGTAATCATCTGAAACCCACAAGTGTCATAATCATCCGCCATCCATTACTGCTAACTAACACCACGCAATCACTAACCTGAAGAGATCATCAGGTCCTCAGAGGACATAGCAAGATACATAAAAACATGCCTATCTTGCAGTTTTATCATGTGCAAGAAAAAAATAAAAAAAAGGAACACGACAAATGACTACGAACACGAACATGAACACTAGAACAACTACGTATAAATGAACTGCCGAGTGAACAATGAACACGAGATCAATGGAATAACCAAACCCTCACCCCGAGTGGACTCGCAGGTTTGAACTAATCACTAACCCTCGTCCCGAGTGTGGAGTCTCTGGTTAGTTCTAATCACTAACCCTCGTCCCGAGTGTGGACTCTCTGGTTAGTTCACGGCAAGGCACCCTCGTCCCGAGTGTGGACTCTCTGGTGCAAGTATAAGTCAACATCCTCGTCCCGAGTGGACTCTCTGATGCAAGTATAAGTCAACATCCTCGTCCCGAGTGGACTCTCTGATATAAACAGATCAAGACAAACACCCTCGTCCCTAGTGGACCCTCTGGTACCAAGGAAACAAACACCCTCGTCCTGATTATGGACTCTCTGGTGCAATAGATCAACCCTCGTCCCGAGTGGACTCTCTGGTTGGGTAAAATGATAGTCAAGGATTTAGCAGTTCACTACACGCACTTGTTCTATGACACGACTCAAGCAAAGTACTGGTGAGAAACTCCAAGTATGAACCACAAGACCAAACTTGAACATGACTATATGCAATAAAAATAGCTCGACAGAATATAATACGGAAAGCACATGTCCATATCAATCAAAACAGGGAAATGAAATACAATGCATATAAATAAAATTGTAGATGAAGGCAAGGTATACTTGCCGGTGCTCCTTGCACAAACCGTAGTCACAAGTCGAGGATGAGGGGATGTCAATCTAGGAGCTGTCAACCTATAACACATATCGCACCATGAACCGTGCACGAAAACTATAAATCAATTCTAATGTTCTAGTTCTAAATTCATGGAATAGTGGCTAGTTGGGTTACTAATCTAATAATAATTAATTCTAGAATAATTCACTTAAAAACCTAATTTAATCTAATAATAATCTGAATAAAATCTAAACATGCAAGTTCGACCATCAAAAGTCGTGTTTCCCAATTTTGGAAACTATGGCACGCAAATCGAGGCGTTCCGTTGACTGTCTAGTCAAACGCTGTGAAATCTAGATTTTGAAAGTGCACCTTGGTATATTTCAGCGCCACAAGTGCGATAGAATCAACCGTGCCGCAAAATCAAGCTTTGGTCAAAAGATATCGCCGTTATGGCTAATCGTGACCAAAACAGTGATCAACCGATCAATTCTGAGTTCAACAGAATAACTAAAATACCATATGAACGAATTAATTTCTGGAAAAAATATATGTCATAGATCTCTATGTTAGATTTCCGAAACTTTAAACGGTTCGTGATTTCAATTTTCGGTCCTCCCAGAATCTCGAAAACACCGAAACGTGTCAAGTTTCGGACAACCGACACTCTACGAATTTTCCAGAAATTTAAAAATAATATCTACAAAAATAAATTACATAATCAGAAAGGTTACCTCGATACGAATCCAACAAAAAAATGGTGCACGACAAGCACGTCGGAGTTGGCGGGAATCGCTTCGGGAAGTCGGAAATCCTAGATGAATTCTCCTACAAAAGGCTGCTGGAATTTAATTAGGGTGGACGAATATAATAATATATATATAGGAGAGAGAGAGGTGGCTACTGTAGCAGTTGGCGCCGACAGGTGGGCCCCCCCCCGGGTGGATTTCTGGTTATTTATTTATTTAATTCAGAAAATTATTTAAAAAATTATTTTAAGTCCAAATAAATCAAAATAAATTGCAGAAAAATCCAGAAAAATTCTAAAAAATTCTAAAAAATATTTTCAAGTGTCTAGAATATAAATAAAATATTTTAACACAAAATATCATCGTGTGACCTCACAGTAAATTCCAAAAACATATAAAATATAAATTCTATATGTTTTAATCAAATAAAAATTCCCAAAAATTCTAAAAAATCCAAAAAATTGTAGAAAAATACAAAAAATATATTTAACCTAATAGAGCCTAAATAAAAATACTGGGTCTCAAAATAGTCACAAATGGCCTCAAAATAAATTATGAAAGTCATTCATAAATATAAATCTTCATAGAATAAATATTTAAAAATATATAAAAATGTCTAAAAATCATAATAAAATATATTATAGCTATAGAATGCTTATAGACCCTATTTAAAGATTATGTGACCATAAGATGGTCATAAATCACCTGTGGGCTTAGTCACAACTCCTATGATCATAGAAAAATTAAATATAAACTGATCAAATAAAAAATAAAAAATATATCACAAAATTTTAGGAAGAGGAGTTACATCTGGAGTCGGAATTGGTGAAGTACAACTTAATCCCCGCTTCGTTTTGTCGTAGTGTTGTTGTAATTTTTTTGGAGCAAGAATATGTATAGGAGTTCGCCTTCCTTTGCCGCCATTGAGACCAGCTTTAAAATCATAGCCCATCTTTTGAATGATAACTTTTGATTGTTGACTATAACGATGTAGTTGAAGTCTTCCGTTATCGTGATTTTTTTTCTTCAGTATCGGGCGTGATCTTCTGTTCCGTTCCTTTACTAAAAAGTATAGAAAGTTCCTCTTTCTTCCTGGAAGGAACTAAGAAGAAGGAGTCTTGCATTGGCTCAAGCAATACTTCGTTTTGGGAAGCTTCAACTGCTCCTATGGCAAGTGATTCGAAGTTATCTAACATTTTTAAATAACATCGAGAATAATAAAAGACATCAGTATACTGTAAAGGAGATGCTACTTTATTGATTTGTACATCGTCATTTACAACATGATTCTTAGCCTTCACAGAAGGCTTAGTAAGGTTGATAACTAGAGGAGGAGAAGGAGAAGGAGAAGGAGAAGGAGGAGGTTTGTTACGACAAAGGTCGATAATAAGAGGCTCAAAAGAGGTGAGCTCCCCTTGTTCCTTTTCCACAGCAGGAGGCTGTTTGTTATGAGAGGAAAGATATATGGTTAATGTCTGAGAATATGAAGGACAAATAGCACGTCCTTTGACGGGGATCACAAGAACATCTTTTGAAGTATGCTTCTGATCCTCCTCACTATCCATTGCCAATACAACATTCATGAACTCCTCTTTGTACATCCGAGAGTCCGTAAAATATGCTTCAACCCCCCTGAAAGGATTCAGGTCAGCTACTTCATTTTGGACTTCTCCATTGGCATCCACATATTTGAAGTATTAATGTAAAGTGGATGGTACAATGTTATGCTCTTGCAGAAAGGGTCTTTCCAGCAAAGCATTATAAGAGCCATGATTGTCGATCACGTAGAAAGTAACCTTCGTACGAAGATTGCCTATTTGAATTCCCAAGGCGAATCTTTCCCAAGTGTATATTGGTTTGAATCAGGAAGATTCCTTTGACCGATTGTGTCTCGACTTTTTGATCTAGTATATTGGTATACTCCTTCATTAGATTCATGAACCCAATCTAAGTATTGCTGACTAGGATTGTGGGACGCATACGTCTTGGACGTTTTCTACCTCTAGTGCTTCGAGATGCCATGTTGACAGAAGCATAGAGTAGTTCATCTTCGTCTACTAGGATTGGTTTGAGAGTCTGAACATAATTCAAATGGTCAAAGACGGACCGCTTGGCTGACTGACAACAGCATTTGATGACAACTTCATGATGGTGGTTGCAATGATGTTCTTGTTGTTGGACTACCGCTGGACGGGATGGATTTTTAACCTTCCGTTTCTGTATTAAGAGTTCACGAAGGTCACTAAATGGACGGGAAGAAGTTACAGGAACGTAGTCCTCGATGACATTCGGGATATGGTTTCTGTTCCTGAGATTAGTACCTTGAGTGTACAAGGACATGCTAAGCTGGTTAACATAAGTCATAGGATCTTTTACCTCAGCATTCTTCTTCTGGTGTAAGTTAGCAACTGGTACCGGTTGCACTTGATGAATCTTGTGATTTTTTGAGGTTTAGCCTAATTGGCACCTGTTGATATAGGTGCACAAGCTTGACAGGGGAGCTGCTTGTGTATCTACTTGAGATACTAGTAGTTTGCCTCGTCGGAATCTTGAAATATATAAGGTTGGTAGATCATGCCTTGATCTCTTTGAAGTAGGCATAATGCCCTTTTGCATGGAAGGTTTGTTCTGAATGGAACTCATCTTCCCGATAGAGATTTGGTTGTCTCTATTAAGGAGAGCAGTACTTTCCACCCAGTCATCGACTCGAGCAGAATGAGGAAAAGTTAAAGAGCCTTTTCCTTGATTTAGTGATTTTTCACTAAGCTTCTGATTTGGTAAAAAAGAGTGCTTCTCTTTATATTGCGCTAGTGCACAAGTTTGTGCAGGTTGCGCCAAGGCATGACCCTGCACAAGTTGCGCTGATGCAGGAACATGCACAAATTGCTCCGAAGAAGAAAAGGCCAAAGAGTGCTTTCCTTTATTTTGGACAGCAGTGTGTCGAGACATAGTCTCCTTTGATTTCAGGGTCAAAGAAGTAGAGGGATTAGCCCAAAGGCTATTTATCTTAGGTTGCGCCGAAGCATTAATGGGTGCAAGTTGCACAGAAGTAGGAACAGGTGCAGGTTGCGCCAGGGAAGAGAGGGCTGAAGGGCGCTTTCTCTTGTTTTGGATAGCAGTGTGTCGAGACATAGTCTTCTTCGATTTCAGAATCAGAGAAGTGGAGGGATTAGCCAAAAGGCTATTTCCCTTGGGTTGTGCCGAAACATTGATTGGCGCGAGTTGTGCAGAGGAAGGAGATTGCACCGTCGAGGCCTTAGGGGTCCAGACAGAGTGCGTCTTACTCTTAACTGCGGCAGTAGTGCGCTTGGCACCCCCAGCATTGATCATAGTCATAGGCTGTCTGATCGACTTTAACGACCAGGGTCTTCTGCGTCTTGCCGATTGACGCGGTATCACATTGAGTTGTCACTTTCTCGTCGGAGGAGAAAGTCGTCCCCAGCAGAGTCGCTATTTTGTTTGTAAAGAATAAAAGTTTTATTACAAACTAAGAAAAAGAGTATAGGAGTACAATTAATTTATGGGAAAGTACATCTATAGGAATCTGATCAGAAGATGATCACTTTATCCCTTGGACGATGTGATATCGAAGACATGAGCCTTTAGAGAATGCAGCAGCACTTTAGCAGGAGATTATGATCACTCTTCTTTTTGTTTTGAGAATAATTTGAAACTCTATTTACAGAGTTCATGAAATAACCATTTAGTAGTTATCCTGGGTTGCGCGCACTTCAGATTGTGTGCCTCTTGTTCACTTGCACGAACGGTTGCACTAACTGTTGTAGATGTATGGCATCGTTTGATTGAGATGCGCGTGGTCGTGGGCAGTATAATAGATACGTTCTGCAAAGTGAGTGGCTTGTGCGCCACGTTACTCTATTTTGAACACTGTTTGATTACTCTATGCGAGCTTTATCGGGTTGCGTGTGGGCGCAATACAACAACTTGCACGAGCGGTTTGCACTAACTGCTGTCGAAGTGGCATGGCATCATTTGATTGAGATACGCGTGGTCGTGGGCAGTGTAATGGGAATGCTCTATGAAGTTGATGGCCTGCATGCCACGTCATCCTGTTTTAGACTAAGAGTTGATCAAGTGGCACCAATTTGTCAGGCTGCACATAGGCACAACTTAACGACTCGCGCCATTTGACTAGATCTTCTGTGATGTACTGATTAATCCTCGTGCCATTCAGTGACTTGTGCGAACCAGCTGTCCGTATTAATTACATGCTGACAAAGTCTTCTCGAGCACCTCATTGTGCGGTGTAACGACCATAGTTCGTATTACGTATTTTGGAATACGTGTACGTATTTTGATTCATGGCATGTCTCATTGTATGGTTTATTTGGTATTTCATTTGCTTGGTTCGGTTCGGTTTGCTGGGTTCGACATGGTTCGATTTTGCATGTGGACCAACCCCACCTACCCCCCTCTCTTCCTTTATTAACCACCAACTCCTTCTCTCTCCTCATTTACTTCTTTATTAACTCTTCTTCTTCTTCACCATCACTCTCCACCTACCAGAGAGAGAGCCTAGGCAAGTGCATCTTACTTCATAGAGGAACTCAAGTTTTATTGTTCCATTGTCTTCCTAATGGAATTCTAGGACACTTTAATACTTAGCATTTTTAAATTCCATGGTTCAATTTGTGTAGATCTAAATTTGTCTCATTTTCGAATTTTGGGTTTTGATCTATCTAACCTTGTTATTCTCAAGTTTTGATGGTTCCATGTTGTAGGAAATTTCTTTCTTCCCCATTTTGACCTATGGAAGTCCGGATTCTGACCTTGAATGAAGGTTTAATGGAGCTTTGAAGTCATGACGTTCCTTAGTTCTTCTTCTCGAAAAGTGGAGAAGAAGAACAGTGACTAGCCGCATGGCTTTTCATGCGGCAAGTTTCCCCTGGCCGTATGGCAGATTCCGTCGTACGGCCTTGGCCGTATGGCTCTGCCCGACTTTAGCTGCATGAACTTTTGCTCCTTCAGCCGTATGAACTCCCGTATTTTCTAGCCGTATGAACTCCTGAATTCCTTAGCCGCATAAGCTCATCTCCCTATTGCCGCATAAGCTCATCTTTCCATAGCCCCATGGCTCTGTCCGACTTCAGCCGCATAGCCACCTATAGCCCGAGCCACATGAACCCCTTAACTCACTGGCCGCATGGCCCGAGCCGCATAGGTGCTCTTTGCCGTATAAGCCCGTATTCCCTTCTAGCCGCATGCGTCCCGTATTCTCCAGCCACATATGCTCGTTTCCTTCCAGCCGCATGGCCCCATTTCCTTTCCAAGTCGCATGAGCTCTTTTCCTTGGCCGCATGAGCCCTTTTCCTTTTCTAGACGTATGAGCCTGTGTTCCTTCAGTCGCATGAGACCCTCTCCCTTGCTGCACGGCTCTTTCCGTAGCCCTTGCACTTTTATTATTATTATTTTGGTTGTTACCTTTATGCTCATATTTCCTGACCCTCTGTGTAGCTTGGGTCCCTTTATAGAATGCCTATACCATGTAAATTCTGCACATGATCCATGAACACGATAGTGGCCCGTCGTGGCGCACTCTGGATAAGTAAACCTGACATGATATACCTTGATATGCTGTTGTGACAGCTAGCTCGACATGACAAGAATGATTGGCCTGGATACCGTGGACGATTGTGTTTGTACAAAATAAACCAGTATTATCCTGCATCATGTCTAGGATAGGGACCCCTGAATGCCACGGTCAGGGGTACCTACTGAAATTGACTAAGGCTAATAATTAGAAAATCTAGTAGACATGGAGAGATTTCCCAGCTACAGGCAATCCCGTTATCTGGGCGCCCCATCATGGGATTTGTAGCATGTCGTTGAGTAGGACATATTTCCAGCACACTGTCATGTGTTGCATCTACCAAGCTACTTAAGGGCACATGCGTTTCTTGGACGATGTACCCACATGAATTCAATCCCCAAATTGCGTCTGGATAACCTGGATGGTCACAGGGCTTGTGGCTGTTGGAATAATCTCATTGTATTTTGCTAGTAACTAGGCCTGTGATAACCCTAGTTAGTTAAAGTATCAAGCCGTACTTATTTGCTTGGCCGTGAATGTTGGATGGAGTCTAAGTCTTGTCCTGTCCCGGTACCTGGTTACTTCAATAACATGATTATTTACGCTTACCTCCTACAATAATGATCAGGGGCCCAGTTCTGTTCAGGCGAAGGGTTACAATCTCGGTCCTTGTTTGGTTTAAGGGTTGTAACCTGGCTCCCAGAGCAGTTCTGTGTCCTCTCTTCGTTTATTGTCTTATTGCACCCCACGACATGCTCGTCATATTTTACTTTACCAACGAAAATTTAAGACGGGTTTCTATTCAGGTGAAGGGTTACAATCCCGGTCCTTGTTTGGTTTAAGGGTTGCGACCTGGCTACCTGAATGGTTTTCTTATACTCAATTCTCTGTTGTTGTCACTGTTATTATCAGATTCTTTTATAATTATATTTAATATCTAATTATTATATGTTGGTTTTAGTTCCTAAGTGATGCCTCCTTTGTGGCACTTGCTCATTCTAGGGTCTGTCCCAGCTGGTTTTGTATGGCCAGATATCGGAGCAGCTTCACAGGATCTACCTATCTTTCAGCCATATGGTGACCACCAGGCGTTTCCAAGGCAACGAGTGGGTTCCTTTTATTCTCCCACTCTAGTGTAAAAAAAAATTCTTTTGAGGTGTTTAGCCGACGTGCACGTGTTAGCTCGATTGCACCTTATTTACTGTCTGCCTACGGGCTATAACATGATTGACAAATCCTTGGGTTGATCATGTATAACTGAAACTCTTGCTAGTCTTGACATTTTGTATGACTAGCTTCATGATCATCCAAATATGTAATGTATGGGACGCCTTACTGTTGTATATTTGGTGCTCTGATATCATGTAACTGTTATTACTTGCTTGAGATTGAGACAATAGGCTTGTTCATGACCTTAAGAGATTGATGGCTTGTAGTTAAACCCTCATGTATCTAGACAGTCGTGACCGTATAACGAGGTAGGGTGCACTTCAATATACGTAGCTGGCTATGTTCGCCCCCGCTCTCCAGTATTCTGGTTCTGGGCATTATATGGTTTAAGTGGTGGCCCATGCAGGTCTTGTAAATCAAGATATGTGAGGGTTTACCGAATAGATGTCTCAATCAATACTCGCCCTTGATCTCTGCTCGTATCCTCTAAATCCCTGGATTCTTGACCTGATCACATGCTTGTATCTTTGATCTGTCCTGGTCCTTCCTTATTGTTCCCTATGTCGTCTTCTACAGCGGCATTGTTCCTGGTCCTACCGATCGGCAAGGCAAAGCACCTCCCATGGACCAGCAGCAACCTGGAGATCAAGCCCAGCATTCAGGAGTAGCCTCCAGAGTCATGCCTACTGGGGGTCAAGAGCCACTAGTTCAGCCCATCCAGCCTCAGAGCCTGATGATGGCACCTTGGTGGGTCTCATCAGGACATTGTTAGCTTCTCAAGATCGTCGAGGCGATGCATTGCACCAGGCAGTGACAGATGCTCTGACCAGAAAAGGTCATCAAGGTAACAGTGCGACCAACAGCTTCAAGTGCTTGAACCCTCCCTTCTTCAATGGTAGCGAAGATGCTATTGTCGCAGACGCTTGGCTTCAGGACACAGAGGTGATTCTAGAGGCCGCCAGGACTCCAGAAGACGAGAAGGAGGCCGTGGTGCGCCTACAATTATTGGATCTAGCCCGCAGCTGGTGGGCGGCACAGGCTGTTAGATTAGTGGCACCTATTGCTTGGACAGTATTCCGTGAGAGATTCTAGGCCAAGTATTTTGATGCTGTAGCTCGGTATGATCTACAGACGAAGTTCACCAATCTGAAGCAGATGGACAGGACAGTCGACGAGTATGCGGTCGAGTTTTCGAGACTTAGTCGGTTTGCTCCTACCTTGGTAGCGACCGAGTTTGACAGAGCCCAGCAGTTCCAGCAGGGGCTCCATCTAGAGATTTTATTGGCAGTAGAGCAGTTTGAGCATCAAACTTTTGATACGGTGTTGAGAGCAGCCAGGAAGCACGAATATACCTCCCAGAGGATCGTAGACAGGATCGGAGGTCGAAAGCGATCATACAGCCAGATGAATCAGTCTTCAGCACCAGCCCCGACAGCTAAGGCTTTGACCATTGGAGCTCCGAGGCGGGCGGCCTCAGTGACGTCGGTTCAATATTCAACCCCGACTTACCCTCAGCAGCAGAAGCAGAAGCAGTCTTCTGTAATGGGTTGCACTCATTGCGAGAAGCCAGAGCATATGGTATCAGAGTGTCGCAGAGCACGGGGTTTGTGCTTGGTTTTTGGTGCCCCATATCACAGGGTTGGGAACTGCCCAAACAGGGGGAGTTCATCTTCATCAACCTTTTCTAGTCCTTCAGTTAAGGGGCCAGTCCCCGTATCAGTCCAGCAGCAGCAGTACCCGTTTCCGAGGCCCTTACCGCTTCAGGACCATGCATTCCAGCAGCAGAGACCGCAGCAGTATACCCAAGTCCAAGCTCAGACCCAGAATCGCCAGAGAGGTTTTCAGCAGAGGGGACCCGCACCCAAAGGACATGGTCAAGTGTTGGCTTTGACCATGGGAGAAGAAGGATTGGCACCAGGTGAGGTAGTGGCAGGTACTATTCTCATCAACTCCTTCCCAGCATCATCGTTATTTCATTCTGGTGTATCGTATTCATTTATGTCTGTACGATTCGCGATACGGATAGGACTGGAGTCCGAGTCATTATCAGTAAGGCTCAATATACTTACTGGTAACGGTCTTGTGGGAGTAGATAGAGTGTTTTCCTCGTGTCGGATCGTAGTTAGCGGTAGAGAATTCTTCGCTAGATTGATAGAGTTCACGATAGCCGATTATGATATGATCTTAGGGATGGATTGGTTGAGAGACCAGTATGCTAGGATAGACTTCTATGTTGGCAGGGTTGTTTTTAGTATTCCAGAAGAGCCATAGTTTTCCTTTTCCCGGGGCGAAGTTGAACCTTCTCCTCCAGTATTGCGGATGGCAGTAGCAGTAGTACAGTTATCCCGGATAGTTGAAGAGTTTTCAGATGTTTTCCCAGAAGAGCTTTCAGGAATGCCGCCAGAGCGAGAGATCGAGTTCACCAAAGACTTGATCCCAGGACAACCCCAGTATCAGAGAGAGTCTACAGGATGGCGCCATCAGAGTTAGAGATATTGTACAAGATGATTGAAGAACTTAGAACCAAGGGATTCATTCGTACAAGTGGATCGCCTTGGGGAGCCCTGATGCTTCTTATGAAAAAGAAGGATGGTACGTCTAGGTTATATGTAGATTATCGTACCTTGAACTCGGGGACAATCAAGAACAGATACCCTCTCCCGAGGATAGATGACTTGTTTGATCAACTCAAGGGGGCAGCAGTATTCTCGAAGATTGACTTGCGGTTAGGATACCATCAGATCAGAGTCAGAGAGCAGGACATCCCGAAGATAGCTTTCAGATCTAGGTATGGGCATTGGGAGTTCCTTGTTATGCCATTTGGAGCAACCAATGCGTCGGCTGTATTTATGGACCTCATGAATCGTATCTTCATGTCATATTTGGATCAGTTCGTGATTGTGTTCATAGACGACATCCTAGTCTATAGCAAGAGTGAGGCGGAGCATGAGCAGCATCTCAGAGTTGTCCTCCAGATCCTCAGAAAGCACCAGTTGTATGCCAAGTTTAGTAAATACGAGTTCTAGCTTGATCGTATTTCGTACTTGGGTCATATCATCACCAGAGGAGGAGTAGAAGTGGATCCCCAGAAGATCGTGGCTATTGAGACATACCCAGTACCCAACACAGTTGCAGAAGTTCGCAGTTTTCTTGGATTGGTCGGCTAGCCGGCGATTTGTTTCAGATTTTGCTCAGATTTCAGCGCCATTGACCCAGTTGACCCGCAAGGATATGCAGTTTGCTTGGACAGCAGAGTGTCAGGATTTTTTTGAAAAGTTGAAACGAGCTTTGATGACGGCACCCATTCTCACGCTTTCAGATGGGGCCGGGAGATTCTTAGTGTATTGTAATGCTTCAGACAGAGGTTTAGGATGTATTCTGATGCAGCATATGAAGGTAATAGCTTATGCGTCACGTCAACTTCGTGATCATGAGAGCAATTACCCAATCCATGACTTAGAGTTGGCAGCAGTAGTATTTGCACTTAAGTTGTGGAGACACTACTTATATGGAGATAGGATGGAGATTTTCACCGACCACAAGAGCCTGAAGTATGTGTTCACTCAGAAGGATCTTATCATGCGTCAGAGAAGATGGCTAGAGCTGCTTGTGGATTATGATGTCAACCTACAGTATCACCCTGGAAAGGCCAACGTTGCTGCAGATGCATTGAGCAGAAGAGCCAGAGTTTATTTCCTAACAGCATAGCCAGAGTTGTTAGCAGATCTTCAGAAGATGGGTATAGAAGTTGTCCTTCCTACCAGTGTGGCTTTGATGGCCAGTATGCGAGTTCAATCCACTATAGTCGAGAGGATTCGGATGGCACAGTCAACAGATTCCAAGTTTCAGCGGCTCAGAGCAGAGTGTGAGGCAGGACGAAGACCAGAGTTATGCATTCATGAAGATGGTACACTTTGATATGGGAGGCGTCTTTGTGTACCCAGTGGTGATATCAGACAGGAGATCATGGCAGAGTCTCACAGTTCTTAGTATTCCGTTCATCCCGGTGGCATAAAGATGTACCGTGATATCCGTCAGCACTTTTGGTGGAATGGCATGAAGAGGGAGATAGCCCGGTTTGTCTCTCGGTGTTTGGTTTGCCAACAAGTTAAAGCTGAACATCAGAGGCCGGCTGGACTTCTTCAGCCCTTGCCAATTCCAGAATGGAGATGGGAGCATATAACTATGGATTTTGTGACTGGATTACCTAGGTCCCCGGCAGGTAGAGATGCTATTTGGGTTATTATAGACAGGCTTACGAAGGTGGCTCACTTTCTCCCATTTCGAGTTGGTCAGTCGACGGCTCAGCTAGCAGAGATATACCTCAGGCAGATCATCAGATTTTATGGTGTACCAGTCAGTATCACCTCGGATAGAGATTCGAGATTTACGTCGCACTTTTGGCGCAGCCTGCAAGAGAGTTTGGGAACTCACCTCCAGTTTAGCTCAGCTTATCATCCGCAGACAGATGGTTAGTCAGAGCATACCATACGAACCTTAGAAGATATGTTGCGGTCTTGTACACTCGACTTCGGTGGTTCATGGGAAGATCACCTGAACCTGGTGGAGTTCTCGTACAATAATAGTTTCCAGGCCAGTATCCAGATGGCACCGTTCGAGGCACTGTATGGTAGGAAGTGTAGATCCCGGCTAGCATAGGACGATATTGGAGAGAGACAGATGCTTGGTCCAGAAATGATTGCTCAGACGGTTGAGGTGGTCAGGAGAGTCAGAGATCATCTTCGCGTAGCGCAAGATTGCCAGCGTTATTGGGCCAATTCTCATCGGCGCCCTCTTGAGTTTTATGTCGGCGACCATGTATTCCTGAAGATTTTGCCTAACCGTAGCATTATTCGTTTCGGCGTACGGAAAAATCTTAGTCCTAGGTATATAGGGTATATAGGGCCGTTCGATATTCTAGAGCGAGTATGTGATGTATCCTATCATCTCACTCTTCCGTCGTCGTTATGTTAGGTGCATGACGTGTTCCATGTATCCCAACACGACGGTATATCCCAGACCCGAGCCACATCCTGGATCATTCAGAATTGGTTGTTGGTACCAACCTTTCGTATGAGGAGAGGCCCGTGTCTATATTGGACCGGAGAGAAAAGATACTCAAGAACAAGACTATTAAGTTAGTTCGTATTGCTTGGGGTCATCACTCTTTGGATGAGTCAATATGGGAGCGTGAGGATGATATCCGATCACGATATTCCGACCTGTTTGACTCATAAGGTATAATGTCTTCCTTATGCCTTATGCTCTCAGTTCCTTGCTTGAATGAATGATTGCTTGATTGATTGCCTTGTTATAGCTTGTCTATGATTATTATAACTTGTTCCTGCCTCTCTAGCCTCTTAATTAAATTCCTAGGACGGAATTCTTTTAAGGTGGGTAGAGTTGTAACGACTATAGTTCGTATTACGTATTTTGGAATACGTGTACGTATTTTGATTCGTGGCATGTCTTATTGCATCGTTTATTTGGTATTTCATTTGCTTGGTTCGGTTCGGCTTGCTGGGTTCGGCTTGGTTCGGTTTTGTATGTGGACCAACCCCACCTACCCCCATCTCTTCCTTTATTAACCACCAACTCCTTCTCTCTCTCCTCATTTACTTTTTCATTAACTCTTCTTCTTCTTCACCATCACTCTTCACCTACCAGAGAGAGAGCCTAGGCAAGTGCAGCTTGCTTTATGGAGGAACTCAAGTTTTATTGTTCCATTGTCTTTCTCATGGGATTCTAAGACACTTTAATACTTAGCATTTTTAACTTCTATGGTTCAATTTGTGTAAATCTAAGCTTGTCGCATTTTTGGATTTTTGGTTTTGATCTATCTAACCTTGTTATTCTCAAGTTTTGATGGTTCCATGTTGTAGAAAATTTCTTTCTGCCCCATTTTGACCTATAGAAGTCCGAATTCTGACCTTGAATGAAGGTTTAATGGAGCTTTGAAGTTATGGCGTTCCTTAGTTCTTCTTCTCGAAAAGTGGAGAAGAAGAACAGTGACTAACTGCATGGCTTTTCATGCGACAAGTTTCCCATGGCCGCATGGCAGATTCTGCCGCGTGGCCTTGGCCGTATGGCTCTCCCCGACTTTAGCCGCATGAACTTCTGCTCCTTCAGCCGCATGAACTCCCGTATTTCCCAGCCGCATCAACTCCTGAATTCCTTAGCCGCATAAGCTCATCACCCCATTGCCGTATAAGCTCATCTTTCCTTAGCCGTATGGCTCTGCCCGACTTTAGCCGCATAAACTTCTGCTTCTTCAGCCGCATAAACTCCCGCATTTTCCAGCCGCATGAACTCCTGAATTCCTTAGCCGCATAAGCTCATCTCCCCATTGCCGCATAAGCTCATCTTTCCTTAGCCGCATGGCTCTACCCGACTTCAGTCGCATAGCCATCTTTAGCCCGAGCTGCATGAACCCCTTAACTCACTGGCCGCATGGCCCGAGCCGCATAGGCGCTCTTTGCCGCATAAGCCCGCATTCCCTTCTAGCCGCATGCGCCCCGCATTCTCCAGCCGCATATGCACGTTCCCTTCCAGCCGCATGGCCCCATTCCCTTTCCGAGCCGCATGAGCACTTTTTCTTGGCCGCATGAGCTCTTTTCCTTTTCTAGCCGCATGAGCCTGTGTTCCCTCAGCCGCATGAGACCCTCTCCCTTGATGCACGGCTCTTTCCGTAGCCCATGCACTTTTATTATTATTATTTGGGTTGTTACCTTTATGCTCATGTTTCCTGACCCTCTGTGTAGCTTGGGTCCTTTGATAGAATGCCTGTACCATGTAAATTCTGTACATGATCCATGAACACGATAGTGGCCCACCGTGGCGCACTCTGGATAAGTAAACCTGACATGATGTACCTTGATATGCTGTTGTGACAGCTAGCTCGACATGACAAGAATGATTGACCTGGACACCGTGGACAATTGTGTTTGTACAAAATGAACCAGTATTGTCCTGTATCATGTCTAGGATAGGGACCCCTGAATGCCACAGTCAGGGGTACCTACTGAAATTGACTAAGGCTAATAATTAGAAAATCCAGTAGTCATGGAGAGATTTCCCAGCAACAGGCAATCCCGTTATCTGGGTGCCCCATCATGGGATTTGTAGCCTGTCGTTGAGTTGTGAAACCCAAAATTTTTTAGAATTATTAATTGTTGGACTTTATCTACCTGTAGCGTAATTTTAGTCGTAGTTTTTACTACTAATATTATTATTATAATTATTATAATTATTATAATAATAATAATAATAATAATAATTATTATTATTATTATTATTAGTCAGTTTAGAAAAATATTATTTTAAAATTTATCATTGGATTTTGATTGTGGCCCTGTCCCTGATCCCGTGCCCGGAGTCCAACCTCGAGTCCGGACACCGACCCCGAACTCGAACCAGATCCCGTCCTGAATCCATCTTTAAAATCTTTTAATTTAAGTTTGGCCTTAGATATATGTAAACCTATTTTTATTTTTGGATTAAGAAAGAAAAAAAATAATAAAGCTATTTCCCCCCTGATCTGGTCTCCCACGACCAGATCCACACACACGCACCGCCCTATTCTCTTCCTACTTTTCCTCTCCTCCACACTACTCACCCACTCTTTTCCTTAAAAGAAAACCAGCACCCACCCCTCTCCATCTCACTCTCTCTTATTTTCCCCATTCACCAACTCCCTCAAAACCCATTTCCCCCGAGCTCAGCTGAACCACCGCGCGACCACCCGTGCCCTGCTCCGGCCAACCCAAGCGGCCGCCCGCCGTGCCCTAGCCCCGGCGCCTCCCGCCGACATCCCTCCGAGGCCGCGCGCCGCCTCCCACGTCGGCCAGACCCCCTGCGTGCCGCCTCCCACGCCGGCCAGACCCCCGTGCGCGCCTCCCGAGGCCGCCCTGCCTCCTCCAGTGCCCTCCGCCCGCTCCAGCACGGCCCGACGTTCCTCGTCCCGCTCTTCGGCCGCCATCCCCGGCGACCCCGAGGCCAACCCGCACCCAACGTCTTCTGGCGCCCGTTCCCGCCGGCCGTGCCTTCCGGCCAGTACTGTTCCAGTGCTGCCCTTGTGGCCGTACTGTCCCGATCAGACTTCCCGGGGCTCGCTGACCCGTGGCCGCTCTCCCAGCGCTGACCAGGGTTTTCCGTTTTGCTGTCCCACGATGCTCCCTGATGTTTCTGTTTCCCGTGTCGCTGCAGCGTTGATTATTCATTTTTCTCCTAATATTTCATCTGAGAGCTCTAGCCGAGCAATTGAGGTATAACTTCGTGTCCCGTGTCCCTCCCGTAGATAGTCTATGATGACGCAGTCCCGATCCCGTTTTCGGGATACGGTATTTTGAATATGGTTGCTTTTGGGTGATACGTAGAGTATCGGTTACGTCGCGGCGTATTTCCTATTTTGGTTATATTTGTGCTGTGGTTGGTTTAGGTAGGATATTCATTTTGGGTTGGTCATCCCTGGTTTGGGATATTAAATTGTGTTGTGGTTGGCATCCTCCCAGGATTGGGTTGTCCCAATTATAGAGGAAATGCTGCCCAAATTTTCAATAAATATTTTAAAGGGGATTTTCTTATAAAATTAGGAATTTGAATAAAATCTATTTTTCAAATAAAACCGGTCTTTGCAAAATAATTTATTAAATGGATTTGTTGGTTTTTATGGATTTCGTATCACCAGTTAGGCGACGACCATATCGGTCGGATGAGCCTCGGCGAAAAGCAAACGCTACAGGATTTCCTGTACGTTGAGGTGTTAGCCAGCAACATGAGATTGCACGACCAAGTCTGAGACTCTTTAATTTTAATTTAAACTATAATTTATTTTTAGAACTGGTACTGCTCTTAGTATTTATAGTGCAGGGCCTCGGCCTACTGTTTGGACCGTTCGCGGCACTCAGAGCTCGCCTTAGGAATTAATTAATTTATGTAAATAATTTTTAAAGGACATAAGCCCAATTTTTCCTTTATTTCTCTGTGACCCTGTATTGTGTAGCGTAATTTTTCTTATTTTTCTGGAATGTTGGTTTCGTCGTTAAACGCTTAGATTATAAAATGGATATATTTATTTTATAAAAAAATTAATAAAGTTTTCTCATAATAAAAAATCTAGTAATTTAAGCAAATCACATGTTTTCTCATTTAAAAGAAAAAAAGCCTAGTTATATATATATATATATATATATATATATATATATATATATATATATATATATATATATATATATATATATATATATATTTAAAATACAAAGTTTTGCCAAATTAACCGATAATTGCTATATATATATATATATATATATATATATATATATATATATATAAATATATATATATATATATATATATATATATATATATATATATATATATATATTTAAAATACAAAGTTTTGCCAAATTAACCGGTAATTGCTATTTTTTCTAAATAATCAATAATCGACTTATTTAATTAAAATAATAACGAACGTAGTTTCATCGTTAGACAATTTTCCGATAGATTAACTAAATAACTTAAAACCTGACTAGGGTCTACTTCTAGGGATTGTAACTAGCACACCTAGAATGGTTTCATTATGGTTCTAAGTCAAGGTTCTCAACTGTAGGATCTCGGAGACGAACTTGACTTCCTCCTCGGTACCGACATTCCCGATCCAGTCAATTAACAGAGGCAAGTTACGTTTATGTTTTCTTGTATTTTATTTAGTTATTGTCAAGCTGCATGTTTAAACCACATTGCTACACGGAACCCTCTCATAGGGTTCAAATATTAATTGATATTGATTATGGGGATTGGGGGAATAGTGTAACATTTATGGCCAATACCCCTCATATTGTATATTGTGCGAGCTTACCCCTCTTACACACGGGGATAAGCCGTATCGCGTCGCTAGGACGCTATTGTATAACCCAAGCCGGTCATAGACGATTACACATTCAAATCATATTATTTTTAATTGTTGAATTGCTGGAAAATATTGTTTCAACTGTTTAGCCTGCACTTTTCCATTATTACTTGAAATATGAGATACATATTCGTACTTGCTCCCTCCGGACTGGAGACAACATTTTTAGGTGACTTTGAGGATGCTGAGCTATTGTACAATAGCTACTATGACCCGGTTTTGTACCCTGTGGTGTTGTCGGAGTTCCCCTTGGATGACGCAGGACCTGAGGTGGACGAGCCGACCGCTTAGCTAGACGTTTCCAGTTTTTTCTAGTTTTATTGTTTTGAAGTTTTGTAGATTTGAAATCAGCACTTTATTTCAGTTCTTTCATTTCCAGTTATACTTTTCAATTGTTGAATAAAAGTTTTTAAAATTTTCGTATATTCAAGTTGTGATAAATGTATAGATGTTGTTGTGAATACTTGCATATAGAACAGCTTACTGCCGCCGTCTCACAACAGTGCATACTGGGCATGATCCGGTTCGACCCAATAATTTGGGATCGGGTCGTGACAAGTTTTTAGTGGTGGCCAATACAGGTCGAACACAACAACTTAGGAAAATATATCTAGAAACAATTAGAACACTAGAACATTGATTTGTCACAACATAGGTCCGAATTATATATATATAAATATTTTTATTTGATTATAGACTGGTAGGATACCTTGCTTATGTATTTCATCCTAAACCTTCCAGAGTATGGCCAAAGGAAAGACCACCCATTCCGGCCCTGCTGAAGATGAGGTGTCATCTACCAATCACGCACCACTTCCTCAAGCACGCCGGGACCCTCCTCCATTGCAGCTGACTGACCGTCCCCATGCTGTACCAGCACCCCGTCCCGTTTACGCTACTACAGCACAAACGGCAGAACCTGCACTTCCCCGAACTGAGCTGCAATCCCCTGCGGTAGTGCTCGTACCAGCTGCCCCACCAGTACCGGTGGACCCCACCGAGCTCGTAGGCCTGCTACGAGGAGTACTGGAGGCCCAGAGAGCCCAAGCTGAAGCTCATCATGAATAGACCGCAGCCCAAGCTGAAGCCCATCGCGAGCAGACCGCGATCATGAGAGAAGGCATAGAGAATGCCCACAACGTGGCTATGGCTGCCCTCGAAAGAGGAGGAAGAGCTCAATCGGACCTAAGGCCTGCTAAGGTAAGCATAAATCTAAGGGTTAATTTATGTATCACTAAGACCATTCAATTTGATAAGAGACAATATTATATGAAGGTCGGCACTATCGAAAACTTTAAGAAGCAGGACCCTCGACCCTTCAAGGGAACCGGGGGAATCATCTATGCCGACGAATGGCTCGACAGCATGGAGCATCTCCTCAGTGTCGCTCGACTACCTGACGACCTCCATGTCGAAGCAGTAGGACTCCAGCTGCGAGATGTAGCAAGCACCTGGTATCGGAATGAACCCCGACTCCAGGACAAGCAGCTTGATTGGGACACCTTCAAGAAGTTGTTCCGCAGGAAGTTCTTCCCAACATCAGAGTTGCGGTAGATGGAAAGACAGTTCTAGGACCTGAAGCAAGGGAACATGACGGTTGGAGAGTATGCGGCAGAGTTCGGTCGACTTAGCCGCTTTGCCAAGAACTTGGTTGCTGACCCCGCGGATCATGTTGAAAGATTCAGATATGGACTAAGGGAAGAAATTCGTACCCCTGTGATCGCAGGCGGTGCCAAAACATACGAGAAGATTCTGATACGAGCTCAGGATATAGAGAAGAGCCACCCTTCTCGTTCAAAAAGAGAGTATCCTGGAACTAGCAACTTCCAGGATAACCAGAAGAGGCCTAACAACAACAACAACAACAGGCCTTCGTACCACCAACAGCAGCACCATCAGGCAAGGACCAGTGACAGAACGCCTCAGAAGTAGATCCCTATCTGCGACTACTGCAAGAGGCCAGGACATCAAGCGAACATCTGTAGGAAAAAACTGGGACACTGTCTAGTTTGTGGGTCTGCCACCCACCAAGTGAGGGACTGCCCCACAGCATTCAACCGAACCAGAGCAACTCAGCAAAGAGCTCCTCTACCCACTCAGCAACAACAGTTCGGGCAACATCAACAGAAGACCGGGCGAGCTTTTGCCCTAGCAGCAGACGAGCAAGAACCAGAGCAGGAACCCACCACTGATGTCATCACAGGTACCATTTATGTGTTTTCACATCCTGCTCTAGCATTATTTGATTCGGGTGCATCACTCAGTTTCATATCATCAAAGTTCATTTCTGCACACCACCTAGATACGGGACTTAGCAAGATGATAAGTAGAGTTATGACCGATGGTGGACCCATACCCATCACCGAGACTTGTAACTGTCCCATAACTATCTTAGGCCACAAATTCTTAACACCCTTACTTGTGATGCCCTTTTCCAACTATGATGTAGTCCCAGGGCTGGACTGGTTAAGTGAGCAGCATGTGCTGATAGATTGTCACAAAGGATGTATAATCTTCAGCCCACCAGGAGAACCGGAGTTTGAAATCTCTCGAGCTCCGGAAGATATGAAGAGTGTTACCTACTCCTCTATCACCGAAGAACCCTGGCCTCTTCACCCTATCATAGCAGAATTCATGGACGTCTTTCCAGATAGTCTTCCAGGATTGTCGCCAGGTCGAGGTGTGGAATTCACCATCGACCTAGTACCCGGCTCTTTTCCTATTTCTCGGAGATACTACAGAGTCAACCCCAAGGAGGCAAAGGAGATAAAGGACCAGATTGACAAACTGAAGGCCCTGGGATTTATCAGAGACGGGGCTTCACCCTAGGGAGCACCAGTTTTGTTCGTACCCAAGAAGGATGGAACCGTACGGTTGTGCATTGATTACCGGGCGTTGAACAACATTACCATCAAGAACAAGTACCCTCTGCCCCGGATCAACGACCTGTTTGATCAACTGAGTGGAGCTAAGGTATTTATGAAGATTGATCTCAGGTCTGGCTATCATCAAATCAAGGTCAGGAAGGAGGATATCCCAAAGATGGCATTCAACACCAAATATGGACAGTATAAATTTTTGGTCATGCCGTTTGGACTGACGAATGCCCCAGCAGTATTCATGAA
The DNA here is from genome assembly GCA_029216955.1 of Iris pallida. Taxonomy (NCBI): domain Eukaryota; kingdom Viridiplantae; phylum Streptophyta; class Magnoliopsida; order Asparagales; family Iridaceae; genus Iris; species Iris pallida. The sequence continues at coordinate 6,339,672 of JANAVB010034619.1, forward strand.
CCTTATGAACAAGGTCTTCCATGAATATCTGGATCAGTTTGTTGTTGTCTTCATCGATGACATTCTGATCTACTCGAAGACTGAAGAAGAGCATGAAGAGCACCTAAGAAAAGTTCTGGGAACTTTAAGGAAGGAGAAGCTCTATGGTAAGCTATATAAATGTGAATTCTTTTTAGAAAAAGTGGATTTTCTTGGCCATGTTGTCACAGGAGAAGGAATTTCGGTAGATCCAATGAAGATAGCTGCTATTGAGAAGTAGACTGCACTAAGTTCAGTTGCAGAAATCAGAAGTTTCTTAGGTTTAGCTGGCTACTACCAGAAGTTTGTAAAGGATTTCTCCAGGATTGCTGAGCCGATGATGAAGCTCACTAGGAAGAACGAAGAATTTGTTTGGTCGGAAGCTTGCCAGTTAGCATTTGAGGAACTGGAGAAGAGGCTTACAACGGCGTCGATACTTGCGCTACCCTCAGGTACCGACGATTTTTCAATTTATAGTGATGCTTTCGGTAAGGGATTGGGCTGTGTTCTTCAACAACACGGAAAAGTAATTGCTTACGCATCTAAGCAATTATGGACTCATGAGAAGAACTATCCCACGCATGATTTGGAGCTTATAGCAGTAATATTTGCATTGAAGCTGTGGAAGCACTACCTTTATGGAGAAAGAGTAGAAATATTTACAGACCACAAAAGTCTTAAATATGTTTTCACTCAGAAGGAGCTGAACATGCGACAGCGACGATGGCTGGAGCTGATGAAGGATTTCGACATCAACCTGCAGTATCATCCCGGTAAGGCTAATGTTGTTGCACTTAGTTGATACCCGATGGCAATGTTCTTGACCAAGGAGCATCATTTGCTGGAGGACATGGAAAAGCTTGGACTGGAGATTGTACTGCCCGAAGAGTAAATGAAGAAACTAGGAAGAGAAGCCATCGTACCAGGAGCTGATTCATCAATGATGCAGTTACAAGTGCGTTCAAGTATAATGGACAGAGTTAAGGAGGAACAATTCCAAGACGAGACGCTTTACAAACTCAGAGATCAAGTGCTAGCAAGAACACTTGAAGGATTCTCAATCGCCAGCGACGGAGCACTGAAGCATGGTACGAAACTTTGCGTACCAACTGGCAAACTGAGGAACGAGCTGATGCAAGAAGCGCACTAGTTGCAGTATTCCATACATCCAGGAGCCAACAAAATGTATCGGGATATGTGTACTATAGTGTGGTGGTACGGAATGAAGAAGGACGTATCCAGGTATGTAGCTAGATGCTTAATTTGTCAACAAGTGAAAGCTAGCAGACAGAGAAAAGCAGGACTGTTGCAGCCGCTAGACATCCCGGAGTGGAAATGGAAGCACATAACGATAAACTTTATGTCAGGACTGCCTCGATCCCAAGGAGGGAAGGATGCCATTTGGGTCATCGTGGACCGACTGACGAAGTCAGCCCACTTTATTCCCTTCAAGGTAGGTCTATCCACCGAGAAGTTGGCAGCACTGTACATGCGACATATCTACCGGATTCATGGAGTTCCGGTAAGTATCGTATCTGACAGGGATACCAGGTTCACCTCTCACTTCTGGAAGAGCTTGCACGACAGTTTGGGAATGCAACTGAAGTTCAGCACCGCCTACCATCCCCAGACTGACGGACAATCGGAGAGAACAATCCAGACGCTAGAAGACATACTGAGATCTTGCGTCTTAGAATTTGGAGGGTCTTGGGAAGACCATTTATACTTGGTAGAGTTCTCCTACAATAATAGCTACCAAGCTAGCATCGGTATGACTCCGTTCGAGGCACTTTATGGACGTCGTTGCTGCACCCCACTTGTTTGGGACGATGTAGGAGAAAGGGTATTGCTTGGACCTGAGATGGTGACCGATGCAGCAGAAAAGGAAAAGATGATTAGGGACAAGCTCAGGATTGCCCAGGACAGACAGAAGCATTGGGCCGATAGCAGCCGACGGCCGTTGGAGTTTGAAGAAGGTGACAGTGTGTTCGTGAAGATCTCCCCTACCAGAGGAACCATCCGTTTCGACAGAGCAGGAAAGCTAAGCCCCAGGTATATTGGTCCTTTTGAAGAACTGAACAGGATTGGAGAAGTGGCTTATCGGGTGGCTTTACCCCCAAGTCTTGAAGGCGTCCACAACGTCTTCCATGTTTCGCAGCTGAGATGCTACATCCCGGACCTAAGCCACATCTTGGACCATTCAGAGCTGGAAATTGGACCCAGCCTCACAGTGCCAGAGAAACCAGTGGCGATATTGGACAGAGGAGAGAAGAGAACCAGAAACTCGGTGATGCCGATAGTTAGAGTTATGTGGCGGCACAACTCCCCAGGCGAGTCTACCTGGGAGCGAGAAGACAAGATGCGGGAGCAGTATCCGTATCTGTTTGAAATTTGAGGTAACCCCTAACCTTGCCTTTAATTTTGAGGACAGAATTCTCTAAGGAGGGAAGGTTGTGAAACCCGGAATTTTCTAGAATTATTAATTGTTGGACTTTATTTACCTGTAGCGTAATTTTAGTCATAGTTTTTACTAATAATATTATAATAATAATAATAATAATAATTATTATTATTATTATTATTAGTCGGTTTAGGAAAATATTATTTTAAAATTTATCATTGGATTTTGATTGTAGCCCTGTCCCCGATCCCGTGCCCGGAGTCCAACCCCGAGTCTGGACACCGACCCCGAACTCGAACCAGATCCCATCCTTAATCCGTCTTTAAAATCTTTTAATTTAATTTTGGCCTTAGATATATGTAAACCTATTTTTATTTTTGGATTAAGAAAGAAAAAAAATAATAAAACTATTTCCTCCCCCCCCCCCGATCTGGTCTCCCACGACCATATCTACACACATGCACCCCCTATTCTCTTTCTACTTTTCCTCTCCTCCACACTACTCACCCACTCTTTCCCTTAAAAGAAAACCAGTACCCACCCCTCTCCATCTTACTCTCTCTCATTTTTTCCATTCACCAACTCCCTCAAAACCTATTTCCCCCGAGCTCAGCTGAACCACTGCGCGACCACCCGCGCCCTGCTCCAGCCAACCCGAGCGGCCGCCCGCCGTGCCCTAGTCCCGGCGCCTCCCACCGACATCCCTCCCGAGGCTGCGTGCCGTCTCCCACGCCGGCCAGACCCCCGTGCGAGCCTCCCGAGGCCGCCCTGCCTCGTCCAGTGCCCTCTGCCCGCTCCAGCACAGCCCGACGTTCCCTTTCCCGCTCTTCGGCCGCCATCCCCGGCGACCTCGAGGCCAACCCGCGCCCAACGTCTCCCGCCGCCCGTTCCCGCCGGCCGTGTCTTCCGGCCAGCACTGTTCCAGCGCTGCCCCTGTGGCCGTGCTGTCCCGATCAGACTTCCCGGGACTCGCTGACTCGTAGCCGCTCTCCCAGCGCTGACCCGGGTTTCCCATTTCGCTGTCCTGCGGTGCTCTCTGATGTTTCTGTTTCCCGTGTCGCTGCCGCGTGGATTATTTATTTTTCTCCTAATATTTCATCTGAGAGCTCTAGCTGAGCAATTGAGGTATAACTTCGTGTCCCGTGTCCCTTCCGTAGATAGTCTATGATGACGTGGTCCTGATCCCGTTTTCGGGATTCAGTATTTTGAATATTTGCTTTTGGGTGATACGTAGAGTATCGGTTACGTCGCGGCGTATTTTCTATTTTGGTTATATTTGTGTTGTGGTTGGTTTGGGTTGGATATTCATTTTGGGTTGGTAATCCGTGGTTTGGGATATTAATTTGTGGTGTGGTTGGCATCCTCCAAGGATCGGGTTGTCCCAATTATAGAGGAAATACTGCCCAAATTTTCAGAAAATATTTTAAAGGGGATTTTCTTATAAAATTAGCAATTCGAATAAAATCTATTTTTAAAAGAAAACTGGTCTTTGCAAAATGATTTATAAATTGGATTTGTTGGTTTTTATGGATTTCGTATCACCAGTTAGGCGACGACCATATCGGTCGGATGAGCCTCGGCGAAACGCAAACGCTACAGGGTTTCCTGTACGTTGAGGTGTTAGCCAGCAACATGAGATTGCACGACCAAGTCTGAGACTCTTTAATTTTAATTTAAACTATAATTTATTTTTAGAACTGGTACTGCTCTTAGTATTTATGGTGCAGGGCCTCGGCCTACTATTTGGACCGTTCATGGCACTCAGAGCTCGCCTTAGGAATTAATTAATTTATGTAAATAATTTGTAAAGGGCATAAGCCCAGTTTTTTCTTTATTTTTCTGTGACCCTGTATTGTGTAGCGTAGTTTTTCTTTATTTTCTGGAATATAGGTTTCGTCGTTAAACGCGTAGATTATAAGATAGATATGTTTATTTTATAAAGAAAATTAATAAAGTTTTGTCATAATAAATAATCTAGTAATTTAAGCAAATCACATGTTTTCTCATTGAAAAGAAAAAAGCCTAGTTATATATATATATATATATATATATATATATATATATATATATATATATATATATATATATATATATATATATATATATATATATATATTTAAAATACAAAGTTTTGTCAAATTAACCGGTAATTGCTATTTTTCCCAAATAATCAATAACCAACTTATTTAATTAAAATAATAACGAACGTAGTTGCGTTGTTAGACAATTTTCGGATAGATTAACTAAATAACTTAAAACCTGACTAGGGTCTACTTCTAGAGATTGTAACTAGCACACCTAGAATGGTTTCATTATGGTTCTAAGTCAAGGTTCTCAACTGTAGGATCTCGGAGACGAACTTGACTTCCTCTTCGGTACCGACATTGCCGATCCAGTCAATTAACAGAGGCAAGTTACGTTTATGTTTTCTTGTATTTTATTTAGTAATTGTCAAGCTGCATGTTTAAACCACATTGCTACACGAAACCCTCTCCTAGGGTTCAAATATTGATTGATATTGATTGTGGGGATTGGGGGAATAATGTAACGTTTATGGCCAATACCCCTCATATTGCATATTGTGCGAGCTTACCCCTCTTACACACGGGGATAAGCCATATCGCGTCGCTAGGAATCTATTGTATAACCCAAGCCGGTCATAGACGATTACACATTCAAATCACATTATTTTTAATTGTTGAATTGCTGAAAAATATTGTTTCAACAGTTTAGCCTGCACTTTTCCATTATTACTTGAAATATGAGATACATATTCGTACTTGCTCCCTCCTGACTGGAGACAACATTTTTAGGTAACTTTGAGGATGCTGAGCTATTGTACAATAGCTACTATGACCCGGTTTTGTACCCTGTGGTATTGCCGGATTCTCCCTTGGAGGACGCAGGACTTGAGACCGACGAGCCGACCGCTTAGCTAGACATTTCCAGTTTTTTCTAGTTTTATTGTTTTGGAGTTTTGTAGATTTGAAATCAGCACTTTATTTCAGTTCTTTCATTTCCAGTTGTACTTTTCAATTGTTGAATAAAAGTTTTTAAAATTTCCGTATATTCAAGTTGTGACAAATGTATAGATGTTGTTGTGAATACCTGCATATAGAACAGCTTACTGCCGCCGTCTCACAACGGTGCAGGCTGGACATGATCCGGTTCGACCCAATAATTTGGGATCGGGTCGTGACATGTTTTTATAAGTAAGCTGTATCAAGCAGTGAAACGCAACATGCAGAAACATCTAACGGAAATAAAACTTTTTATTAAACTGAAACTGGTCTAAAATAGAAATAAAACAACAACACAATTCATTTTATTACAACTGTTCTGAAAAGGAAGAAAAGAAAAAGTACTAAGCCAATACTCTAGGGTTCTGGGGTTCCTGGTTCAGCCTCTGTGGAACCCAAGTCTGTCCCGTAGAACGTGCAATAAGGCAGCTCCTCTTCGTCGCTGTCACCTAAAAATGTTGGGTCTCCAGTCAGGAGTGAATAAGAAACATACTTCCTCCACATCTAGCATTTCTAAATTAATAATAAATAAAAAATGCGAGACAGTTTAAGAAACAATATATTTTTGTATTTAATAGTAAAAAGAGACCGGCAAGCAAGATGATGTCAATGTCCAGCATGATGCAATACTAAGCTAGTGTTTTGAGTATATAACAGGGCCTGTGACCAGCTAGTGAAGCAATATGTATACTAACGTTTTTGGCCAAAACGAATAGTATATGGTACGGCTCAACCCTCTGTGTGGTAGGGATTAGCGCGAGGCAATAAACGATCGATATTTGGCTTTGGTCACAGACGTTATACTACTCCCCCAATCAATCCCCAAGCAATAAGTCAATGAGTCAATATAGCAATCCAGCAATCCGTCAATCGAAGTGGAGTCCGAGAGGGATCCATGGTGAATCAGTGTCACTATACTACATGTAATCAACTGATGCATACATTTAATTATTAAAATAAAGACACAGACATGGAGTAGATATGAAACTTGCATTGGTCGTTGTCACCTAAAAATGATAACGAAGTTGGCGAAAAACATGCAGAAATAGGAGAAACTTGCTAATGAATTGGGTTGTCCCTCCTGAGACTAGGGTTTAAACATACAGCTTGACAAATCAATGGGAGAACCTTGCATATACATTTAATTATTAAAATAAAGACACAGACATAGAGTAGATATGACACAAACATGGAGTAGATAGCACCCCGTCCCGTTTACGCTACTACAGCACAAACGGCAGAACCTACACTTCCCCGAAATGAGCCGCAGTCCCCTGCGGTAGTGCCCGCACCAGCTGCCCCACCAGTACCGGTGGACCCCACCGAGCTCGTAGGCCTGCTACGAAGAGTACTGGAGGCCAGAGACCCCAAGCTGAAGCTCATCGTGAACAGACCGCAGCCCAAGCTGAAGCCCATCGCGAGCAGACCGCGATCATGAGAGAAGGCATGGAGAATGCCCACAACGTGGCTATGGCTGCCCTCGAAAGAGGAGGAACAGCTCAATAGGACCTAAGGCCTGCTAAGGTAAGCATAAATCTAAGGATTAATTTATGTATCACTAAGGCCATTCAATTTGATAAGAGACAATATTATGTGAAGGTCGGCACTATCGAGAACTTTAAGAAGCCCTCGACCCTTCAAGGGAACCGAGGGAATCATCTATGCCAACGAATGGCTCGACAGCATGGAGCGTCTCCTCAGCATCGCTCGACTACCTAACGACCTCCATGTTGAAGCAGTAGGACTCCAGCTGCGAGATGTAGCAAGCACCTGGTATCGGAATGAACCCTGACTCCAGGACAAACAGCTTGATTGGGACACCTTCAAGAATTTGTTCCGCAGGAAGTTCTTTCCAACATCAGAGTTGCTGACCCCACGGATCGTGCTAAAAGATTCAGGTATGGACTAAGGGAACAAATTCGCACCCTTGTGATCGCAGGAGGCGCCAAAACATACGAGAAGATTCTGATACGAGCTCAGGTGTGGAGAAGAGCCAGCCTTCTCGTTCAAAAAGGGAGTATCCAGGAACTAGCAACTTCCAGGGTAACCAGAAGCACTACCAAAATACATGAATTTACCGACGGCCCTATCCGTCGGTATTCCGTCGCCAAAAATAAATACCGACGGATTACCGACGGATATTTTGGTAAAACAGCCGTCGGGAATAACCTCGTCGCTAAAACATATCCGTCGCTACTCCGTCGCTCAGCGACGACTTAGCGACGGAATACCGTCGGCTCATTTAAATATATATAGCGACGGATTACCGACTAGCTTTCGTCAAAACATGTATCAAGATATAGGTTTAGCGACGGAATACTCCGTCGCTAAAGAGTCGGCAAAACCGTATCAGTGATTTTCTGATACGCAATATCCGTCGCTAATCCGTCGTAAATTTGTCGGTAAAAGCGTATCAGCGACAAAACATCCGTCGCTAACAGCAAAATTTATGGACATCAAACAGAACTAGGTCGACGGACGTTCCGTCGCTAAACCGTCGCTCAATGTAAAATTCTCCAGGTAGCGACGGATATTGCGTCGCCAATCCGTCGATACATTAAAACTCCTACAGATAGCGACGGATGGTCCGTCGCCAATCCGTCGCTTTATTGAAATGCTCCAGATAGCGACGGTTTTTTCCGTCGCTACTCCGTCGCTAAACTCAGTTTCTCCAGTTAGCGACAGACTATCCGTCGCTGAGTGGTCGCCAGTCCGTCGCTAACTTCTAATTTTTGAAAAAAAAATACTGAAAACAGACTCTTTCCTGTTTGTGCAACACATCCAACACAATATCAAACATGCAAAATATCCATATACAACACCATATATCCATATCCAACACGAATATCCAACGTATCCAATATCCAACACCATATATCCATATGCAAAATATCCATATCCGACACCAATATCCAACGTATCCAATATCCAACAAAATATTACCAACACAATATATCCAATATCCAACATTAAATTATCCAAACATAAAAAAAATATCCGAACATACAATGTATCCAAATGTCTACAAAAATTTCGGCAGCACCTCCTTTGTATATCAGATCATCGCTTATAACCCAGCGTAGGTATATATCCAAAAATCACATAGACGAAATATGCACATACGAATTTAACGCACACCAATTATCCAAGAAAAGACATCAATTATACTGAAGAGTAACCTAATATCCGTCGTTATACTGAAAATTTATCTTCAAGTGTGAGAACGGATGGCTCAGAATACATAACCCAAAATTCATTCTAGCATACATTAGTGTGAATCATCTATGTTCTGTACATATGGTGTAGTATATGATCTTATCGTATATAGTATTTGAAGAACGTAACAGAATCAAGATGAACTCACATAATGTAATACTAAGACATCATCTACTACTATATAAGATATAGTGATAGGTTGTCGTATCATCATTGTCGAGGGATAAGGGTCGGAAGACAGTCAACTTTATCTACGGCTACATAGTTTCTGTCTCGCCAGTCGAATGGCTGCAAGTACTATGTCCGGATCACCATGTCGTACCGTAGTTCAAATGGAGCTGGAATGGAGCCAAAATACAGTACTACTTTACCATGTCGTACCATTTTACTCTCTCTCTCTCCTTCCCCCCTCCGGCGCTCTCACTCTCTCCGGCGCTCTCACACTACTAATTCCTATGTGTTTTAAGTGTGAGAACGGATGGCTCAGAACACAACCCAAGATTCATTCTAGCATTCATTAGTGTGAATCATCTATATTCTGTATACATATCGTGTAGTATATGTTAACCTTATCGTATCTAGTATCTGAAGGACGTACGTAACAGAATCAAGATGAACTCACTAATGTAATACTAAGACATCATCTACTACTATATAAGATATAGTGATAGGTTGTCGTATCATCATTGCCGAGGGATGAGGGTCGAAGGACAGGCAACTTTATCTACGGCAACAAAGTTTCTGCCTCGCCAGTCGAATGGCTGCAGGAAATATCCGTCACCATGTCGTACCGTAGATTAATACAATTAATGGAGCTGGAAATATCTGTCGCTAACCGGTAACTAGTCCGTCGCTAACTGAGATTGTCACATACACATATGTATATCACAGCTAGATGTATAGATATATACATCTATACAGAAGCACACAACTGATAGAACTCGCACTGTCTTTGAGACAGTGAACATATACACCATGAATCCAAACCCCATATATATTCACATTTACTAATCCAAACACCACCAAACTAATGGAACACCCAATATGGATAACACATTATTTAGCCAATATATAAACTCAGATGAATTTGAGAAGCAAAGCCACCCGCCGCCCCCGACCAAAGCCCGCCGCCCCAAGCCCGCCGCCCAGTAGTTCGGTTGCATATATATATGAAGAGTACTTATGGGTGTGCGTCGGTTGCAAATATTCCCGACGCACCCGCCCCAAGCCCACCGCACCCGCCCCAAGCCAGCCGCTCAGAATACACAACCCAAAATTCATTCTAGCATACATTAGTGTGAATCATCTATGTTCTGTACATATGGTGTAGTATATGATCTTATCGTATATAGTATTTGAAGAACGTAACAGAATCAAGATGAACTCACATAATGTAATACTAAGACATCATCTACTACTATATAAGATATAGTGATAGGTTGTCGTATCATCATTGCCGAGGGATGAGGGTCGGAGGACAGTCAACTTATCTACGGCTACATAGTTTCTGCCTCGCCAGTCGAATGGCTGCAGGGACTATATATGTCCTGATCACCATGTCGTACCGTAGATTAATGCAAATGGAGCTGGAAACAAAATACAGAAACCAAAAAACAAAATACAGAATCCAATCCCTGGGTTCGCCGAAAATACGAAACACAGAATCCAATCCCTGTATTTTAAGTGTGAGAACGGATGGCTCAGAAGACAACCCAACCGGAGAGGATACTCCGAGAGATCCATCTGGGTAGGACGTATACTCTGAGAGATCACCCTTACAGAAATGATATCAGTAGTGGGATCGAATGTTGGAGAAGATATTATCACAGTATACGTCCTCTCCTCCACGATGGCTCTAGACCCATCTGCTCGTCCCTGCTTCCATTCTTCTTGTTTGACTCTCTCAGCCACACATGATATCCAGCTCAAGTGTAGAGTAGGCGAAAAAGAAGGGGACAGGAATAGGAGGGGGAAGCAGCACACCGGCGGCATGACCCGGAGGAAGTACAGAGGTTTTCTTCAACGTACGTAGGAGAACTTTAAGGATATATGTAAACACAACATATCACCTTGTCAAAGACCCTAAATGTGACAACCATGTTACCGCGGTGTCGGAAGACTAACATGTCATAATTTTATAAGCCGTGTGTTTTGACATAATCCTCCCAACCGGATTTCAATTCTATGTAATAATGCGAGATTACGACACAGGAGGAAAGAGTTGGGTTGATTATGTCAAAACACACGGCTTAGAAAATTATGACATGTTAGTCTTCCGACACCGCGGTAACATGGTTGTCACATTAAGGGTCTTTGACAAGATGACATATTGTGAAAAGATATATCCTTATAGTTCTCCTACGTATGTTGAAGAAAACCTCTGTACTTCCTCCGAGTCATGCCGCCGGTGTGCTGCTTCCCCCTCCTATTCATGTCCCCTTCTTTTCCGCCTACTCTACATTTGAGCTGGATATCATGTGTGGCTGAGAGAGTCAAATAAGAAGAATGGAAGCAGGGACGAGCAGATGGGTCTAGAGCCATCGTGGAGGAGAGAACGTATACTGTGATAATATCTTCTCCAACATTCGATCCCACTACTGATATCATTTCTGTAAGGGTGATCTCTCAGAGTATACGTCCTACCCAGATGGATCTCTCGGAGTATCCTCTCCGGTTGGTTGTCGTATCATCATTGCCGAGGGATGAGGGTCGGAGGACAGTCCACTTTATCTACGGATACATAGTTTCTGCCTCGCTAGTTGAATGGCTGCAGGAACTATGTTACCGCGGTGTCGTAGTCCAATATAATCTAGAGATTGACACAGTTTTAATTCATATATGTAGTCCAATACAAATAGTCTAAAACAAAAACAACCCAATAAAAATAGTCCAATACAAATAAGTACTAATAGCTAATGCTTGCCACGCTGCTCACGCAAACGCTCAGTGATACTTTCACGCAACCACCTCCGAAAAGCGAGATTTTTGGTGCGAGGAGAGGCGTCGTCCCTTGCCAGGACTGCATCAAAAGCACTCTCGGCATTACTAGCTACCGGTGCTGGATGACTAGAACTACCGGTCTCACTAGCAACCGGTGCCACTTCCTCCTCAACTGTAGGAGGAGCCACCTCAGCATTCACTGTTTTCTTCAAACGACGTGCTCCTCCTCGGGTCATGGGTGCCATCTGGTAAGTATATGTAACAGAATGTAAAAGAATGTAACAGCTCAAATTCAAAAACCAAAATCTCCATGCCAACATGAATCATAACATATAACTTAAACCCAGACATGACATAGGATTAAACCTAATGATTTAATCATCCTTAAATCAGTAAACACAAACAATGTACTAATTCTCAGTTTTTAGTCCAATGTAATTCGAAAGCCATCATCCCATGCCAAAAAAAACACTCCATACACAGAAAACAACAGATTTTTGATAAGTACTTATTTGTGTAGGGGTATCATCTGACTGCACACAAGGGATGATGACCTGGACAGGTGCAATATGGATGCAGTAAGCCACCCCAACAATGCCCGGCCCCCTTAACTAGGCTAGTTCTAGGTCAAATTAGGAGTCCAAGTCAACTCTGTCAAAACTAATCTTAATTAGGCTAAACTTCTACCTTAGCTAATCAAATATATATACTAGACTTCACGACGTGTGTCTGTGTATATATATATATATATATATATATATATATATATATATATATATATATATATATATATATATATATTAATAAATTACTTAAAATTATGCCTATATATATATATATATATATATATATATATATATATACAGGGCCGGCTTCAGGGGGAGGCAGGCCAGGCACCCGCCTAGGGCCTCCTCCCCCAAGGGGGCCCCATTTATATGTTGAATTTCTTTGGTTTTCCAGCGGCACCACAGTCCAATAAATATGGTGTTGGAGGAAGCCCATAATCAAAGCTGTAGGCTTGTAGCAAACAAAACCTAAAACAAAACCTAGAGAGAAAAATCAAAACCCACCGCCTTCTTCATCTCCTCTCTCTCCCGAGTCCCACGGAAAACCTCCTCAACTAAGCAGGTATTTTATCCTCCTCAAAGCTGTGAGTGTGATTGTTAATGAAAACTATCATGAGAATGTGATTGTGAATGATGATTTGTTGGATTTTGAATTTATAGAAATATTATAGAGGAATGAGGGCCTCATTTATGAGACTTGTTTGGGGCCTCCAAAAGTCTGGAGCCGGTGCTGAATATATATATATATATATATATATATATATATATATATATATGTCTGTGTGTTTGTGTATCCGTGTGTCTGTGTCCGTGTGTGTCCATGTGTGTGTGTCCGTGTGTGTGTGTCCGTGGCCAGCCCCTGCCCCCATCGTACCCCCCCCCCCAACGCTGCCCGCCCCCTCGATCCCACCGCCCCCTCCACACCCCCCGTCCCCCGCGCACGGCCAGCCCCCCTCCGCAACCCCCCGCACCCCGCGGCCAGCCCCCACGCGCCCCCATCCCTCCAACGTTTACCGCCCCCTCCCACCGCCCCCTCCACACCCCCCGCCACCGCCGCCACCGCCGCCCCCCGCAGTCGACGCCGCCCCCGCAGCCCCCGACGCCCCCGGCCCGCTGCACCCACGACCACCGTGCGCGTGCGCGAGAGAGAGAGAGCGAGAAAGAGAGAGAGAGAGAGAGAGAGAGAGGGAGAGGGAGAGGGGAATACCTTTGGGAGAGAGAGAGGAGAGGGGGTCGCCGATCACCGCTGCGGGAGAGAGAGGAGAGGGGGTCGCCGATCGATCACCGCGGGAGAGAGAGAGAGAGAGAGAGGAGAGAGAGTGAAATTTGGGGGAAATGAAAAAGTTCCCCCCGTCGTTTCAACTTAAGTCTGGAACGTAAATTTAGCGACGGAGTAGCGACGGATTATTCCGTCGCTAATGCGTCAGTAAATCTCGCGCGGGGTAGCGACGGATTATTCCGTCGCTAAGTCGTCAGTAAATCTCGTGCCAATATTTTAGGCTTTTGCCGCCAAAATATACGACGTTCTAGCGACGGATATAAAACCGTCGCTACATGGCCGACTACCTATCGACGGCATAGTGACAGATATGGACATAAAAAAATAAAAAAAAATGTCCACTGCTTTCCATCGGTATTCCGTCACAAATCCGTTGGGGATCCGACGGTGATAGCGACGGAAAATGTCCGTCGCTAAATGACCGTCGCTAAAGTACTGTAATTTGGTAGTGAAGAGGCCCAACAACAACAACAGGCCTTTGCACCACTAGCAGCAGCACCATCAGGCAAGGACCAGTGACAGAACGCCTCAGAAGCAGATCCCTGTCTGCGACTACTGTAAGAGGCCAGGACATCATACGAACATCAGCAGGAAGAAGCTAGGACACTGCCTAGTTTATGGGTCTGCCACCCACCAAGTGAGGGACTGCCCCACAGCATTCAACCGGACCGGAGCAACTCAGCAAAGAGCTCCTCTACCCACTCAGCAACAACAGTTCGGGCAACATTAACAGAAGACCGGGCGAGCTTTTGCCCTATCTGCAGACGAGCAAGAACCAGAGCAGGAACCCATCGCTGATGTCATTACAGGTTCCATTTATGTGTTTTTATATCCTGCTCTAGCATTATTTGATTCGGGTGCATCACACAGTTTTATATCATCAAAGTTTATTTCTGCACACCACCTAGATACGGGACTTAGCAAGATGATAAGTAGAGTTATGACCGATAGTGGACCCATACCCATCACTGAGACTTGTAACTGTCCCATAACTATCTCAGGTCACAAATTCTTAACACCCTTATTTGTGATGCCCTTGCCCAACTATGATGTAGTCCTCGGGATGGACTGGTTAAGTGAGCAGCATGCGTTGATAGATTGTCACAAAGGATGTGTAATCTTCAGCCCACCAGGAGAACCGGAGTTTGAAATCTCTCGAGCTCCGGAAGACATAAAGAGTGTTACCTACTCCTCTATCACCGAAGAACCCGGGCCTCCTCACCCTATCATAGCGGAATTCATGGACGTCTTTCCAGATAGTCTTCCAGGATTGCCGCCAGATCGAGGTGTGGAATTCACCATCGACCTAGTACCCGGCTCTTTCCCTATAAGTAGGCAATCCCGTTATCTGGAAGCCCCATTATGGGATTTGTAGCCTGCCATTGAGTAGGGCAAATTTCCAGTACACTGTCATGTGTTGAATCCACCAAGCTACTTAAGGGCACATACGTTTCTTTGACGATGTACCCACATGAATTCAATCCCCAAATTGCGTCTGGATAACCTGGATGGTCTGCAGGGCTTGTGGCTATTGGAATAATCTCATTGTGTCTTGCTAGTAACTAGGCCTGTGATAACCCTAGTTAGTTAAAGTATCAAGCCGTACTTATTTGCTTGGCCATAAATGTTGGATGGAGTCTAAGTCTTGTCCTGTCCCGATACCTGGTTACTTGAATAACATGATTATTTATGCTTACCTCCTACAATAATGATTAGGGGCCCAGTTCTGTTCAGACGAAGGATTACAACCTCGGTCTTTGTTTGGTTTAAGGGTTGTAACCTGGCTTTCGAAGCAGTTCTGTGTCCTCTCTTCGTTTATTGTCTTATTGCACCCCACGACATACTCGTCATGTTTTACTTTACCAACGAGAATTTGAGACGGGTTTCTATTCAGGTGAAGGGTTACAACCCCGGTCCTTGTTTGGTTTAAGGGTTGCGACCTGGCTACCTGAATGGTTTCCTTGTACTCAATTCTCTGTTGTTGTCACTATTATTATCAGATTCTTTTATAATTATCTTTAATATCCAATTGTTATATGCTGGTTTTAGTTCCTAAGTGAAGCCTCCTTTGTGGCACTTGCTCTTTCTGGGGTATGACCCAGCTGGTTTTGTATGGCCAAATATCGGAGCAGCTCCAGAGGATCTACCTATCTTCCAGCCAGATGGTGACCACCAGACGTAACCAAGGCAATGAGTGGGTTCCTTTTGTTCTCCCACTCTAGCGTAAAAAACATTCTTTTGTGGCGTTTAGCCGACGAGCACTTGTTAGCTCGATTGTACCTTATTTACTGTCTGCCTACGGACTGTAACATGATTGACAAAGCCTAGGGTTGATCATGTATGACTGAAACTCTTGCTAGTCTTGACATTTGTATGACTAGCTTCATGATCATCCAAATATGTAATATATGGGACGCCTTACTATTGTATATTTGGTGCTCTGATATCTTGTAACTGTTATTACTTGCTTGAGATTGAGACAATAGGCTTGTTCATGACCTTAAGAGACTGGTGGCTTGTAGTTAAACCCTCATGTATCTAGACAGCCGTGACCGTATAGCGAGGTGGGTTGCACTTTAATATACATAGCTGGCTATGTTCGCCTCCGCTCTCCAGTATTCTGGTTCTGGGGCGTTACACGCGGGATTCGAAGGAATTTTTTTTAATCTCTGTGCTGTCAGTTGTCAGATAATGATGACGCCATTACTGCTTCTCGAGGAAGTGTGCCATGTGTCGCTCCGTGTACCCTGCCTCCAGCGCAACCTTGCGATGGCGCAACCTGATGCTGCACAATTTGATGATCTGACGCAACTTGAATGGTTTGGCGCCATCAGATGATTGAAGACTTTAATGGGTGGTGCCTCTTAATATTTAGGCTCTACAGTACACAATCATTTTCCATTTATTAGAATCGAGAAAACGATCATTGAAGTTGATTCCTATCTATCATATCACATTTCACCATGCTTAGTCCTTATTATCAAAAGTTAAGGTACAATATCATGACTTTAAAATTCTTTCTAACCTCACTAATCCTAAAATCGTTCTTAGATCCTAAAAGTGAGTACAATGTAAGCCTTCTAAATTTTAGGAAATACTAAGATTATCGATTGATCAGGATAAGTCGATTTCCATTAGGATGATAATTAGTGCCTCGTGAAGTCCCACTTTCTATTTATATCATTTGGTGTCCCCGACCATGACATTAATATTCGGAGGACGAGACCAGCTGTTACCTTCCAATAAATTGTACATACAAGATCTAGATGAGTCCACCTTTATGTAGACATATCATGTCCCACTAAAACACGTCCCCTTGTACTCTATTTTTATGATACAACTTTTAGGTCAAAACGGTAAATGATAACCCTTACCGTAATACCAAAATACTTTTCGACTATAGTTAGAGGTCCAACCTCGACTCAAAACTTTTGCCTAATATATGGTTGTGATCTGCTCGAAGCCTTCTACGCACATGCCACTAGTGTGCCACTCAATTGGGTCTTCTTGTGCTACTTAAACACGAAAGTAACGGAAGGCACTTCTTCGCGACTTACATGAGCCTAATTAACCAACTCGACTGACAATTAGCCCGACCACTTGAGTTAGAACCTGTACTAGGTTACCCTGAGCTATTAGGAATGGTTTAGACTGACTTTATAGGATCTTGCCCAGCCAATATAGAATAAAAATCCAAGATTTATTCAATCAAAGATCGATGTCTAGTTAGGAATTCCATTAAGACCCAGTTAAACACATCCTCGCAGATCGCCATATTTGGACTGCAAAACCAAACTTTATGAAGTAGAACACCCATTATATAGTCCTCATCTCTTGGTCCACTAATTCTCCTGCCACAAATTTGGTAACCATATATCTTGTAGCCTATTTTATGGGATGAATGGATTTGTGTTGTACCAACTTGTTTTTGGTTATGCTGGACTAAGACCTTCCTACGGTCTTGTTGAAATGTGGTCAATACATGGACAATGTTAAATGAGTAATACTAGGGCTTCCCATAGAGACCATGACTACGATCAGAAGTAGCCCCTATCCTCAACATCACCTTAAAATTTGGTCTTCTTAGAAGTCATGTCACTGTGCTTTCTATGATTAACAAATTTCTATGAGTTAGGTAGTACCTTGAACCTAGCACACCCTCTCCCTATCTCTTATAATAGAATACCATTCGTAACCGTTCCTACATCTGCTTGGGATTTGAGACACGATCTTCGTATCATATTTTATATCCCTTGCTCGTGCGTTAGATAACTGCGGTAAAAGATTACAACCTTAATTCTTCAAGACCATACTCTCATAGAATCGTGTTTTTTTTAGAACATGACTTGCTAAAAGGTATAGGCAATCCTCACTAAGACTTTGCAAATGACTGGGATAGATTGGTTCTAATTGAACAAATAAAGCGACGGTTCAAAATGTCCACTCCTATCCGTATAATTAGTACCCCCTACGGTGACCTTGATATTGGATGTACAACACTAGCCTCTTCTTTCCAACAAATTCCACTCTCATGAACTAGACGAGCCACTCTACACACGTGACGCACATGTCTCACACAACACCACCTTCTTGTTCTCCATTTCAATTACGTAACATATATGACACATTTTTCCTACAGATGTCTATTTTGTTCCAATTGGTTTTAACCATGTAATAACGAACCATCCCCTAGCTAAACTGAAAACCCATGATGTATACTAGACACACCACACCTATGACATGTGCTTTCCACTCAAGCAAGCACATGCCTCCTACATAACACCAAACACCAATCACATCCACACTCGTTACTAAGACTTAAAGATTCCAAAACACTTACCAAATCATATACTATAGAAAGGTCTATGCACTTGCCATGGGTACTCGACCCACGGCCCAAGAATTCTAGTTTTTCCTACGGTTTCATCTCTTAGTTATATGTGTTAGGCGAACCAAGGACGCTATGGTAATGTGTAGGCTTTCTTTGGAACCATGACTGCAGTAAAAAGTGTATAATATTCTCGTGCACCCTTACATAAATTATCCTTCTCGGAAGTTTTGTAACAACAAATTTTCACGGTTGGCCAACTCCTATAAGATGGGTAGAGTCTTGAAGGGAATAGCCCTATCTTATAGAATATGACGAGAATTTGGACTCCTGTGGTATCTACCGCCTCCATTATTCAGAAACTAAGTTACGAATTGACGTATCTGCCCACCTTTTAATTAAATCTCATTATCTTCTTTTTATAGTATGATTATTTTAATTTTGAGGACGGAATTTTTATAAGTTGGGTAGGAAGTAAACTCCCTCGATTTTAAATTATTATTTTTGTTGGAATTATATTAGGATTATTCTTCTTACTTTATTTAGAAACTTGATATATGGTTAATAAGGTTTTAATTATTATTTTTATTAGTAAAAAAGTAACAAATTTTTTTATATGATTTACAAGTAGGTAAAACTTACGAAAATGATTAATTTAAATTATTTGGCACTTTTAGAAAGTTTAAGAGATATTTATTAGATTTTAATATGGTATAAGTATATTATGCTATACATAGAAGAAATCATTTATAAAATAAGATTTAGATAAATATGTATAGGAAATGAATTTTTTGATTAATTAGTAATTTTTATAGGATTTTTATTAGTCTTCAAATGTTAAAAAAAAGAAAAAAAGAGTGTATAAAGGAAAAAGAAATAGAAAAAAATAATCAGAGAAGGTCGCGAGATATTGGATTCCCAATATCTCGCGAGCTACTCAAGCTAAAAACCCGCGACCGACCCAAGTTTCCTAACCCACGCTCATCAGAGAATATGTGCATATATATTATGATAGGAACCCACAGGAGAACGAAAATCTCTATAACCCTACCGTAAATTCCAGACCCTAGCCTTCTTGACCACCTGGTAGTCGCCACCCTTGCCCGCGCTCGTACGCACACCAGCATCGCCACGGACGGCCGCCGGCCGGCGATAAGGCCGCAGCAACAGAGCACGCGCACATATCTACATACAGCAGACCCGACCCCAGGTACCGACTTCAAACCCATCCTTCTCCCTCCATGGTTTGTGAAATCACGATCCGTAAATTTCTACGTGTAGAGTAATTGACCCTCTACAGACCCTTTCAATTAGACTTTGATACAACCTAGTAGATTCCTTAGGAAATTGAAGCAAAGTTGTCGACAAACTGTCCTAAAACAGAACAGTTTTTGTACTCAAACCCTTAATTTGGAAGGCGAACCTTTATCAAACAGCAACATATTTAAAATTTTGTTTGAAGAGGTTTATAGTCAAACTATAGGAGATTAAATCCCTCCTTGTAAATGTCTTTTTCATCATCTGTGCAAAAAGTAATTCGTTCGTAAAGTTGGCAAAACACTGATTCTTAAAAACTAAAATTTTGTCAAAACATCACCGATACGACGTGCGCCCCGACAAACCGGGCGATATGGTCGCGCACTATATGCATCAAAAGGCGTGTATGGATGTTGCAGACGTAAGAGAACTGATGGAACTCAATTTCGTTGCGTGTGCACGACGAAATCAGTACGTATCCGTCGAGATATCCCCGTGTTGACCTTTTGCAAACTTAGCCATAACTTCGTATATGTTCGTCATATCGAGACGAAACTTGTGCCAACAGAACCGAATCAAAATTTTGGTCTTGTGTGCCAACTTTGGTCCGAATCTGAGAAGGTCGACCGGAACGCCTATTTGGCGGGCCCGCGATCCGATCCAATGGGCGAATTTGTGCACGGCCCACCGGAATCCAACTTTGAATATACGGTTGGGTTCATCTCATCAAATCGAACCTATAGACATGGTTTGACGACTTTAGAGACTGTAGATATTGGCACGCGTTTCGGTGCAAAACGGGTCCAACGGTGGACATCATTTTGACACGAGATTACGATTTTACCTTTGTTCCATAATTAGACTTTTGGACAAGCATTTTTTAGATATATCTTTTACACCGGGAACGTTCTTGATGTTTGTTTCAGCATCCGGAGTCGTTCGTGGATATTGAGATTTATTGCTGACGTGATTGATTGCTTGGAATTGCTATTCCCGTACTACCAGACAAGATACCTTGCCACCTTACTCTTTGATTTACTTATTCTTATATCAGGTATTTATATTCAGCATTACTTATCTATTGTTAGTATTATATCACTGTGCGTCCAAGTCACACTTGGGTGCAAGCGACTCCATCGGTCGTTTTACTACTTTTGGTTTTATTCTCTTGCATTGACTTAGCCTAGTGACCACCCAGTTATGATGAGGTATTGGTATACCTCATACGACCTTGACATATGATCATTACGAGTTGTGAGTCACATGTAGGACACGTACTCGCGTAGTCGGCTGGCCACCGATACGTATGAGGCGTACGACGGTTAGGAGTAACTGCCAATAGAAATACATGCTAGTAGACTTGGCAGTTACTAGATGTTCCTATGAGTCATGGATGTGACCCTACTAGGCATTGGGTGGGGAGAACAGTTCCTTGACGTATGGGCTACGTATGTACTTTTCTATTCTTGATCCTGCTGGTCTCTAACATTCGATGAATGTTATGCTTTGAGGTCCCTGGTATCCTGGTGGTACCATACCTGAGTTTTCTACAGCCAGAGTGCCCATGCGTTGAAGGTTTGTTCTTAGCTGCACTATCACTGTAGAACTGGTAGGTACCCTATTGCATACATTCCTTTCTTTTCTATTATATATTACGGTTTATATGGCATGGTGTTTTTTTGTATCTTGTTAGGTCCCTCTGAGGACCTAGTGATCTCTCCAGGTGTGTGCTTTGATGATGTTTCGCAGGTGCTCTAACCAAGATCGTGGTCTTCCCTTTCTATCATGGAGGATTGCTCTTGGATCGTTATATATCCTTTTCTTGTACATTTTTCTCTCATTTAAATTAGTTGGTAGTGGATTTGTCTCCGCCCAACTATATGTACAATTGACAAATTCATAGTGATTATATTATTATTCTTTATTTCTGTGGATGAGATTTAGTTATCATGGTTTACTGTATTTTACAGCTTATGTATACATATGGGGATTCCACACATTGGAGTATACTTCGTATGTATACAGCTGGCATCTCTACGTACTTAGTCCTAATTATTTTGGGACTGGGGTGTTACATCAGTGCATCCAACAGGGTCTTCAGCATAATACTAAGGGCGAATCCTGGGTCGACCAAAATACGATCGAGCTTCATTGTGTCGATATACCCTGTAAAGTAGAGAGGTCGGTCATGTCGATTGTCCTCCAGTAACATGTCATCTTGAGTGAAGGTGATATTAGGATTCATTTCCATCATACTATGGCAATGATAGCATGCTACAGGTTCTTTATCTAGTTTCTTGAGATGTACCAGACAAGCGTCGGCTTGTATCAAAGCCTCACTTAATGTTTCTCGAGTTTCCTTCGAGAGACGCAGGAGTTCGAAAGTTGATAATCTTGCCAGAGTATTGGCCAGTTGAGCCAATATGTCAAAATTATATGGTTTTTCGAGTCCCTATAGTAGAGTTTTCTTCTTCAGGTTCTTATCAAAGCGAACCTGTTGCCTGCCTTTATCAGCTATTGTAGGTTTAGAAGGACCCGAGTCAGCTGGTAGAGCTGATGGTGTCGGGACATCAGGAGCAGGAGGAGATGATACCGGAGGAACATTAGATACAGGAGGAGGAGTGACAACATTCTTTTGTCCTTCTGGGTAGTCTCTGAGATAGAGCCTCCTAGACCTGGTACCAGCCATAGCTTCTTCTTCTGGAATAGGTGAGAAAGAAACCACGTTGCAGTCTTTCAGTCGTGTTTTGCTTTTGAAGGATTTCTTCCTCTGAGGACATGAATGATTTGTCCAGAATCCCAGGCCGACATGGGACTGATTATCTTGAAGATGAAGAAAAAGAGATATCAGGGACCCTTTTCCATCATTTAAGCCAGGAGCTTTCTGTAGGTCGTATCCTATCTTCATCATCAGTTCGCAGGACTGTTGACTGTACCGATAGAATTTCGGTTGGTATTTAATCTCTAGCTTCGGTGACACAGTTGTTGAAGAGGAAAGTGAAGTTGTCGCTGGAGTGAATATAGTGTTCATAGGAGGAACACGACCATCCAGTGAAGTAGATTCACTTGAAGTCATATGACACGACTTACATTTGGTAGAATAAGTAGATGTCTTTGGTTCAAAGTCGGCTACCAAATCAGGATGAATCTACATGATTTCACCTTTGTCAGTTGATAAAGGTACCAAGCCGTCACTTCTTGCTGGTGGAAGGTTGATGATCTCCAAGGTAGCCTTCGGGATAGGAACAACACCATCATGTACTAGTTGAGCAGGGAAGTCACCGAACTGTAGAGAGATGACATTGGCGATCACGGTCTTCTCGTCTTGTTGAAGAGTGATTGCTTTGGTATTGATCAACTCCTGGATTTTCCCTTTGGGTACATAGCACGCTCTGGTTGGATGCCCCAGGAACCTGTGATACATACAATATTTAGGATTGTCAGTTTTACCTACTTTATCTGTCCGTTTAGCGTCGGGCAGTTAAGTTTGTTGCTCTTGATTAGACAATCAAATATGCTCAAGATGTCATCTTACTACCAAAATATGTCATATTGGCGACGAGATTAGCCACTCCGGTTAAATACGTCGTTAATTTTTTTGTATTTAGCGACGAAATATTATTATGTCGCTGAACGTCACTATCAGCGATGTTTAGCGACAGTTCGCAATATGAATTATGGTTTGGAAAGCAAATGTCATGGTTTAGTCGGAGAATGTCGCTGTTTTGTTATATTCAGCGACTCCTCCACTAGAATGTTGCCAGTATGTTAGTGAACAGCGACATTTAACGACGTATTTAGCAGGCATCGCTAACTTATTTCACATAGGGTTCCACACCGATCGACTTTTTATTATTTTCTCCCACAAAACTTTCATTCTTCCACTCTTCCCCAAATTTCTCTCCCCCTCCCCCTCTCGTCTCCGGCGACCCCCCCACCCGGCAACCCCCTTCCTCCGGCGACCACCCTCCCCTCCGACATCCTCGTCGCCGCTCCTCCACCGCCGCCTCCCTCGCTCCTTGCCCCGGCGACCCCAACCCGACCCCGACCAGGTATCTCTAACCCTATCTCCCACTGACACGACACAGACACACTGACACAGACATACATACACGACAAACGACATTCTGGAACACACACACGCTGACACACACACACGCTGACACAAAGACACATACCCTGACACTGCCACACGACACAGACACTCCTAGAATTAATTTTTTTTGCTAATATTATCAAAATATAACTTGTAAATTTAAATTTAAATTTGTTATATATATATATATTTTGTTATATATATATATATATATATATATATATATATATATAATAAAAAATATATATATAATAAATAAATATATTTATATTTAAATTAAAATTTATAGAAATTTAATTTAAATAATTTGTTATGAATATATATGAATAAAAGAGGAGAGGTTCTGTTATGCGAAAGAAAAATAAAGAAAAGTTCGATTATGAAAAGAAAAGAAAAGAAAAGAAAAAGTTTAAAATTATAATTTTTATATTTTTTTTAAATTAAATAGTTGATGATATACATACGGCTTAGATCCCCTTCCTTACATAATTTCTTCTTCATATAGATAGGTATAGGATCTATGAGACAATTACTTAGAAGTACATTTTGTACAAGTGAGAGGTGTGTATTTAGCGACGTTTGAGTGAGGGATGAGTGAGCTAGTGAGAGTTAATAATCTATATAGATAGATACATATATAAGGGTTTAGAATTATACAGTTATAAGTGCTAGCTAGGTATCGCCAAGTATTTCATGGTAAGTGTATTTCATGGTATGTGCACATTTATATTTGTGTGCTATTAATGGATTTATACACATTCATATTTGTGTACTACTAAGTGATTTTGATATCTAATATACTAAGGAGCATGGTTTAAAGTATCGACCGATATTGATCTGATACGGCCGATACCGATACGGTTTTGCATGTCCCAATCCGATACCGACCAATACCCGAAACTGACTGATAACGATCCGATACGGTTTAAAGTTAATTATTTGTTTTTCGGTATCGCTGATACCAATACTCATAGGAATAGTCCGATACCGATTCCGATACCGATACTGTGAACCTTGCTAAGGAGTATCCTAGTACATAGAGTGTATAGAGTATCCTAGAAGTGTCGATATTATTAGTACAATGTTAAGACATATGTTAAGATACTAGGTATGTAGGTAAGTGCTAGCTAGGTATCGCCAAGTATTTCATGGTAAGTGCTAGCTGGACACTCCGAGGTCAAGTTTTTCTTATGAGCTCACGAGGAACACATGATGACAGAGATATCATTATCTCTTATGTTAAGTGTCTGTGTTAGCCTAAAATTAAGTGTCCATGTGAGCCCTTTTTTAGAATAAAATTTACTTAAGCATGCCTTTTGGGGCTATCAGATTTATAGATTTTTTCGAAAATCTAGTATAACGCTGATTCTCTCAAAAGTCTTACATAAGTAAAATTGATGCATATCGCAACGGATGCATATTGTACTACAAGGACGACAAAGATGAAGACGTGTACGGATTTTGTGGTGCTGATCGCTACAAGACAACGAGTTCAAGTAGGACTCCCACTGCGAGGAAGTCGACCGATTCGATGCACTACTTGCCTTTGACGCCACGATTGTAGAGGTTGTTTATGGTGAAGGAGACTGCCGTGAACATGAGTTGGCACAGGCGGGAACAGATCGATAGAGTTCTGGATCATCCATCCGATGGAGAAGCATGGAAGCACTTTGATCGAGAGTATCCAGATTTTGCTTCTGATCGGTGTAATGTAAGATTGGGGCTATCTTCTTACGGTTTTACCCCGTTCGAACTTTCTGGTTTCCAATATCGTGTTGGCCAGTGATTTTCACTTCGTACAATCTACCACCGTGGATGTATATGAAAACTCCTTATATGTTCCTAACCGTTATTATTTTAGGTCCGAACAATCCGAAGAGGAATATCGATGTGTACTTATAGCCATTGATAGATGAGTTGAATCAGCTGTGGGAAGTAGGCGCCAACACGTATGACGTTTCTAGAAAGCAGAACTTTCAGATGAGGGCCACACTGATGTGGACCATCAATGACTTTCTGGCCGATGGAATGTTATCTGGATGGAGCACTCATGGTCGTCTCTCATGTATGTATTGTATGGACCGCATGAAGGCTTTTTGTTTAAAATACGAAAGAAAATCGTGCTTCTTCGATTGTCATCACAGTTCCTACCGAAGAACCATCTATTCCGGAGGAACATGAATGCTTTTCGTGCCGACGTTGTGGAGAAGGCCAATCCACCGCCAAGGTGGACCGACGACATGAAATGGGAAGAGGTCAAGGATTTTCTAAGTGCTATCGAAGAACCTACGAAGGGATACAAGTGTGATGAATTTGACCGCACTCATAATTGGACGAAAAGAAGTATATTCTGGGACCTGCTATATTGGAGCACCAATCTGATCAGACATAACCTTGATGTCATGCATATCGAGAAGAATGTGTTTGACAACATAATTAATAGTGTGATGGACGTAAAGAAAAAGACGAAAGACAATCCTAAGGCCAGTTTGGACTTGGAAGATATATACAGATGTCCTGTATTGCATTTGATAAAGGAAGGCAATGGGAAGTATAAGCAGCCTAAGACAATTTTCTCACTGGACAGGGAGGATAAAGGAAGACTTTATAGGGGGGTTCATGGCCAAAAAATTTCTAACGGATACGTGTCAAATTTAAGAAGAAGCGTCGACCCGAAGGAGAACAAATTGACAAGTATGAAGAGCCACGACTGTCACGTATTTATGGAGAGGTTAATTCTGATTGCATTTTAGGAATTATTACCGTCGGTCATTTGGGATCCGTTGACAGAGCTGAGCATGTTCTTCAAAGATCTTTGTTCTACTATGTTACTTGTCGATCGTCTAGAAAAGCAAGAGAAGGACATTGCGGTAACACTGTGCAAGCTTGAGAGGGTGCTTCCTCCTAGGGTCTTCGACTCCATGGAGTATTTGCCAATTCATCTTTCCTATGAGGCACGTGTTGGTGTACCCGTCGGTTATCGGTGGATGTACCCGTTTGAGTGACATTTGAACCACCTAAAGAGAAAGGTGAAAAATAAGGCTCGGGTCGAGGGTTCTATTTGTGAAGCATAAGTTCTCGAGTAGATTACAAACTTCTCTTCGATGTATTTCAAGCCACATGTTGCTACTAATAGAATAAGAGCTCCGAGAAACGATGATGGATATCTTGAATCGAATGATGAAATACTGAAAGTCTTCAATGCTTTCGGCAAGCCTTCGAGGAAAATGAAGAAAAGATATCTGAATGACGAGGAACTAAGGGCTATTCAGTTATATATATTACTCAACTGCGATAAGGACGAAGTGGAGAAGCTCGAGGGATAAGTAACTAATACGTCCGCATTTATGTCATCTATGCATGTAATAGTGTCCAATTTTATTATTACACTAATTGTCCGATGTGTTGTTGTTTTTTGCACATTTAATGATAAGGTGAGGTCGAGTAGATAGTACATAACAGATAAAGAAGTACAACAGGAAATGAGAAGTTATTTCCCTTCATGGTTGAGTGCATATGTAAGGAGCTCGGTAATTACTTCTTGTATATACACTTTCCACAGTAATTAATGGAACGCTAAATTTAATTTCTTATCTTGTGGTTTTAGTTCGATCGTCCAGACGCAACACTAGAGAATGAATCTATTAGAACTCTAGCCAAGGGGCCAATTTATTCCGTCAAAATCTGGCCAAGCTATTGTGTGAATTTAGGTTCAAGTCAACAAATGCTCCGATCAGAGAGAACTTTCTGAATCTTGATTTGACCAAAAATAGTTGTTTGTGTATCAGATCTAGAAACTATAGAGATGTCGATCCGGACAATAATTTTTATGGTGTCTTACGGGAGATTGTGAAGTTGACATATAACTACGACATAGAGCCGGCTTGAATCGTGTTGTTCAAGTGCGATTGGTTCGATCAGATCCAAGATTAAGGTTGGAAAATTGACAAGCATGATCTTGTGGATATTAACTACCGGCATCGATATCAAGGATACGACCATTTGTCCTAGCAAGTCAGGCTCAACTCGTTTACTTTACTACTTATCCTAGACAGGGAATAACTAGGTTGGGCTGGTGGGCAGTATGCAAGACTAAAGCCAGAAATACCTATGATGTTAACGAAATAGCTTATCAGGAGGACGTGCTACCTCTCGTAACAAATACAGTTGACGTGGACACAACAGAAGTTCCACATTACACGCCTAATCATGTAGAAGAGGTAGAAGTATCCGAAAAGGAAAATGAAGTAGATGAAAGCGAGAAAGATGAAGATGAGGACACGGAGAACGAAGAAGATAAATTTTTAGAAGATGATTGAAAAGAAAATAAAATGTAAAATATGTTTAACTACTAATTAATCTCCATGCAACAATTATTTAGACTTGTGAAATGTACTGTCATTTTGTTTAACCCCGAATTAATCTCTGTTTCTATCAATCTTACCAGATGGTACCCATGACCCGAACACGTCGATTGAGAGAGGCACAGATGGCTGCTGAGAAGGTAGTGGTACCTCATGCTGCTGAGGATGACGTGCTTCCTCCTGCTGCTGAGGAGGTGATACCTAAAGCAGAGATCAAGGTTAAGGGAGAAGTGATTCCTCCAACTATTAAGGAGAAAGTGATTCCTAAAGCCGAGATCGCTGTGAAGGAGGAGGTAGCACCGGAAGTTCCTGTCATCCAGCTCCTATAGATATTGATTTTGCTGGCGTGGAGGAGTCTTATGCGCGCTAGCTGAGGGAGTTCTATCTGCCCCAGCGTAGAGGGTATATAAATGATATAACTTTTGACTGGATTTGTTTCCTGTAGACTTATTTAGACTTGGATGATTCTGGATCTTTCTGGTAGACTTATATGATATGACTTATGTAGACTTGGATATTTCTAGATGTTTTTGGATGTTTATGGATGTTTTCTAGACATGAATGTTTCTGGATGCTATTATCTAGACATGGATAAGTCTGTGATATGTTAAACGCATGGTTATTATCTACAAATTCAACGGAGGGTTGCTCCGGGTCTATTTTTTATAAACTGTGATATGCAAAATACATGCATATTTGATTTAGAATATGTATTACATTTCTTGTAGATATCTATTTTTTATCAGGTATGGCAGAACAAGGAGGATTGTACGTCGGTGCATCCCGTACCGGTAGAGGTTCCACCAGTAGAGATGGAGCATCTCGTGGCGATAGAGGTTCCACCGGTGGACGGAGTGGTACTCTGGATGATGGTTCCGGACCCTCGTCTCCTAGTACTCCAGTGTACCAACCACTCAGATCTCTGACTGCGTCGACGGTACGTGACAGTACTCCTAGGATGGACAGTTCCAGGCCTGATCCTAGCCCGTCCAGCATTCCTCCTATGGACGACACTATGGAGACAAAGGAGCGGGTGTAGGAGGTCACACCTATGCCATCTCCATATGATCCGAGCGATCTCCCCATGCGCCCCTCCGGACGAGGTGAGGATGGAAATTTGGTTCGACGGGCCTACAAAGTAAGTTAATTAGTTAACATTTATTTATACTTATATCTATATATTCATGAATTTAATTATCGTTGTGTAGATATTATCCCCGTCAATTCAGGGGGCATTGGGGCTATTTCTGAGGTCCAACTACGGGGGCCCTTGGATCAACTACTTGGATGTCACGGACGAGAGGAAGGCATTCTGGTTTACCCACTTCATTGTAACTAAAGTATATTGCTTTTACTATAAATCATCTTTTATGCATGTTATATAACTAACTAATTTAATTCTTGTAGAAAACATATTTTTATCCACCACACCGGGCTGAGATGATCGAGAAATAATTTTCTGTCGTTACCACCAAGTTAATCCGAGATGCGATCGATGAACAGAAGGCTCGAGACCGCTCCAGAAATTCGATCCAAGGTTGGATCACGCCTGAGCAGTGGACTGCGATAAAGGCTAGATTCGACGATCCTAGGTACAAGGAATGGTTGGAGAAGGCGAAGGCGGCTAGGACGAGGACAGGAAAGTGGTGTGGTGGCTCGATTCCCATAACGGAACATTTTCGTCACCTGGTATGTATTTTACTGTAATATATTATTTTTATGAAAGTAGGAATAAAATGTTCAATTTCAATGACAAACATATTATTATAATAGATAATGAGGGGTGAGAACCCAACATGGTGACTGTCTTCCTGGCCACCCATCGGAAGGACGGAAAGCTCATCGATGATAGGGCCACGCAGAGCTATGTAAGTATTACTTTACATGTCACTAACTTTAGTATAACTTAAGAAATATGCAGTATATAGGGAACAACTAGGTTGGTATTAAATATTATGCTTATGGAGATGTGTACTTTTCTAGGATGAGTATCTTAGGCTAGAGCGTGAGCGTGGGAGTGCACATGCGAAGGAAGGGGCTGGTACTTCCTCGCAGCCCCCTCCGGCTCGGGTGTTGGATGAGCTCTAGATAGCCGCCGTTAGTGGTTTTAAGAGGGGTACGTACTACGGTACAGGATCCTACGATGCCTTTGTGGTGATGCAGTCATTCAGGGCCCTCTCTGCCAATGTGCATTCCCTACAGCCCTCACAGGAGTAGGTCCAAGTGAAGGAACTTCGTCGCCAGCTTATTGAGCTGCGTGATGAGCTATTGTGGAGGATTACGGAGCAGCCCCAGTCTCAACTCTAGACGGATGATGCGGTGCTCACCACACGATTTGATATGCTCGAGTGCACCATTAGGGAGATAAGCGAGAGGACGGATCGTGCCGTTCAGGCGGTGCATGAGAGGACAGATATTGTCGTTCAGGCAGTGCAGGGGTCATAGCTGGCTATGGGCGATCAGCTTTCGAGGCTGGCGTCTCTTATGGATTCTACCAAGTCTAGACTGCTAGCCATAGAGCAGATACTTCCTGGTCGTGCATCGGCATCCACACCGACGGTATCGGTTCCACTGCCTCCTCCCCCTCCTCCTACTAATGAGTCGTCGTCGGTGACGTTGACCCCGGTGCAGTATAGGTTCATGTTGTCCCGGATGCGGGGACTGCCTCTTTCTTCTTCTGACTAGCGTAGTCCTTTATTGGACTTATTTCTATTGGTTGCGTTGCTGACCCATTATTGGGTCTTTATGTATTTATTTTATATATTTAGTGACAGTCTGTGTTATGTTGAGTCATTGTTGAAACATTATCGGACAAACTCTTTTTATAGTCGTTTGATAGTGGATTTGTATCCACCAGGCTATTTCATGTCTTTCTGATCGTTGGATTATGTTTATTTGATTATTGGCAGTACATTTTTATCATCTCGTCTCTATATTGGTTTACCGATGTTGAGTGTTCCAACGAAGGGGTCGACGAATGTAGCCTTCCTTTCCGAAATTTTTGAAATATTTTTTTATTATTTATTTGATTTAAATAGTGATTTTAGAATTTTTATAAATAATTATTTAGTTAGTTTTTACGGTAGATAATTTTAGACTTGGTTGAGTTTTGAAGTACCAGACGACTAGGAATCATGATACGGATAGTGCAGTGGCGTACTTTGACTAGTGTTTAGCCATGGTAGAGGAATGCCGGGCCATAGGAGTGTCCTAACTAGGAAAACCAGGCCAAGTTATAGCATGACCATTATAAATAGGTTTAATTAATTATTATTATGTTTATTGACTTGTAGGAGACCCGTTTGTGTCGATTTAGCCCGAGCTAAGCCCGAACCAAATCCTAGCCTATGTGGGCATGCAGTGAGACCAGGGACGGCCAGGTAGTCATATTTTATGTGTATACAAATATTCCCTAAATTATTTTAGGTATTGAGGTACATTTTTTTAACTATTTGAATATTTGTACAAAACTGGTATTTTATCATTAAATATTGTTTTACAATGTTTGTACAATTTTCTGGATCCAGACAAAGGTGAACAGTATAGATTCACCAAACCACCATTTAATTATTTTAGTATTATTTTATTATTCTGTGGTGATTAAATAAATATATTATTGCTATTAGATATTATTATTTGTTAATTGAGTATTTATTGGTATATAAATATATGAGGTATATATGTATATGGATGTGTGTAAATATAGATATATATATGTGTATATAAATATAGATATATATTAAATGTGTGTATGTATATATAAATGTATATTATATATGTATATTTGTATGTATATATAAATATATTATATATATGTGTGTATGAGTATTTATATATAAATATATATATTATAAATATATGTATATGTGTGTGTACAATGAAGGTTTGCTCTGGGTCTATTATTTGCAAATTGTCATTTAAAATGCAGGTACGATGATATATAATATAACTGTCATTGATGGAAAAAGCAAACAGAATCCTATTTTTTTTAATTTTTTTAGAATTTAGCGACGCAAAGATACGTCGCTAAGGTGTATTAGAACGTCGCTAGCCTGGAAAAAAAATGTCGCAGAGCATCGCTAAATGTCGCTACAGTAATGATGTGGCAAATTCGACATGTCAACAAAAAATATCAGCTTACGTCGCAGAACGTCGCTATGTACGTATCAGAACGTCGCTAGCTAGTATCGAAAACGTCGCTAAATACGTGACATGGCAAATCCAAATTGTCATAGTAAACGTCACTAAACGTTACAGACTACGTCGCTAAGAGTTGAACTGCCAACGACAATTAGCAACGAATTGGTACGTCGCTAATTAGCAACGCTATGTCGGCAAACGTCGCTAGACCAATAAAATGCTAGCGACGTAAGGCATCGCCAAAGGACGTCGCCATGGCGACGAACAGTGACGTATTCTTAGTTAGCGACCTTGTATTACGCGGTATGGTATTTTTGTCGCTAATTTTGTCGCTAAAAGAAATTAGTGACGTTTTTTTGTTTAGCGACGACCTATGGAGTCGCTAATATGGCTTATTTTGGTAGTGTCTTCATCAAAGGAATACTCCTCTTCGGGACGTGGTGCTCTCTGTGGAGGTGTCGTTGTTGTTGGTGTCAGCCGATTCACGTTGATAGCCAGAGCTTCTTTGCCTTTACGGTTGTTTTGACGACCCCCACTGTTGGTAGCTGGATGCTCATCTTTATCGAGGTTAGGCATCATGATGCTTAGCTGCTTGAACTTATCAGCACTATCTTCGACTGTACTATGAAGGAACCCCAATCTTGGAATTGTGTGGGTCCTATCCACATGCTGACTATAGGTAACAAGTTTGATTTGCATGTATCTATGGTCAATGCATCAGGGGTACCCAAAGGCATTTTAAGTGCTTCACGACAGAAGCGCTCTATGAAATATTCAGCGGTTTCATTGGGCCTTTGTTTGATTTTAATAAGGGCCGACATGGTCATGTCGTTTGTTCCTTCGTAGAACCGTTCCAGGAACATTTGTTTTAGTGATACAAAAGATGTTATGCAACAATCTGGCAAGCTACGATACCAGTCATAAGCAACTCCTGCTAAACACCCGACGAATACTCTAATGAATAGAGCATCGTTCTATTGAAGATGATCAGTCATCACCTCAAAGTGGTTGATGTACTGACTCGGAGATGTGCAACCGTCAAACAACATTATGGTCGATGGCTTATATTTGGGTGGGAACGACACTTCCTTCCAGTCAGCAAGGTAAGGTTGTTTGATCCCTAGCTTATGCAAGCCCTCTTTTTGCTTGAAAGCTTCAAACTGATTCCGTAGAAGCTTGATAGCTTCCAAAGGGTCTCCTGATCTTGGAGGGGCGGTAGGCTGGTTTGATGGATTGGGAAGTAGAACTGCATGATAAGTACCACCCCCAGCACCAGAATGACTCGGGGTTACCTGAGCTGGCACAGTAGCATTGAGAGGGGATTGTACCCCCAGACCAATATTGGTAGGTGTAGAGACTGCTATATGCTCTTGGGTTAAAATTGGATTCACAACCGGCAGAACAGCATGTTGTGTTATAATCACTATGTGAATGCTCGTAACCATGTCAGCCATGGGTTTTAGGTTAGCCTCCAGAGTAGCAATTCGTTGTTCCTGACTGGAGGAACTAGAAGCGTCTTGCTCTTCATTGGTGACATAGACAGACACTTCTTTGGCCATCGAGGATGAACTGGTGGATAAAATAGTCTGATCAGAGTCTTCACTATCAGCATCGAAGTTTGGCAAAGTGCTACCCCTAATATTGGGAGTGGGAAGATTCCTTTGACCGAGGAAATCTCGGTTTCTTGCTCTTATGTTCTGTTACACACCCTCATCGGAGTCACAGATTCGATCAAGATATTGTTGACTCGGATTACGGGATGAGTTACGTCTTGGAACGTTTTCCACCCCTAGTACCAAAGGATGTCATGTTGACTGAAGCAAATAGCAACTCGTCTTCATCCACTATGATCAATTCAGGAGTCCGAGTGTAGTTCAAGTGGTCAAAAATAGACCGTTTGGCTGATTGACAGCAGCACTTGATTACTATCTGATGATGCTGATTACAGTGATGTTCCTGGTGTGGAGTTATAGGTATGAGATGATCATGCAATCTTCCACTTTTGTACAAAAATTTTGCGGAGATCAGTCACATTGACAAAAGACGAAGAAGAAGGTACATGTTTCCTGATTATGTTAGGAAAATCGTTCATATTCCTGAGATTTTGTGTCCCCTGAGTGTACAGGGAAGTACTGAGTTCATTGACATAAGTGAAAGGATTCTTAATCTTAAAAGCCTTCACTGTGCGCAATTTGGTAGTTGGCACAGACTGTGCTTGGTGCACCATATGATTCATGGAATAGGTTCTCTTCTGCGCTTGTTAAGATAAGCATGCATGTCAGTATTATGCGTTATCAATTTTCCCTGCTTTGATCGTGATATGCGCAGGGTAGGGAGATTCTAATTTTGGCCTGACTAGCGCTGGCCAGTTTGATGTAGAGTGGGCAAGATGCCCTGTTGCTCTGCACAAACTGTTCCAGCACGTTTGGCATGGCGTACATAGGCAGCAGGAAGTGAACTTTGAGCAGAGTTTGTTTTTTGGCATTGATTTTATTATCTCTGCCAAGAGAAGTAGAGTTTCTACTCAGAAGTGTTCTGGCATCGATTGGCATAGAGGCGCAATCAGATGGGTTTTCTACCAAGTCCAGGACTGAAGAAGAATAAGGAGAGGCCACAGAGCACTTTCCTATGTTCTGCACAGAGGCAGTGATGGGTACACTCTCCACCAAGTTTGGAACTGGAAAGGAGTAAGGAATAGCCATGTGGTGCTTTCCTTTGTTCTGCGTAGAGGCAGTGATTGGCACGCCTTCAACCAAGTTTAGAACTAGGAAAGAATAGGGAGTGGCCATAGGGCACTTTTTCTTGTTTTACACAAGAACAGTGATTGGCAAGCTTATGGAGTTTGGAGTCCAGATGGCACGAGTCTTCCTGTCTTTGGAGATAGCAGCAGCTGCGCGCTTGGCACCTCCAGCGCCAATCATTGCTTCGTAGGATGTTTGGTCGACTTGAATGACCAAAGTCTTCTGCGTCGTTGCCGACCGACGCAACATCACATTGAGTTATCACTTTCTCGTCATAGGAGAAAGTTGTCCCCAGCAGAGTCGCCATTTTGTTTGCAAGAACAAAAGTTTTCCAAGAAAACTGTGCTACAGACTAAGAAAGAAAGTACAAAAGTATAATTTTGATTCTGGAGAAGTACAACTATAGGATTCTGATAAGAAGACGATCACTTTATCCCTTGGACGATGCGATGTCGAAGAAGAAAGCCTCTTGAACGTCCTACAGCAACTTGATCAGGAGATTATGATCATTAGTGATGCTTGTGATGTGATTTTGAACTCTATTTATGGAGTTTTGAAATAACTATCAGATAGTTTTACTGATTAGCACACAATACAATTGACGCACCATCACCCATTTTTGTGAACGATTGACTTAACTGCTTGGGACACGTGTCATTCTGTGAGAGAGATGTGCTTGATCGTAGGCAGTGTCACATGCACATTCTTCGATATTAGTGGAATGCACACCACGTCATCTAACTGCTTTTAGATGATAATTGATCAAGTGACACCAATTGATGAATGGCGCATACTATATATGAGCGCCATTTGTGAGAAAGCATTAGGTATTTGAATATGTAAATTGTTTGATTACTTTGTGCAGAGTAAACGGCAAAGATCATGATTACTTCTGACATATCTTTCTTGAGCGCCGCACGCTCGGGATTCGAAGCAATTTTCCTCGACTGACGTACTGTCATTCATAATGGCAAATGTTCATCTTCTCGAGGAAGGTTGCCACGTGGCGGCCAACACTATACGATGCTCAGCGCCATCCGATGGGGTACGCTATTTGATCCTCTATGCAATCTGATAAATTAATCTTAGCGCTATCTATGGATAGTGCATAGTAATATTTGATATATTTTGAGCTTTTACAATTAGTTCAAAGAAAAATCTACTAGGCATCTAGTTTTTAGTTCAAAAAAGGATCATTGACTAGAAGGATATCAGGAACAGTAGGTAAACCTTTAAGAATTATGGGGTTACAGACCCAGAACCGATGTTAGCAGTGGGTAATCCTTTAGAAACTAGAGGTTACAGACCCAGAACCACTGTTGTTTACTGTTTGTTCTTTGTATAGAACAAAGTCCTGTAAGAGGATGGCTTGGAAGCCTTAATAAGTTCTTGAGCATTTGGGATGTTCAACGTGCTTTACAGGAAGCACAAGGTAGCACAGCACTACAAAGGAGCATAGTACTCCATGCTACAGTGGGGTGACACCACATGAGGTACCTAGTGAGGGTAAAGCCTCGGCTTCGGACCAAGTCACAGCGGCGTAGCACCGTACATAGGCAAGTGAGCCTAATGTTGTAGAATGAAGAGTGGTAGACAGTACTACAAAGAGGTTGGGCCTCATGTTACAGTGGTGTGACATCATATTAGGCATTGCCTCGACTTCGCGAGCCATGTCACGGCGGCGTAACACCGCAAATAAGCGAAAGGCTTCATGTTAGATAGTTTGGCACTACAAAGAGGCTGGACCTCATGCCACAGTGGTATGACACCACATGAGGCATTGTCTCGACTTTGGGCCATGTCATAGCGGTGTAGCACCGCAAGGAAGCGAAAGGCTCCATGCGAAGACTCTTTAAAAGAACTCACCTAGAGTGTATGGAAGGAGATATAGACCGTCTTGTGAGGAAAACTTTGTACACGCTTAATATACATACACCAAAATCAGGCGGACACGGAGCCTTTAATGTGCAGCTAGAAGCATAGTTGATATCATTATATGAGTGGGAAGAATTGCAGTTATGGTACAGAATTCAAGGCTTAGTCCATTCTTGTATTATGCTGTTATTTAACTAATGCGAGAAGATTCAAATCGTAGAGATATCTCTCCTAATGCATGATGGATAGTCATTATGGGGAACGCTCAACCCATATATTGAGATATATGGGGGATTATTGGTACTTTTGTCTTTAGACTAGGAAAGATAGTCCCACATCGGCTATACAAAATGACGAGTATCTCAATATAATGTTCTGCTTGTGTTGAGGTATACACATGAGGTATGGTAGGGCACAAGTGGGTGCCATGTAGGAGTATTTTTCTAGAAGGAAAAATGATTAATTCCAACAAGGAAGCAAGTTACTTTTTGTCGTTCGGACTCGGACTCTGACATGGACTCCAGGATGCCTCGTGCATGCACGGGCGGGTTCGGAGGGTAGACATGGACTGGCGCACGACTATGCTGATTATAGGATGATCTAAAATATCAAACTCTATTTTTGAGTATCAATATTTAGTCCCACATCTGATAGGAGAAAACGGGAAGTCTCGCTCCACTCTATAAATAGAACTCCCAGGCCTCCTTTTTAAGATACACCAAAGAAGAAAGCAAAGGGAGACTGTTGAGTCCAGGGAGCCTGTTTGAGTCACAAAAAGTTGACTAACGAGCGTCCAGAAGTTTTTTGAGAACTTGCTCGTTTTTGGAAGCGGATCGTATAAAGACGAATCTTGCTTTAGGCAACGGTGATTTTTATCACCCCAACAGGGCTGTTGAAATCTCCTCTTTCTTTCTTTCTTTCTTTCTTTTTCATCTTCATCTTCATCTTCTTCTAAGAGTCTACAAGATCTTTAGAGGAGCAAAAAAAATTTCTATAAATTCTTTGACGTTTCTCATATATAGAGTGTGTGAGCAAATTCATTTGCAGAATCACTCTGTCTAATTACATTATACAGAGTGTGTGAGCAAATTTGTCTAATTACATTATACAGAGTGTGTGAGCAAATTTGTCTAATTACATTATACTTTGCAGAATCAGTCTGTCTACTTACGTTCTTCCATCTAAGATCTGTTTCGGGAATAACAAAAGATGCGGGACTTACTGGTTCAACAAGCATTGTTAAGGTGCTCTTAGGAAAGAAACCAGTATCTATGTTGGAAGAAGATTGGATAGAGCTTAATATGAAAGCGGTAAGCATGAATTCGACTATGTTTTGTGGATAAAGTTCTTTAAATATTCTAGGTTATGATAACGCGATAATTGTTAGGCAATTCTTGAAAAATTAGTTATTTATAAAGCATTTTTTCCAAACATTCAATGAAGGAAGCTACATGTCTATGAACACAGGAAGCTACATGTCTATTAACACGTGATTATTTAATAAGATTAAACAACTCGTATCGAAATGAAGATTAATATGAAGATAAAGAACACATTTATTAGCATTGTTATAAAAGTCGGCCTAGGCGACACCTAGGCACTAGGTGCCCACCCGATGCTCGTCTAGGCGCCCCAACGTCCAACTATGAATGTTTTGAGGTTTTATGGATTTTTTCTGTAATTTTCAGTAGTTTTTTGGATTTTTTTTAAAACCGCCT
The DNA here is from genome assembly GCA_029216955.1 of Iris pallida. NCBI lineage: Eukaryota > Viridiplantae > Streptophyta > Magnoliopsida > Asparagales > Iridaceae > Iris > Iris pallida. Next base: position 6,378,131 of record JANAVB010034619.1, read on the forward strand.
AGAACTGGGCAGGTTAGGCGCTAGGTGCCCGGTGCCAGTCCAATTAGCACCCAGCGCCTTTTAAAACCTTGTTTATTAGTGTCTCTACCATCATCAGATGAGCATTTGGACAGTACTTTGCCTTTGGAAGATACTACTTTTGCAATTTCCTCTAATGAAATTAGAAAGATATCATCCTATTAGGAATCACTTGGTATTCTCAAACCAAAAAATTGAAGAATATGTACCATGATGTAGAGAAAAAAAAACGTTTAGAAAAATTTACCAAAGATGCAAATACTGCAAACTAAAGGGATTTATTATAAGGTTGTACCAGAAGTTATTACACGAATTGAAAGTGTTACATAAATGAAGTAAAAGGGACAATATGAGGTTGCAATTGCAATGGAAGAGGAAAATTAGATATTAATCTATACTTCTGAAGTTCAAAGACACTAACAAGATTCTTGGATCTTAGATTCATGATGTCGCTATCATGTGTCCAAATCGAGAATGGTACAATACATATCAAGTTACAAATGATACACAGGTGTGGAGAATGCTTATAAGATGGTTGGCATCGGAAATATCAAGATTAAAATGCATGATGGAGCTATTACGACGCTAACCAGAGTTCTTCATTTACCATATTTGAGGCGAAACCTTCTGTCTAATAGAATTTTGGATTCTCATGGGGGCAAAGGAAAGAGAATAAGAAACACATATGTACTTGAAGGGAGATACATTGGCAAAATAAAATACGGACAGACTTGGGATGTTGTGTCTTTCACCACTACTAACTTCTTAACATTTTCTTTAAGTTATATTATAGCTTATAAGTTTATGAAATACTTAGGGGCTGTTTGGTTTGAATGAACTGGGATGAAACTGGATGATTTTTTGGAACTCGGCTGAACTCCAACGAGTTCAGCTGCTTGGTTAGTTCAGATAAGTAGGATTTTTTTTTTCTCTGAATTGACCGACAGCGGTTCCTGTCCCCCACACATTTCTCACTTTTGACATCCAGAAAAATTGGATGGAACTCCTCTATGAACTCACATCTGGAAGGGATCTGTGTTTCCAAGCACAACATGAATTTTTCTGAATAAAATTTATACTCTATCCAAGAAACAACAAATATGGAACAATATTTCTAAAACTCAAAATTTTCACCAAAAATTCTGAAAAAAATTAAAATCATGCAAAAAATTGAAGGAAAAACATCACTGGATGACCCAGGTAGGGGTTGTGGCCGAGCGGATCTGGATGTCGATGCTAGACAAACTCGCCGGCCGGGAAGACTCGTGGTCACCGGCGACGACCTCGACGAGCCACGAGGTGACGGTGAAGGGCAACTGTGATGGTGGTGGCGTTGGCGGTGGCGGTGGCGGTGACAGTGGCGGTGAAGAGGTGTGATGGTGGTGGCGGTGGTCTTGTGGTGATGGTGGTGAGGAAATGGAAGAATGAAGAGGAAACCAAAGAGGAAAGGAAAGGAAAGGAAATGAAAGAGGAAAGAGAAGAGGTGTGATGGTGGTGGCGGCGGTCTCCAACAGAGAAAGGAGAGAGGGATTCAATACATATATATTAGTTTAATTAATAGTTTGTTTTATTAATTTAGTTTAATTTGTTTTATTTAACTAATATAAATGTTCAATTTTTTTAATTTATTCATTCGGATAAGCATACCTAGGTGAAAAAATTTGATGTTATTTGTATATCATGAGTTTTGTGTGTGTGGAGGAGAGGTTGTGGTAAATAATAATAATAATAATAATAATAATAATAATAATAATAATAATAATAATAATTATTATTATTATTATTATTATTATTATTATTATTATTATTATTGGTTACTATATTTTTAATCCCAACATCCACTTTCAACCACCATCAAACGACCGAACTCCTTTTCTCTCCACTTTCAACTACCATCCAAACACCAAATCTATTTTTTTTCCACTTGCAGGAGACAAAAAAAACTACATCCAAACACATTATGGAAAGTGCCACTTGCTGCAAGTGCCCTGCAACTCATCATGATGTAAGTGACACTTTCACACTTCCAAAGAGTTACATCTATCCAAACAGACCCTTAATGTATTATCAATCACACACACCCCACCCTACCCCCTCGCCCTTGGCTTAGTTTTTGCTTTTGAAATGTTGATTAGTTACACTATAAGTTTGAAATTTTCTGAAACAGTCAGTATTTTGGCCCCTTCATCATCGGATCCTGGGTCACACAATACAAATATACTGGTGTACTTGTGCCTTTATAGACGTATGCATATCGTCGTATTCACACCCATGCAACCTAGATGAGAGTTAAATATGTTGGGTTTTGGACTCTTTTGTCTAGAACTTTAGTCCCACATCGGCTAGGCCAAAACAAATGTATCTCTATATATTAGCTTTCCTATTTTAGAGATGCACATGTAGTGTGGAGGTGCACATGAGTGTGCCATGTGGGGTTATTTTTCTAATGGGAAAAATGCTAAATCAACAATAAAAGCATTCATGCATTTTGCTCTTAGAAAATTCATTTCCATGGGAGCTAAGCCCCGTAGCGACTCGGACTCGGGCTCATGGGCTCATGAGGCGTAATGTGGCATTTTGTTGGTGTACTTAGCACGTCAGCATCGTCGCTAGGCGCATAGTGCGCTTTAGTTGTGCCCAGGTTGCGCCGGGTGCGCAGAGTGCAAGGAGCGCAGGGTGCGCGCAGTTGGCGCAACTTGCAGCAGAACGTGCGTTTGCATGTTCCGGGCGGTTGCTACATGTTCGGGGTGGTTTTTACCACGTCCCTAACTTTGTGGCAACCGAACAGTTGCTGTAGGGCCTATATAAGGCATCCTCTCTCTCTCAAGGCTGAATAAATATACAAGAAAGAGAAGCCACCATAGAATGTTTACGAAGTAGCACAAGTAAAAAGAGAATTCAGAAGTGTTCTTTAACACAGTTCTGATCAAAATTTGCTTGCAAATTCCAGCAGCCTTCGAGAGAGAGAGGAAAGGCGCCGCACCAGCGTTGCTTTTGTACGGGAGTTCGTATCCATCCGAGGAGTTAGAAGAGCAAGAGTGTTCCAAGTTCTCCGACGAACTTGCTGGTTCCTGGAAGCTGTTCGTGTAGGGCAAATAAAGCTTTGACCAACGGTGATTATTCACCCCAGCAGGAGTTCTTCCATTTTTCGCCAGTCACCTTCTTCGTTGCTGCCAGTAATTCTGATTGTATCTTCTTTTTAGAAGTACTACGATCGATTGCTGTTGATTACGAAATCTTTTTAGATTCTCGTAATTCAGAATCACCTTCCTTGAAGTGTTGATTTGAAATATTGTTTTTACAATTGTTTCATTTTCTCAATTTTCCATCGAAAAATTGTGCCCCGGCAATAACAATCTCAAAGCTTTATTGCTACGATGGAAAACTTTAATGCTTCACTCCTCAATACTGACTTCTGTAAGTTAAAAAGTTTGATGGAGAGCATTATCAAGTCTGGAAGAGGAAGGTTTATCTCACTCTTCAACTCAGAGACGTTGATCACGTGCTTCTTGAAGAGGAACCTACTATTCCAGATATTGGGTCTGCTGCTGCAATCGCTGCGGCTACTAAACTTCAGGCCAAGTGGAGAAGAGAGAATAGCATTTGCAGGTTGCTTATCCTGAATGCTATGGAGGATTCCCTAGCAGAATCCTACAGTAAGAAACCAATTGCCAAAGACATATGGGAGTCTCTAGAGGAACTGTACGAAGAAGACAAAAACTGGAGCAAGATATTTGTGGTTGAAAAAAATCACAAATGGCTCTTTGAGGACGAGAAGTCCATGTTGCCGCAAGTAAAAGAATTTCTGAAGCTGCGACAGAAGTTGGAAGACGAGACGATGCCCCTCCCTGACAAGTTTGTTGTTGGAGGGATTGTCTCAAAGCTTTCCGCTGGGTGGAGTAAGTTCTATGCAAATATGCATAGGAAGAAGCTTGAGATCAGCCTTGAAGATCTCTTACAGAAAATCTATGTTGAGGACCAGATGCGGGCTCAACTGAAGGTGGACGCACTGTCCAAGCAATTGGCTAACGCCAATCTGGTTCATACCAAGGAACCAAGGGGAAAGCAGGCAGCTTCCCACAGCAAGAAGAAGGACCCTAACAATCTGAACGTGAAGGGGACTTCCTTCAAGCGAAAGAAGGCAAAGTCTCAGATGCCTTGTTTCAAGTGTGGCAAGAAGGGCAACTTCAAGAATGAATGCAAAGCAAAGACCAAGCAATCAAAGCAAGGAGAGCCTAGTAAGGTATCTATAATCACTGACGTTGTTGCTATGATTGGCAGGTTGATGCGGTAAGGACTGACTCTGACTGGTGGGTAGACACTGGAGCCTCCTGCCATGTCTGCTCCAGTAAGGAGTGGTTCACCACCTACTTCTGAAGTGGTTATGATGGCGAACCAGGCACAAGTTAAAGTGCTCGGGATCGGGACGGTGGTGTTGAAGCTGACTTCTGGGAAGTCTCTGACGCTTCAAGACGTGAAGCACGTTCCTGCTATCGCCAAGAACCTGATCTCAGGAGGCCTACTCTGTAACACAGGCCTCAGGATGGACATCAATGCTGGCCAGATGGTGATGTCTATCAAGGAAACATATTTCGGAAAAGATTTTTATACCGAAGGAATGTTCAAAATTCAGCTTGTAAATCAGTCCAATGTAATTAATGTGATTAATGAAATCACTCCTTCTGCTTATACTCTTGAGTTGTGGCATAATAGGCTAGGACATGTTCATTGTAAACGAATAAACAGAATGTCTAGTCTAGGACTTATCTCCAAGTGTGGGGGTAAGGTAGAGAAATGTGAAGTTTGTGCTCAAACAAAGATCACAAGGAAACCCTTTCCTCGGGTTAATCGAAGTACAGATCTTCTGGAGTTAGTACACTCTGATATCTGTGACTTCAAACAGTTCTCTACAAAGGTCGGGATGAAGTATTTCATAACCTTCATCGATGACTTCTCAAAGTATGCGTTCGTCTACTTGCTGAAGGCTAAAGACGAAGCATTCGAGAAGTTCAAGGAGTTCAGAGCCGAAGCTGAGCGGCAGACTGGACAACAACTCAAAAGAATAAGAAGTGATCGAGGTGGGGAGTACAGGTCTCATGAATTCGCATCGTTCTGCAAAGAACATGGAATTGTCAATGAGACTACGGCTTCGTACTCTCCTCAATCAAACGGAGTAGCAGAGAGGAAGAACAGAACGTTAACAGAAATAATTAACTCAATGTTGTTGACTGCTGGCCTTCCTAAGTGCTACTGGGGAGAAGCTGCATTGACGGCCACTTTTATTCTAAATAGAGTGCCTCATGCAACTTCAGACGTTACTCCTCATGAACTCTGGTTCAAGGTCAGACCTAACTTGAATGTCATTCGAGTGTGGGGATGTCTGGCATATGTCAAGCTTCCAGATCTGAAGATTCAGAAGCTTGGGACAAGGACTACTAAGACGATCTTCTTGGGGTATGCCGAGAAGAGTGATGTTCGGAGATTTCTTGATATTGAGTCAAATCATATCATTGAATCTCGCGACGCAGAATATTTTGAAGACAAATTTGCAAGGCACAAGAATATTGTTCTTGCGGATGTACCGGAGAATAATGAGGGTGCGCAGGAAACTGAAGTCTTCAATGAAGATGTGGTCCAAGAAGATGTTGTTGTTGAAACAACGATTGAACCAGAACAAGCTGAGCCGTCAGCTAAGCGTATGAGGAGGCTGAAGGACTTCGGAAGTGACTTTGTCACCTATCATGTGGAAGCAGATCCGCTTACCTATGATGAGGCGATGAAGACCAGAGACGCGGTTTTCTGGAGGGAGGCGATTGACAATGAACTTGAATCCATCACCTCCAATAACACTTGGGTGTTGGTTGATCTTCCTGAAGGAGCGAAACCCATCGGATGCAAATAGATCTTCATGAAGAAGATGAAAGCAGACGGAACTATTGACAAGTTCAAGGCTAGGTTGGTAGCCAAGGGGTTTTCTCAGAAGCAGGGGATTGACTATTTTGACACGTATGCTCCAGTAGCCCAGATGACCACCATCAGAATGTTGATTGCTCTCGCAGCAATACATAAGATGGTGATACATCTGATGGATGTAAAAACGGCTTTCCTAAATGGCGAGCTGACCGGAGAGATTTACATGCAACAGCCAGAGGGATTTGTCATCAGGGGTCTTGAAGACAAAGTCTGCAAGTTGGTGAAATCTTTTTACGGTCTTAAACAGGCTCCCAAGATGTGGCATGAGAAATTTGACAAAGTTATAAGGTCAAATGGCTACATGGTCAGCGATACGGACAAGTGTGTTTACACGAAGTTCGCTGATGGAAGAGGTGTGATCATTTGTCTGTACGTGGACGACATGCTTATCCTATGTACGGATATTAGCTGTGTCACGGAGACAAAGAAATTCATCTCAAGCAAGTTTAGTATGAAGGACTTGGGGGAAGCTGATGTGATCTTAGGGATCAAGATCATCCGGACAGACACTGGACTAGCGCTGTCACAGTCTCATTATATTGAGAAAATGATCACTCGTTATGGGTATCGGGATCTTCCAGGGATCGATACGCCGTATAGGTGTGATCTGAAGCTGAAGGCTAATTCAGGGAAAAGCGTCAGGCAGCTGGAGTATGCAAGCATAATCGGAAGTTTGATGTATGCTACTACTGCCACAAGGCCTGACATAGCTTTCGTCGTAGGAATGCTGAGTCATTTCACGATCAACCCAGGTGCTGAACACTGGAAAGCTGTAAAACGGGTTATAAGATATCTCAAGAAGACTCAGACAGATGCACTGTACTACAGCGGAGATCCGCAGGTAGTGGAAGGCTTCAGTGATGCCAGCTGGTGCTCAGAGGTGTAGAGCGAGAGGTCCACAGGTGGATTCATTTTCACAATGGGTGGAGCTGCTATATCGTGGAAGTCGAAGAAGCAGACTATGCCCTCACGGTCATCCATGGAATCTGAGTTCTTTGCACTTGATACCGCAACCGAGGAAGCAGAATGGCTTCAGGAGCTCATGTATGATCTTCCAGTGGTTGGGGCGCAAATACCGGCGATACCGATATACTGCGACAACCAGACGACTGCGACGGTGGCATCAAATGACCTCTTCAACGGAAAGAAGAGGACTGTGCGGTTGAAGCACAGGGCAGTACACGATCTTATCAAGAGAGGTGTTATTGTAGTGATTGATGTTCGGAGTCAGGAGAACCTGGCGGATCCGTTCACCAAGGGCCTCAAGCGCCAGCTGGTCGATGACACAGCTTGTAAAATGGGCTTGAAGGCATTCTGATATTGTATTATTGTATTCCTACCATAAAGTTTTATGCTAATAGTTCAAAGAGAAATCTACTAGGCATCTAGCTTTTGGTTCAAGGGAGGACCACTAATCGGAAGAATATCAGGAACGGTGGGTACATGTTCTATTGGGCATGAAGAGGTTACGGACCTATAACCACTGTTGTCTACTATTGTTTTATGTAGAAAACGGTTCCTGTGGGAAGGTTGGCTTAATTGCCTTAATGAGTTCTCTGGCAGAGTGAATGCCTGGTGTGCTTTACAGGAAGCACGGTAGAGCAGCGCTACAAGGAGTGAAACTCCATACTAAGTGGGGTGACTCCATGATGAGGTTCCTATATGTGGGGTGCCGCCCAGGAATAGGATAAAGCCTCGGCTTTGCAGGCCAAGTCACAGCGGCGTAGCACCGCAAATAGGCAGTTAGCCTAATGCTGTATGTTAAAATAAAGAGGGCTGTAGTCAGCACTACAAAGAGGAGGAGTTCCTCATGTTACAGTGGCACGACACCACGATGAGGTACCCGGTTAGGGATAAAGCCTCGGCCTTGCAAGCCATGTCGTTGCGGCGTAACACCGCAAGGGAGCCTAAGGCTTCATACTGGGTAGTTTGGAACTACAAAGAGGCGGTTGCCTCATGCTACAGTAGTATGACACTACGATGAGGTTCCCGGTACGGGGTAAGGCCTCGGCTTTAAGCCATGTCATAGCGGCGTAGCACCGCAAGGGAAGTGCAAAGCGCTTCATGCCATGTCTCTTTATAATGAACTCACCTATAGTGTATGGACAAAGAGATATCAAGCCATCTCTTGAGGGTAAACTTGTAGACGCCCAAACTTATACTCTAAAATCTGGCTGGCACAGGGCCTTTAATGTGTAGCCAGAAGCACATGTAACTACATTATTTGAGTGGGAAGAATTTCAGCTATGATGCAGAATTCAAGGCTTAGTCCATTCTTGTATTATAGTCTGTTGTTTGACCCATGTGGGAAGATTCAAGTCGTCAGCGACATCTCTCCTAATGCATGATGGACAGTTACTGTGGGGAACACTTATACCCGTATATATAGAGATATGTGGGGGATTGTTGGGTTTTGGCCTCTTTTGTTTAGAACTTTAGTCCCACATCGGCTAGGCCAAAACAAATGTATCTCTATATATTAGCTTTCCTATTTTAGAGATGCACATGTAGTGTGGAGGTACACATGGGTGTGTCATGTGGGGTTATTTTTCTAATGGAAAAAAGAATAAATCAACAATAAAAGCAGTCATGCTTTTTGCTCTTGGGAAATTCATTTCCATGGGAGCTAAGCCCCGTAGGGGCTTAGCGACTCGGACTCGGACTCGGACTCGGACTCGGGCTCATGGGCTCATGAGGCATAATGTGACATTTTGTTGGCGCACTTAGCACGTCAGCATCGTCGCTAGGCGCATAGTGCGCTTTAGTTGCGCTCGTTGTGCGACCCACTTGCGCTGCCACGTTGCGCGCCACAGTTTGCGCGACCAGGGTGCGCGCCAGGTTGCGCGCCAGGTTGCGCACAGGTTGCGCACAGGTTGCACGACCAGGGTGCGCGCCAGGGTGCGTGCTAGGTTGCGCGCCAGATTGCGCACAGGTTGCGCCGGGTGCATAGGTTGCGTAGGTTGCGCAGGTTGCGCATCGGCGCAGTGCGCGCAGTTGCCGCTGGTTGGCGCAAGTGGCTCAGTGCGCAGAGTGCAAGGAGCGCAGGGTGCGCGCAGTTGGCGCAACTTGCAACATAACGTGCGTTTGCATGTTCTGGGCGGTTGCTACATGTTCAGGGTAGTTTTTACCACGTCCCTAACTTTGTGGCAACCGAACAGTTGCTGCAGGGCCTATATAAGGCATCCTCTCTCTCTCAAGGCTGAATAAATATACAAGAAAGAGAAGCCACCACAGAAAGTTTACGAAGTGTTTTTTAGCACAAGTAAACAGAGAATTCAAAAGTGTTCTTTAGCACAGTTCTGATCGAAATTTGCTTGCGAATTCCAGCAGCCTTCGAGAGAGAGGAAAGGCGCCGCACCAGCGTTGCTTTTGCACGAAGTTCGTGTCCATCCGAGGAGTCAGAAGAGCAGGAGTGTTCCAAGTTCTCCGACGAACTTGCTGGTTCCTGGAAGCTGTTCGTGTAGGGCGAATAAAGCTTTGAGCAACGGTGATTATTCACCCCAGCAGGAGTTCTTCCATCTTTCGCCAGTCACCATTTTCGTTGCTGCCAATAATTCTGATTGTATCTTCTTTTTAGAAGTAGTACGATCGATTGCTGTTGATTACGAAATCTTTTTAGATTCTCGTAATTCAGAATCACCTTCCTTGAAGTGTTGATTTGAAATATTGTTTTTACAATTGTTTCATTTTTTCAGTTTTTCATCGAAAAATTGTGCCCCGGCAATAACAAAATATGTTCCTTAAGTTCCTAATTTGTAACAAATGTTCTTTGTTCCACTTTTTTTTCCCTCAGCCAAAAGCAATGAACATGTCCAAATTTACAACTCAAAGGCAAAAGAGTGCATATGCTAAAGAAAGGACAGCCATAAAACATATGTTAAAAATAAAAAGCACTCAGTTTTCCACTGTGCAAAACAACCACAAAATGCAGGAGTTTCTAGACTTTGAGATAATATAAATCTACAAATCTTCACTATTAGAGCTGGTAATTAATATTAGAACATACAATTGACCTACTGATGCATGCATTATAGCTTAGAGTAAGACATCTATATGAGAAAGAGAGGAAGAGAGAAAACCACCAATTGGAAGTAATGAAGAAGCGGGAGATGAAGAAGCCACTCTGAGGGACATGGTTGGAAGTGGATAAAGCTTTGTGGAGGCTTTGCACAGATGCGTGTTCACAAATTGATGATCATTGGTAGACCAGTTCGGTTTCTTCCCATTCTTTTATTTTATCCTCTTAGCATTTCGTGGTATCAGAACATACAATTGACCTACTGATGCATGCATTATAGCTTAGAGTAAGACATCTATATGAGAAAGAGAGGAAGAGAGAAAACCACCAATTGGAAGTAATGAAGAAGCGGGAGATGAAGAAGCCACTCTGAGGGACATGGTTGGAAGTGGATAAAGCTTTGTGGAGGCTTTGCACAGATGCGTGTTCACAAATTGATGATCATTGGTAGACCAGTTCGGTTTCTTCCCATTCTTTTATTTTATCCCCTTAGCATTTCGTGGCTCGAATATGGGGCCCATTCATTATTTTTGTTGAATTGATTGATAATTTTATTGATAGTTCACTTGGTTTTATATAACCTTACAGTCAATATTACAATGATGAAATATCCTGTGGCATATTCTGGCATACCAAATATGTCCGCAGGATATTCCAATATCCTTTATTCTAATACAATCTTCTAAATTTGACATACTAAATATTCCAACACTCTCCTTCAAGATGGACGAAAGATATTCACTAAGTCCATCTTGTCACATCATCTAATCATGCTCACAGAAGTAAGTCCCTTGGTTAGTCCGTCTACTACCTGATCCCTGGTCGGAACGTAGTCAAGCTCCAGCAATCCGCTATCCAGCTTCTCTTTGATGAAGAACCTATCAATCTCGAAGTGTTTGGTCCTGTCATGCTGTATTGGATTGTTGGCGATACTAATAGCTGATTGGTTGTCACACCATAACTTTATCTTGGTTCATTGATGTAACCCCACTTTTCCTAAATAATAAATTTGGCTATTTCTCTATTACTTTCATTAAATATTCTTAAAGTAAAATAGCTTGAATTAATAATTTTCTATAATTAAATTTTATTGATTCTTCTAAATAAACTTTAATTGGATACTTTAAATTAATAAAGGTTTATTTTCTATATTTGGTTAATTAATTTTCTTAAAATTCTACTTTACTTATTGATTATATTTTTGATTCCTAAACTATTATTTTCGAGCCCAGCAGCATATCCTGGGCCAAACCAGCCCAATAACCTAGCCATCACTACTGGGCCGCACAAGCCATTAGAGCCATCATCATTTGATTTAAATGATTCACTTAAAACTCATTTGCTCAATTAAACTCTTTTTCCACTTCCATTCTTCCCTCTATGTTTCAAATTCACGCAGAGCCAATGGCTCAGTTCTTCATTCTCAACCTCGTAGAGAAGAAAGACCAACTCCAGAGTTTCTGACCTATCTCGACCGTTCCATCATAACCACCCGATCTCTATCAACCCTTCGATCCTAACCGTTTCCTAACTAATTCCTAACCACCTTAACCATATCGCCTAACCGTCGTCGTCCGTCCAACCGCCGGTCACTGCCCGCGCAACCGCCTGCCCGTCGCCACCGTGGCTATATAAGTGACTGTTGCCTCCTCCTTCTCCATCACCAGTCATAGACAGTGAAGCCCTGCTAAAATTCTCCCCGTCCGGGCTTCCTTTCGTTAACTTCGAGCTCCTGGCCATGGCGATCCGTCGGGGCTCCCAGTGAGGATCCTCCCTCGAGCGTAGTAGCACTCCCACCGACGATGACTGCATCCGCAACGATTCCCAGTGGCAGTGACGGACACAGCGAGATCGACGACGAGCTCGACGGTCGGCCAACCGGTGAGTTCCTTTCTTATTTTTCTTCTTCTTGCTGATTCCTCATGTGGGACAGTTGTGATTCTTCGGATGAAATGTTGGCAGCATTTGATTCGAATCTCTGGACGGATTTTTTTTGTCTCGTTTCGATTCTTGATTGTTGGTGGAGATTCATTGGTGAGTTTTATCGATGTTTCATCAAATTCTGAGCAATTCTCAATACAAATTGAACTCGGATGATTATAATTATTTCCTGTACACTAACTGTTCGACACAATGCTTGAGTGGACCTCACGAACAGTTTGGACACGTGCAAGTCGTCGTATCGGACACCCGGAAGTGGATAAGTACATTCTTCAAGGTAATACGTTCTTGCAGGAACTCTTCTAGTGGATAAGTGATGATCGGGTTTCTGAGTCTGAACAACGTTCGACCTGAACGAGCGCAGGCCGATACGACTTTCGTGTCCGAGTGACACTGGATGGAGATGGAACTATTAGGACACAACGTTGATTATGACTGTGTCATGAGGATGAAGGAACAATTGCATAAGCTAAGTTTCAGTGTCCTCTATGTGGTTGCTGTGGCTAAATTCAAATATTTTTGACCGTTAGTTAGGTCAGTTTTGATATTATGTGACTCTGTATGAAGTTTTAATAAAGTCAGACTGGGCTAGGTCATAGCTAGGTGTTGGGTTCAGCTTGCTCAGTCTATCACTTCTGAGTGAGTCCTATATTCTCAGTGACTATAGAATTGTGGCCAACTGATTAAGGACAAAGAGGCTTAGCATGGGTTCGACTCTAGCATGGATCAAATAGAGAAACCAGTAAAGCTCTTGTGACAAGGATTAGTTGAGTGTGGGATTAGAAAGGTTGACAAGTACAAGTTCAGTAGCTTTGCTATAATTTAATTAGAACTTTGGATATAGAAAATAGTATATCTTTTAGTATGGTAATTTGAATGTAGCCAATTACCATTTTCTTAATTTAGGTGATTTTGGAAGATGTTGACAAAACTCTTAAATCAAGGCAAGTACATGTACTCAGTATTACCATCATTACATTCATTGCACGCACACTGTTCTTGTTTCATTTATTGTATTTTTCCTATCTTTCTTGTGTGCATTATTTTTCGTGTCGGGTGGGGGACGTTCTAGAAACATATGATTGACTAATATTAGACAAATATTGCCTGATAGCATACTCTGTATGCATGATGTCCATTTCGTGCGTGACTGATAGCATTGTCGTCAGACATGTCTGATTATTGTATGACTGATAGCATTGTCGTCAGACATGCCTGATTATTGATTGACTGATAGCATATTTTATATGCTTGATTACATATTAGTCCCCACATGTTGATAACGTCCAATTGCACATGTACACATAGCTAGTGCATACTTTATATTCACATTACTTCTCTGTCATTCAGTTCTATTTGCTATACTGATCCATTGATCTTCCATGGTGAGTTTTATTGAGTTACATTATACTTTGCTCCTTTCCTGACTGGATCGTTGATTACAGGTGAGATGGATCTTTAGATTGTCATGGCTGGCATTGGAGCTCACTTGACATTGAGATATCTAGTTTCATGTATAGGAGATTGATTGAGTGTATTTGATTATATGTTGTTATTGTAGCATTTATCTTTTATCGACTTTGCACCCGGACATTCATGTATAAGTTGTAATAATTGTATAGTAGATTACTGTGATAGTTAGTATAGATTCCGAGATTAGATGCTGTGATGAGATTATTCTTGTTATTGATAACTAGACGGCTCACTACCGTTGTCAACGATAGTGTAGGCCGGGCATGCATCGGTCCGTACCCGATTATTCATGAGCGGAGCGTGACATATTTTGAGGTGGCCCATACAGGTCTCTATCTAATGGTACTTAAGATTAGAGTGCTATTGGAAGCCTACAGAAATAGAAAACTCATCACAGCATAGGACCGTTATCATATTGCTTACTTTTTTGTCTTTTATATCTTGCTAACACACACAGTACACCTACGAGTCACTAATAGTTCTCCTTCTACAATTCTAGAGATAGCCAAAGGAAGGAAGGAACCTCATCCGTGGGGCCGCACTCCGAGTGTAGCCAATTACGAGAGAGGATCATATGCCCTACCTATGATAGCTCTAGAGCGCTCCTGTACCCACGTACCACACGTCACGAGAGCTTCTTCACGACATTCCATTAGTTCCATGAGGGGCACCTAGATGCATGAGCTAGTCCATGGGCTATTGGAGGCCCAGATAGCCCAGACCCAGAGTCTGTTGGATGCTCAGAGGGAGCGGACCCCTATATTACGGAAGGGTATTGAGAGACTAGTTAGCCCACTCCTACCACCACCACCTCCACTTCCCCAGACTACTACTACTGCCACCTACATCTCATATTCCACCTCCACCGACTACCATACCGACCCCATCATACATTCCACCTCCGCCATACGCTCTACATCCATCACATGTTCTACCTCCACCACCTACCCAGGCTCCTGTATACCCTACTACCACCACTTTTGTTCAGCCTGAGCCTATTTCTTTCATTCTACCTCCCATCCATACTCATGCTTCTCCTACTTATACTCAGACTACTCCCACCCACCACCAGAGAGAGGGGTCTATCCTAGACTTTAAAAGGATGGCACCTAGAGAGTTCCTTGGGACCGAGGGTATACTCTACGTCGATGAGTGGCTAGAGGATATAGAGAGGGTGATGCGACTATCTAGGCTTCTGGAGGACCTTAAGGTAGAGGCAGCCGGCGTGCAGATGCATAATCTGGCACGTACCTGGTTTAGGAGGGAGCCTCAGCTCGCAGTACCTGGATTGACTTGGGAGCAGTTTGTAGAAATCTTCAAAGAGATATTTTTTCCAGCGGTAGCTAGAGAGGCTTTGGGGCGCCAGTTTCAGACTCTTGAGCAGGGGACTCGCTCGATTGATGAGTACGCGGCAGAGTTCGGGCGACTTAGTCGGTTTGCAGAGGGTAGAGCCAGAGATCCAATCGTGAGAGCCACGAGATTCAGGCAGGGTTTGAGCCACGAGCTTCGTTATTTAGTCACGACTAACGGAGCGACTACTTATGCTGGGATGGTCGCTGTTGCTCAGAGATTAGAGATTGATCTGAGCCTTCGACCCATGAGAGATCGTGACATTAGTGGAAGAGGTAGCCATTCGAGACCACCCAAACGTCCCAATAATGAGCAGACGAAGACCTTCACAACCCAGCCTCCTGAGAGGGCCCCACAGCAGCAGCAACGACCAGTTCAACAGCCTTGTAGATTTTATCAGAAAGTGGGCCATACCTGGCAGGTGTGTAGGAAGAGACTTGGACAGTGCCTTATCTGTGTTGTCGCTGATCATCAGGCTAGGGAGTGCACTATTGCTCGTACAGCAGCCGGATCTTCGGTACTTCCACAGCCAGAGGGACGAGTCTACCTTATGTCAGAGGAAGGAGTAGAGGCTATTCCGATTCCGGACGAGGACTAGAGACCGGAGGCATTCTCGCATAGGTGAAGAAGGCCGTGGGTCGCCACTTTCCACTTGATTCTTTCTAGCATCTAGACTTTCCTTGTTGTTTCATATTCAAAACTTGTTTCAAAAGTCTCTGTATTGTTTCGTAATGACCGCTTGTTTGATCCTTGTTGTCCCTTAGTACCTAATAAACCTACTTGTTCACTTCCTATTGTTAAAAATTCATGGCTTAATTGCACTTTGCTACCCTCAACTATTCCGCCTTTTCAACTTGATACCATAAACTTTTTTTCGTAACAAATTGGTACCTCAACTATTATTTTTTTTCAACTTGATACCTAATTTTTCAAAAATTCCGAAAATGCCCTTCCCTCTTCCTTCCCTCCACCCCCTTCCCCACTCCGGCCACCCCCCCGCTAGCTCTGGCCGCCCCACCCCCCTGCTAGCTCCGCCCCTACCGCCCCCCACCCCCCCTGCTAGCTTCGGCCACCCCCTGCCCCGCCTCCCGCCCCGCCCTCCCTCCCCAGCCCCCCTCCTCACGTGCTGCCGCGGCCTAGGGGAGAGGCGGGGGCGGGCGGGCGGCCGGAGCGAGCAGGGGGGGTAGGGGGCGGGGGGGGCAGAGCTAGCAGGGGGGGGCGGCCGGAGTGAGCAGGGGGGCGGCCGGAGCGTGCAGGGGGGGAGGGTTAGGGGTAGGGGTAGGGGCATTTTAGTCCAAAATAACATCTGGGTACCAAATTGTTACAAAAAATAGTTTAGGGTACAAAGTTGAAAAATGGTAATAGTTGAGGGTAGCAAAGTGCAATTAAGCCAAATTCATTGTGATTCTTCATAAAACTCCTTAAAAATTCTTCTGGATAAAGTTGAGAAATATTCGACGGCTACTATGACGTGGCAAATGTGCACTGCAGTCATTTACCTGGATTATGGAAACTGAAAGTTCATTGTAGCCAGCTGCACAATGGCGAGACATGGACTCTAAGTTAAAGTAATTACAGGTAATTATGGGCTTTCGGGTATTACTGAGACTAAGACCTAAATTCAATATCTCTGATAATATCGGATAAAATTGATGTAATATTTTGGTAATTTATTATTATCGGGACCATGGAACTGAAGGTTCACTGCAGCAATATGCATACTGGCGGGGCAGGAACTGTAGGGAAAGTGACTCCAGATATGTATGATTGCCGGATACTATTGAGACCATTATCCTTTTATTATATTCCGTAACTATCACTTTGTATCACCTTAAATCGTGCCAACTTCAAAATTGTATTTGATTGCTCTTAATCGTGCCTAATTGTACCATCTGAAATTTCGAGGACGAAATTTTTCAAGGGGGAGAGATTTGTAACCCCACTTTTCCTAAATAATAAATTTAGGTATTTCTCTATTACTTTCATTAAATATTCTTAAAGTAAAATAGCATGAATTAATATTTTCTATAATTAAATTTTATTGATTCTTCTAAATAAACTTTAATTGGATACTTTAAATTAATAAAGGTTTATTTTCTATATTTAGTTAATTAATTTTCTTAAAATTCTACTTAACTTATTGATTCTATTATTGATTCCTAAACTATTCTTTTTGAGCCCATCAGCTTATCCTGGGCCAAACTAGCCTAATAACCTAGCCATCACTACTGGGCCGCACAAGCCATTAGAGCCATCATCATTTTATTTAAATGATTCACTTAAATCTCATTTGCTCAATTAAACTCTTCTTCCACTTCCATTCTTCCCTCTCTGTTTCAAATTCACGCAGAGCCAATAGCTCAGTTCTTCATTCTCAACCTCGCAGAGAAGAAAGACAAACTCCAGAGTTTCTGACCTATTTTGACCGTTCCAACATAACCACCCGATCTCTATCAACCCTTCGATCCTAACCGTTTCCTAACTAATTCCTAACCACCTCAACCACATCGCCTAACCGTCGCTGCCCGTCCAACCGCCGGTCACTGCCCACACAACTGCCTTTCCGTCGCCGCCGCGGCTATATAAGTGACCGTTCTCTCCTCCTTCTCCATCACCAGTCATAGATGGCGAAGCCCTGCTGAAATTCTCCCCATCCGGGCTTTCTTTCGTTAGTTTCGAGCTCCTGGCCATGGCGATCCGTCGGGGCTCCCAGTGAGGATCCTCCCTCGAGCGTAGTAGCACTCCCACCGACGACGACTGCATCCACGACGATTCCTAGCGGCAGTGACGAACACAGCGAGATCGACGACGAGCTCGACGGTCGGCCAATCGATGAGTTCCTTTCTTATTTTTCTTCTTCTTGCTGATTCCTCCTATGGGACAATTGTGATTCTTCAGATGAAATGTTGGCAGCATTTGATTCGAATCTCTAGACGAATTTTCTTGTCTCGTTACGATTCTTGATTGTTGGTGGAGACTCATTGGTGAGTTTTATCGATATTTCTTCAAATTCTGAGCAATTCTCAATACAAATTGAACTCGAATGATTATAATTATTTCCTGCACACTAACTGTTCGACATAATGCTTGACTGGACCTCACGAACAGTTTGGATACGTTCAAGTCGTCGTATCGGACACCCGGAAGCGGACAAGTACATTCTTCAAGGTAATACGTTCTTGCAGGAATTCTTTTAGTGGATAAGTGATGATCGGGTTTCTGAGTCTGAACAACATTCGACCTGAACGAGCGCAGGCCGATACGACTTTCGTGTCCGAGTGACACTGGATGGAGATGGAACTATTAGGACACAACATTGATTATGACTGTGTCATGAGGATGAAGGAACAATTGCATAAGCTAAGTTTCAGTGTCCTTTGTGTGGTTGCTGTGGCTAAATTCAAATATTTTTGACTGTTAGTTAGGTCAGTTTTGATATTATGTGACTCTGTATGAAGTTTGAATAAAGTCAGACTGGGCTAGGTCATAGCTAGGTGTTGGGTTTAGCTTGCTCAGTCTATCACTTCTGAGTGAGTCCTATATTCTCAGTGACTATAGAATTGTGGCCAACTAATTAAGGACAAAGAGGCTTAGCATGGGTTCGACTCTAGCATGGATCAAATAGAGAAACCAGTAAAGGTCTTGTGACAAGGATTAGTTGAGTGTTGGATTAGAAAGGTTGATAAGTACAAGTTCAGTAGCTTTGTTATAATTTAATTAGAACTTTGGATATAGAAAATAGTATACCTTTTAGTATGGTACTAGGAATGTAGCTAATTGCCAGTTTCTTAATTTAGGTGATTTAGGAAGATATTGACAAAACCCTTAAATCAAGGCAAGTACATGTACTCAGTATTACCATCATTGTATGCATTGCACTCACACTGTTCTTGTGTCATTTATTGTATTTTTCTTATCTTTCTTGCGTGCGTTGCTTCTCATGTCGGGTGGGGGACGTTCTAGAAACATGTGATTGACTAATATTGAACAAATATTGCCTGAGAGCATACTCTGTAAGCCTGATGTCCATTTCGTGCGTGACTGATAGCATTGTCGTCATACATGCCTGATTATTGCGTGACTGATAGCATTGTCGTCAGACATGCCTGATTATTGATTGACTGATAGGATATTTTATATGCCTGATTACATATTAGTCCCCACATGTTGATAACGTCCAATTGTACATGTACACATAGCTAGTACATACTTTATATTCACATTACTTCTGTCTTTCAGTTCTATTTGCTATACTGATCCATTGATCTTCCATGGTGAGTTTTATTGAGTTATATTGTACTTTGCTCCTTTTCTGACTGGATCGTTGATTACAGGTGAGATGGATCTTTAGATTGTCATGGCTGGCATTGGAGCTTACTTAAAATTGAGATATCTAGTTTCATGTACAGGAGATTGATTGAGTGTATTTGATTATATGTTGTTATCGTAGCATTTATCTTTTACCGGCTTTGTACTCGGACATTCATGTATAAGTTGTAATAATTGTATAGTGGATTGCTGTGATGGTTAGTATAGATTCCGAGATTAGATGCTGTGATGAGATTATTTGTGTTATTGATGACTAGACGGCTCATTACCGCTGTCAACGACAGTGTAGGCCGGGCATGCATCGGCCCGTACCCGATTATTCGGGAGCGGGGCGTGACAATTGATCCAGCTTCAGTTCTACAAGCATGTTTTTCAACCATAGCAGTTCTGCAACTCCCAGGGCCATAGCTTTATACTCTGCTTCCGTTGTCGATCTGGTCACCACAGAATGTTTCTTACTTCTCGAGAAGACTAGGTTGTCTCCTATGAATAAGCAATATCCTAAGGTAGATCTTCTGTCATCGGCACAGCTAGTCCAGTCAGAATCATAGTAGCCTTCCATGCTCACGTGATTGTTCTTTTTGAATATCAGCCCCTTTCTAGGGGCACCCTTCAAGTACCTCAAAATCTGTTATACTGTATCCATATGACCCTTCCGTGGGTCGTGCATGTAGCGGTTCACCACACTCACTGTAAAGCAGATATTAGGTCGTATGTGGCTCAAATATATCAACTTACACACCAGTCTCTGGTATCTGTCTCGATCAACTGGGTCTCCAACCTCAGCCTCCAACTTGAACCTCTGGTCTATTGACATTGCTGACCCTAACATCCCTATCTCTGTAAGAAGGTCCAGTGCATACTTCCTCTGAGAAAGAACAATCCCCTATGCATCTCGAGCGATCTCTATCCCAAAGAAGTAGCAAAGAAGACAAAGATCCTTCATCTCAAATTCTCTACCAAGCTTCCCCTTGAGTCGGGCGATCTCCTGCTCATCATCTCCTGTGATAATCATGTCGTCCACATACCCCGCAAGCATGGTGATGTGGCCTCCTCTTTGTTTGAAGAATACAGTATGATCAGCATTGATCTGCTGATATTCCATCCCTATCATTGCACTCATGACTCTGTCAAACTACGTCCGAGGAGACTGCTTTAGTCCATAGAGGGACTTCTTCAACCTGTAGACCTTGTTCACTGTCTGGTTGGTGCCAAATCCTGGCGGTATCTTCATGTATACCTCCTCCACCAGATCCACATGAAAAATATATTCTTCACATCCATTTGGTATAGCTTCCATCCACCATTCGCTGCTAAAGAAATCAGGGTCCTGACAGTACTCATATTTGCTACTGGTACAAAGGTCTCATCATAGTCGATGTCGTACGTCTGACTGTATCCTTTTGCCACCAGTCGAGCTTTGTATCGCTCAACCTATCCATCTGGGTTCTGTTTCATAGTAAAGACCCACTTGCATCCGACTGCGCTCTTCCCCTCTGACAGTCTCACCAGCTCCCAAGTATGGTTCTTCTCAAGAGCTTCTAACTCGAGCATTGCCGCTTTTACAGTAATACTATCCAAAGATGCAATAAATGCTCCATGAGAAGAGGAGATGTGGTTTGTCACTACCACATTTTAGCTTGAGGGTATTTTGGTCATTTGTGAATTTGTGAATTTATTTTGATTTATTAAATTGGTGATTGCTAGTTTTGACTTTGACTAGTTGAGACTTTGGAGACTAACCTAGAAGTTGACCCTAGCTATGGGGACTTGGTTAGCATGGTAGGACCCTAGTCTAACTTAAGTCAACCCTACTTAGAATCTAGTTTCAATAGGAGGATTAATGAATAGGTTCATGACTTATGACTTAGGAATTTAATTCCATGACTATTGCAACTTGGCCCAAGGCCCATGCCATGAAACCCTAACCCTAATTTCTTCCTAAGTAGGTCGGCTAACATTGGTAACCCCCCTATATAATCTCTCATTCTTTTGTTCTTTCCTCTTTTGTGTTCATCCCAACTTTAGAAAGGAAAGGTAATTCCTATCTTCCCTAATTCATATTAAATCCATTTTAATTCCTTTTTGATCCAAATCTTTTGCAATAGATTATAATCATCCTCTATTTGATATTCATGGAGAGTGATTTCAGTTTGTGAGCAATTTGGAGGATTTGGCTAGCAACCGGAACCATTTGATTTGGGGCTTTTTTTGGTCATTTGCAACCTATAGGTAAACCTTTCAAATTGTTATTTCATTCTGTTTTCTTTGCATGGTAGCCTAGATCTAGGTGTCCTCTAGCTGTAGTAAAGTTTTGGTGTCAATTACATTTGATTTCGTATCCGTAGGCTGGACGTACCTAACCTAGAACTAGGTTTTCGACGAAATGCCACACTCACTGTTTTGTACTGATTTTTGAAATGTTTTTGAATGGATTTGTAGGTCTTGGGTTCGTCTTTGATTTTGTGTCATTGGTGGGTATTTTCTGTGTCGTGTCGTGTCAGTAAAAGGACACGAACATGCTGTTGCAGAGTATGCGCACTGTCCTGCTACACGGGTAGGTTTTCTCACTGGACATAGCGAATGGACACGCGCCACTTGGCGAGGACCGAGGGTCAGTGACTGACACGTGCCCCCTCTAGTCTCGAGGCGAGTCGTGTCGAATCGGACGCACAATCGTGCCCGCACTGGCCGTTGCCTGCGGTGCGCGCGTGCCACATGCGCTGCTGACACAAGCTCCGTGTCGTGTCTACGTGTCTCGTGGGCACGATTCAGGGTGACACAAACCTAGCCCTATGCTAGGCGTACACGTGTGCACGACCACGTGTCTCCACGTGGCCTGTGTCGTGTGCTAGACATGCGTGCACGCGTGCACGAGGCTGTGTACTAGTGTGTGATCGTGTGGTGATTTTGGTGTCGTGGACACAATTGTGTCCACTTGGTTGGACACAGAGACCATGTTGGGCATGTACACGTATTACACTTTGATTACCAACCCTTAATTGTGAGTTATTGATTGAAATTGGACTTCGAATTAGGTTTCCCCAATTTTACTGATACGTAGTTCACTGTTGTAATTTCTGAGATTTTAACTGTACTCTAAACTGAATTCTAAATGATTAATTTGTAATGTTATTTCATCCACATATGTCTGAGAATTAGTCACATGTTAGGTTTTGATGTTAACAAAGGAAATTGGTTTCAAATTGGTTTTAGGATTGTTTAACTGAACTGAATGTGTACACTGTTAATCGAAAACTGTTTACACATTATTCACTGAACTTTACTGAGCTTTATTACACTGAAATGTGTGTACACCCTATTTTTTTTCCTAACACTCATACACTCTTTACTGATTTGAAACACACACACCTATCTACAAATCTGAGCACATATATGTTTTCCTGAGAACAAATGAGTAGACTGTTTTCACATTGACACTATTTTCCTATTAAACACATAGACTGACCTGGAAACACAACACCCTATCTACTGTCATTCATGCACACACACACTCACACAAATGTTCACACACACACACACACACAAGCATGAGATACATTGCACACTAACTGAGAACCAATGTGATAGTCTAGACACACACACACATGAAAACCTAGTACACTGTTAGCCCACCCACACCCACATGTAAACTGATATGCACCTAGCCTATGTTGTATGCCACACACACAATATTAACACACACCCACATGCCACATTACCCCTATCACTATATATATATATATATATATATATATATATATATATATATATATATATATATATATATATATATATATATATATATATATATATATATGCTTGATAATAATAAGTCGTCGATTCTGGGTAATGGGTACTTGTTCTTCACTTTTGCCGCGTTAAGCTTCCTGTAGTCAATGCAAAATCTGGATGATCCATCTTTCTTTCCCACAAGTACCACTGGTGCTGCCTATGGTGATACGCTAGCTTGGATGAACTTCTTCTCCTTCAATTCCTCTATGTGCTGATAAACCTTGGCCTGTTCTGAATCCGCCATTCTGTAAACCCGATCTGATATCGGTTTAGTTCCTGGTGCCAATTCTATACTGAACTCAATATCTCTAACTGGTGGTAGACCTGGAAGTTCTTCGGGAAATATGTCCAAAAACTCTTCAACTACCTTCGGAATATGAACTTCTTCCATTACCGCTACTACTCCCTGCTCTTGCTGAGTTGCCTCTGATCTGACTAAGGTAAATCTCTTCATGCCTGGAATATCAAAAGATACACTCCCTCTATGACAATCTATTGTCGCATGACTGTCTTTCAGCCAGTCCATGCCTAAGATAATGTCAAAATTTCCAACAGAAAATTCTATCAACCGGGCGGATAAAGAATGCCCGCAAACTACAACGCTACACGCTAAAATAACTCTACTAACCCCTACGAGCCCATTACCAGTGAGTATATTCAACCTCCCTGGCAATGCCTCGAACTCCATTCCTAGTCGTGTCGCAAATCGTGCAGATATAAATGAATGGGATGCTCCCGAATCAAACAATGCTACTGCGGGATATGAGGCGACGAGAATGTTACCTGTCACAACATCTCTCGATGCCAATGCCTCTTCCAAGGACAGAGTGAATGCTTGCCCTCGACCTCCTTGCTGATTTCCATGCTGCGGCCTAGCCTGGTGCTGCTGCTGGCCCCTGCCTTGATGATGCTGGGGTGGTCTATGCTGGTGTTGCTGCATCGGCGGTCCCTGCTGTCGAAACATCTGAGCCTGCGGTACTAACGGACGCTGTGCCAATGGCCTAACTGCCACTGCTGGTCCTCGATACTGGCCTGCCCCTGGTGCTGGCAGAGCAGGAAACTGCTGCCCTGGTCCTCCTGAACTCGAATTCATGGGACATGTGGTAACCCGATGGTCTGGATTTCCACATATCAGACATAGTCCATTCAATGTCCGACACACATCTCTAGTGTGTCCCATCTTCCCACAATAAGTGCAGCCCGTCGGGGGTTGCTGGTTCTTCTTCTGTTGCTGCTGCTGCTGCCTGAGTGGTGCTGGTCCTCGTATCGCCACATTGTGGATACGAACGCCAGTGGATGGTGTTGTTGTTCGGGACGCTGCTCCCCCTCCTCCTTCAATCTGACTGTGGGACCTTTTCTGACCCCCAGTCCTTGTCGCAAGCCTCTGAATGGTGAGCTCATGCCTTCGAATTGCCGTCAATATCTCATCAAAAGTTTGGTAATTGTGCCCCTCTATCAATTGCAAGAGCTCGAGATGAAACCCTTGCTGAAACCTCATGGCCCTATGGCGCTATGTTGCTACCATCTCTGGGGCGAATCTACTCAATCTGTAGAACTCCGCTGCATAAGCATCTACAGTCTTGTCGGCCTGTCTGAGGTTGATAAACTTCTGTTGTAGCTCAAACTGCACCACAACTCCATAGTACTTGGTCTTGAATCTTGCTGTGAAATTGTCCCAAGCCACAGGACGTCTGATGCCTACTTCCTCTGATTCCCACCAATCACGTGCGAGATCCTGAAGTAACAACTTCACTAGATCCACACGTTCTTCTGCCGGTACCTTAGCCGCTGTCAGAATAGCCTCCATATCCTTAAGCCATGCATCTGCTGAGATGGCATCCTCCGTGCCCTCGAAACGGCGGGGGTTGTACTTGTAAAACCTGGCTGATGCTCCTGAATCAGCCCTCACTCCTCTTTCCAAAGCCGTCTGCAATCCTTGGTTGAGCAACACTTTCTGCTCTTGTAGCTGAGTGTGCATGCGCTGCTAGGCCAATATCTGATGTTGCTGAGCAGCCATCATTCCTCTCATGATCTCCAGAAGGGCTGGTGTGTCCACTTCCACAGGAGTAGGTGGAACTATGGGTGGGTTTGGAATATCCGGATACTGCGGTCCAACCGCTGGTTCTACTATCACTTCTTCTTGGATAGTCTCCTGAGGTGAGACTGGCCCTTGTTGCTGACCAACCTGGTCATGTTGCCCATGTTGCCCTTGTTGTTGCTGCCCAGCTCTGACCGATACGGACGAAGTTCCCCTAGGAAAAGGGACAAGAGAATAATCAAACGACCAGACATGAAGGATTAATGAAGTCAAAGGATACCGGAATGTCAAGCAAGAGTTGAGAATAACGAATCAGGAGATCAAGGGGAAACATGTGTGATTGAGACATCCTATAAATCAAAACACCCCAAAAGTCTGAAATCAGACCTGCATGGGCCACCACTAAAACCTTGTCACGCCCCAGAACCAGAATACTGGAGAGCGGGGGAATGACTCAGCCAGCTACGTATTACGGGTAGATGAATACCGTATAATATGATCAATGTTGTCTAACCAGACGAGGGGGTGCATACTACATAAGAGTCTTACTATGGTTATTTCACATCTATTGTCTCAATCATTCAAGCAAGAAACAGTAATAGAGAACATGTAAGATAAAGCAGTAAGGCGTCCCAAACGCTCCGTCAAAATATTCTTGAGATCTGGCTTTACAAAAATAGCCAGATGGTATAGCAAGTATACACAATTGTTATCAGCTGCAGTCTGACTTAATTACAATTATGTAAAAGTAAGTGCAAGACAATCCGACTAACATGTCGGTGCCAAACGGCTAAGTATAAAGTAAATAACAAAACGAGCGGTGAAGTAAGGAACCCACTCGAGTCCTCCTGCAATCATTCCCCTAGTATTGACCATCTTGGAGGTAGAAGTACGCTGGATCCTCGGGAACCGGCTCTAAATCTGGCCATGCAAAACCAGAGAGGTTAGACCTCTAATAGCAAGTACCACAAGGAAGGACGATATGAAGGACATAGTAAGTAAAAGAATAAAATAATAGATCTCTGCTTGCTACTAGGGTTCATATCACATCACGACACTTCAAACCAACCTCCCAACCAAACAAGGACAGAAGTTGGCCCGTCATGTCCTGACATTCTGATCATTCCAGTTAGGTAACAGAGTAGTACAGTACACAAACAAATCATCTTTGAACGGCCAATCAAATTCTACGGCTTGCTATTGTGAGTCCCAAGTTATCTTGGAATAATGCAATAAAGATTCCTCAGTTCTTACTATGTGCGAGCAAGGCTAGTCTATCCAGTTAATCATGTGCGCCATGCATGAATTAGACGAGTCCTAGCAGGACGCCCGTCAATATACAATATACAATAATAATAAAAGCAGATACTGTTCCCTGCCCGTGTGGCAGATTTACAGTATCTGTGGGAACCAGCCGGCCCGTCGGGTACTACTCGTCCCAAGGGGGCTCCCATGTAAGAACTCGGGAATCCATTCTCTCCATGCAATCATTATTTTATTTAACTTAATAGTCCCTACGTTGAGTGAAATCCCATGCCGTGGATCATGGTCATTCAAATGAGTACCTTCGTACGGGGTACGATATGCGTAACTCTACAACGATACCAGTACGGCTAGGTTGCAGGTCTTACATAGCATAATGCAACAATCAAATCTAACCACGGTAATCATGCCTTGACCATAAAGTACACATGCTTCTTTTGTAGAAAAATAAATAAATAAATAATTAAGTAAATAGATTGAAGCCTGCATGTGCATGTATGTCAATATTCGGGATCAGCCAGTCGATTTACAATAGTTCATAACATGAACGTGTCTCATTCATTCATTTTAATAAGACGACTAGCCAGTCTCTTAGTTCCAACTAGGAACGCATGATCAAATTAGTCAAGATAACCATCGTTATAAATGGTGACAAGGCATGAAAGTCAATTAGCATTAAATAGGGTCGAGTCTATAACTCTCAAGGGTCAAGTTCCAGTCTTCCTAGGTATCCATCGATCAATCAAGTCACAGGGCACTAATACCCAATCTTATGTATTAAAATATTAACATGCTAAGATTATCAAGTCCATGCAAAGGCGTAAGGATATAATAGGAGAATTATTATGCAAACATTAAATGAATAAGTTATAAAACACCCAGGTCAGGAAGTCACGCCAACAAGTCTAAGCTAAGTCCAAAAGTCACGCAAGAATCGTGTGTGTAAAAAGTACGCCAAGTCCGGCATGAAGGAGTGAGCGTAAAAGGAGTACACTCTGGTAAGCGTGAGCGTGAAAAGTGAAGCGTGACAAGTGATTCACGCACGCACGCTCAGCGTGAGGGTGAAAAGTCACGCACGCCAAAAGTCACGCACGCAAGCTCAGGAACATGAGCGTGAAAAGTCACGCACGCAGTACAAAGATAGGAGAGTGACTCAAAATTCATGCAGACAATGCGAGCGTGACTGAAAATACATGCACGCAAACGCGAGCGTGACTAAAAATACACGCACGCACACAGTGGACGTAACTCAAAAGTCACGCAGACACGCACAGTATAATCGTAACTCAAAAGTCACGCAGACACGCACAGTGTGAACGTAACTCAAAGTCACGCAGACACGCACAGACATGAGCGTGACTAAAAATACACGCACGCTCATGAGAACGTTAGCGTGACTAAAATACATGCAAACACGTAAAGACGTGTGCGTGACTGGGCTGATGTTTCACGCGAGCACGTAAGAACGTGTGCGTACAACATCTCCCGAACTCGTCCTATGAAGCCTTTGTTCCAGTGCCAGAGAAAATACACGCAAAGTTGGGAGATCAAAAACCCATGACAACCGAGAATAACAAATTAGATCTAGGAGAAACCAGCCACAGAAATCGAAAACGTTAAGAACTAATCTCTCTCAAAATCATGAGAGGAAGGGAATTGAACCACAAAAATGGTTCTCCAAGCAAGAAGCAAGATTGCACTTGCCTTCTCCTGCTGCTGGTAGGTGGTGGAGAGTAATGAGAGGAAGAAGAAGAAGTAATGGTGAGAATGAAGTAATGAGGAGAGAGAAGGAGAAGGATGCTTTAAATAGGAAGGATGGTGGTAGGTGGGAGTTGGGCCGGGTTTGTCCACCACCAATCCGAAACCCAATAAGGTCGAACCAAATAAGCAAGACTAAGAGCAGGAAATAAAAGCAGGAAGAAAATGCAGAAATAAAATTGCAGGAAATAAATTATCATGGAATTTAAAGAGCAGATAATTAATTAACATAAAAATTTTAAAGGAATTTAAATACAGAATAATACATGATAAATACTAAATAAATACTCGTGAGTTGTACATGTATAAAAATACGTATTTCGGGAACGGGAAGTGACATCTGGCCAACCCGACGGAGGAAGCCGTTGACGGAGAAAACGACGTCGACGGGAGTTCAGCCCATGGCGAGGGACTCGACGGGGCGGGTGCTCCGCCCGAGGCGGGGACGTGCATCTCGAGGGGGGTTAGAACGGACGTCCCGAGGAGGCGCGCGACTCAAGAGAGGCGCCATCAGCCGCCGGAGAGGAAACGGGCGAGGTGACGGGCGGGGAAGGAAAGGGTGGGGCGGTGAGGGGGGCCCTCCAGCATGCGCCGGAGGGAACGTCGGAGGCCGGAGCACTGGGGGAGAGTGGCGCGGGGAGGAGACGCCCCAGGAACCGCCGAAGGGCGGAGAGGAGGGGGTGGGGCCGCCGACGACGAGGCCGGCGACAAGGGGAACGCCGGCGCTGGGGGGGAAGTGAAGGGGGGCCAGCCCAGGGCTGCTGAGGGGCTCGGCAGGGGAGAGGGAGGACGTGGCCGAGTTTGGCCACCGGAGGGAGAGGATAGGCGGGCGGGTAGGCTCAGCCGCGGGGAGGAGGAAAGACTTGGCCGAGTTCATATTATATATATATATATATATATATATATATAAAATATATATATATATATTATATTTTATATATAAAATATATAAAATATAATATATATATATATATATTTTATATATATATATATATATATATATATATATATATATATATATATATATATATATATATATATATATATATATATATATATATATATATATATTTATATAAAATATATAATATTGCGCCCAGTCCAAACACCGACCATCTCTTAAAGATGTCAGTAAGGATGCATTTAAACCTTGAAGTGTTAAAGGTTTTAATGCTACTTGTATTAGTCCAATATGAATAAAATTATATTTATCTCTGTAATTAGAGATATCATCTTCAGATAATAACTTGATTATTTGTTCATTATCTGAGACTTGCACTGTTTTCTAATTATCCCCCATCAGAAATATGTCCTGTGAAATGCTCTAATATATTATATATTAGAGTGTAAACAGCATCAGATTTCTGTTGTCCATCTTCTGTCTTGGTGACATTTATTATTTCCATTCGTTGATCATTAGTCAGGCAATGATCCCACCATCCTCGTAGGATACCTGTAAATCCACTAGCGACAAATAAGGCAATTTGTCGATCATTATTACCAGCGGCTTTAGCAACATTGGAGTACATCAATATTCGATGTAACTGATCATGTATTTGCTTATCAGAAAGACCATCTATGTTCCATTCATAGATTTCTCCAGCACAGTAATGATTCTGAATTATAGAATCATTCTCCTCATACAAAACATCTATTGGAGAAGGTCTTTTATAATAATATTTAATTAAATTGGGTTTGTCATATTTGACGTATTAACTCTTTCTCGATTCATATCTTTCTGAACCGCTTCTAAAGAGTTTTGAACTGAATTAAAAGAATTATACATTTCCTCTAATTCAATAGGATTAACTTGTTCATCCTGAGTAGAACAAGTTTCCCTAGAGTCCGATTCAGACTCTTGACCATTCTGGGTCGAGGATTCTCCTTGTAGCACATTAAGGTGCTTAGGTATATCCTTAGCCTTATTAGGATCATAATTCAGAAATTCCTCTTTAAGACGTTCGTACTCCAATTCTTCTTCAGAGAGTACATTAACGCTTTGATTTCTGAATTGTTCGACTAATTCTCTCAGATCTTCTTTAGTAAATTCTGATTTAGATCTAAATTTTTAGTCGGTAACCTCCATTGGAGGTCTTATTGGAATCCTACTTGTTTCAATTTTGGGTTTGACAATAGGACTCTTATGAAGTTCCACTCCTTTCAATGAATTAAATTTATCATTTAATTTCTAAATATTCTCCTCTATTCGGGTCAATTGTTTACCCATAACTTGAATAAAGGTATTAGTATAATTATTTTGCAGTATTATTTTCTGCAACTCCTTTATTGTGGCTTTCTCATGTTCTATAGCCTTGTAGAATGAATTGGCCTCAATATTAGTATTGAATGGAGCAGATATTTTAAGAGATTCATTAGGAGGATATAATAATTTTATTTTCTGTCCTCCTTTAGTGGTCCAAATCTTAAATTGCTCCTCTATGACATTTATATGTCTTATTCTACCACTAAGATATTCTTCAAGGAACCAATCTCGGAACCATCGCACCTTCTGCATATTTGGAAGGTCTTCTTCATACATTTTTCTATATTCTCTACGCTGATGAACTTTAAATTGATGTTGAAACCATTCTCTAAATTCTCTATTTTCTTCGCTGTAATATTCTTTATTAAAGCATTCAATCATAGCTGGTCAAAGTCTATAATCCATTAAAAATTAAATTCTATTTCCGACATTGTCGGCTCCCTATCTAATTTAGATGACTGAGAATCTGATTTAGAAGCATATATTGGGTGAATAACATTAGATTCATTTATTTGAATCTTTTTTATTTTATTTTCTTCTATATTAGAAGATTCGCTTTCTGATTGCTTATCTGAGATAGATTTCTCAGTTATGAATCTCCTGGAACTTGATGTGGATATTCTGGCTTTTATTTGTGGAGTGAATCTAACTTCCACATCGCCATCCGGGGTCTGAATTATTTGATCTATTTCCAAATCCATTATGGGTTTCGAAGGCACTACCAGAATAAGTCGTTTTAGCGACGCCTAAGGACGTCGCTAAAACAACAATTTTCGTCGCTAAAAATATTTAGCGACGAAATTACCGACGTTTTGTGATAGTCGCTGAAATGTAAGTCGCTAATCTTCTAAACGTCGGCAAACGTCGCTATTACCGACGTTTGTCGACGTATGTTTTCATCGGTAAATTGCCGACGTCTACCGTCGTGACGTCGGTAGATTAGCGACGTATTACTACATGTCGCTACGCGTCGGTAAATTATCGACGGATTTCCGACGAATCGTCGGTGGTTTAGTGACATGTTCAAAGTCGGTAAAAGTCGGTAAATCCTGGGAATTCCTAGGATGATTACCGACGTTTACCGACGTTTTTCGACATATAATGACGTTGCTAAAACGTCGGTACCCTGGATAATATCGCATATTTACCGACGTTTACCGACGTAAATGTACGTCGGTGGCCATCGGTAAACGTCGCTAAGTCTGCAAAAAAAAAAATACAGAATGTCCATTTCTCCCTGCAGTTTAAAAAAGATAACCATTTTTCACTGTAGAATAGGATCCAAACAATCACAGAATGTCCATTTCTCGCTGTACACAGGTTTCAGTCCCTATAACCACGTCTACAACAATCACACAATGTCCAGTTCTCAGAATGTCCATTTCTTACTGAACACAGATTTCAGTCCCTATAACCAAGTTTACAACAATCACACAACAACTAACCAAATAACCAAATAACCAAATATCTAAATAACCAACAAATAACCAAATATCCAAATAACCAAATATCCAAATAACCACATATCTACACAACCAACAAATATCCAAGTCACAAACAAAGAATGAAACAAACACAAAGAAACAGTCCTAACTAGGACTACTAGGAATCTGGTGCAGAAGGGACACCGTCGCGACGAAGGGATAAGAATAACTCATACTCCTCAAGTGAAATCGATACCGATGGAGGCAGTGACGTCGGTGGAGTCGGTGTCGAAGAAGAAGGCGGTGGAGGCGGCGGAGTCGATGACGATGAAGGCGCACCCGGAAGACCAGCACGCTCCAACGCTGTAAGTCGCTGGTGGTATGCATCCATGATAGATAACATTCTATCACTGCTCTGGACCATCGACTCCTGCGCCAATCTCATCCTCTCGGCCATGGTCACATGTCCTGTATGCAGCTCCGTCACCGTGCGCTCTAACCCTCCAACGGTGCGCTCTGTCCTCTCAGTCGTCTCCCTGAGGTCCATAATGCCGCGGTCGAGTGCATCCAATCATGCTAGCAGCGTAGGATCCTCCGTAGGGTGCTGAGACTGCTCCTCGATCCGTCGTAGCAGGTCGTCACGGAGAGACTCCATCATCTGGCGGACCCGGGCAGACTCCTGGGACGGCTGTGGACCATTCACACTAGCAGGAGATGTCCTAGAGTACTGGGTCGCAACTAGGGCGCCATAGGATCCCGTACCGTAGTACGTACCCCTACGGAGTCCCCCAGCGGCAGCAATCCACAGCTCGTCCTCCGACAGAGCTTGAGTGAGCTTGAGCAGACGATTCAACCACCACTTCCTTATTGCTTTCCGAGAAAGATTCATCGAAGGCGACCCAGGAATAGTGAAGATGATGGAAAATAGAGGACAACTGTGCGGCAGAGGAATAAAGGCAGAATTGATAAAGACAACCACAAATAGCGATAATAGTGAAAGTGGGGCCTACAATCCAGAATCAGGCCAAATTCAAGATAAGAAGGAATCTCCTTTAACAAAGCAAAAGGAGATGTGACATAAATTTGAAGAGACACGTAGGTGCCCAATACACTACGTGTAACTTTAAAAATTTGCTCGAGGCGGTTCTTCTGGACAAATGGCTTGCAATAACCGGATGCTGTCGGTTTGCTTCGAGTGTGTTTGTATTATAAATAGAGGCCTCTTGTCTCATTTGTGGGTGTGCTAAATTTTCTACTTTCTTCTGTAAGAGAGTGTGCTTGTGTGTGCTTCTGTATTACTATATATATATATATATATATATATATATATATATATATATTTATATATATATATATATATATATATATATATATATATATATTATATTTTATATATTTTATATATAATATATATATATATATATATATATATATATATATATATATATATATATATATATATATATATATATATATATATATATATATATATATATATATATATATATATATATATATATATATATATATATATATATATTTATATATATATAAAAAAATATATATATATATATATATATTTTATATATATATATATATATATATATATATATATATATATATATTATATATATTTTTATATATGTTATATATATATATTTATATATATATATATATATATATATATATATATATATATATATATGCTATGATGATTGTAGTATATATATAATATGTTAGGTATTGTATATTCATGATGCTTTGGTTTAGCTATGTGCTTTGATTTGCTATGTGCTTATGTTAGCACTGTGACTTATAGGCTTTGTGTAAGTTAGCTATTGTAACCCCACTTTTCCAATTTTATTAATTTTAGAAAATTTCTAATATTTTTGAATAAATTATATTCAAGTTTTGTTTTATTATTTATAATTCATGGATATATTTTTGAAAAGGTTTTTCTTAAATATCATGGTTAGCTAACTAACCAACTAGGAATAACTAATCCTGGAGTGCTCCCCAAGATTCTAACAAACTTTCTAACAACCATAACAACTTTCTAACTAATTTTTGGGGATAATATGCAATTAAGCATTTGTCATGTGGATTAATTGCAAATAATCCATTTCCCTTTCATTTACTATTTATGCTCAGGGAAGAGAGAGAATGAGCTCAAAAGCTCATTTCAGTACTCACAGAGTATCAAGCTCTTTTCTTCCAAATCGTCTTCCCTAAACATTTCACCTAACCCTAACCCTAAATAGCTCCGGCGAGTCCTACGGCGATGATGATGGTGATGGTGGTGCGGCGCTTCCACGCTCACTGCAACGGCTAGGGTCCGGCCCTCTACATCGAGCGACGCCTTCACTCCCTTGGCAATGCGTGATCAATTTCGACGATCACTCGACCACGAACTCCGTTGACAATTGAGACTCGTCCTCGTCTCTACGAGTCTCATCTTCTAACGACTGAAGCAGTAGTAGCGGCGGGCCACTTCGACGACAAATTTTCGACGGTGAGTTTCCGCGGCGGCGAGGACTCGACTTCTTCCTCGGCGAGTTTGTTCTTCCAGCGTCAGCGACAAAGTGAGTCCACCCGACCTTCCTCTCTCTTTCTTTTGATTGTTCAATCTTGAATAGCTTTATTCATTCTTGATCTGATTTTGTATTAGACAGGTTCATTCTCTGGATCTACCGGATCGATCGGAGCCTTGTCTTGATCAGAAATTTGTGCTTGACCTGGTAATTCACTAGCTCAGTTTCCTTGTCATGAGCTCATTGATTTACTTTCCATTCTAATTCAATGATTTGCTGAATCTGGACAGAACCTTGGGCGATTGTGATTTGAGTTCGAGATCGAAATTCCTGATTGAACTACTCAACGAGGAGGCTGACTCGTGTCTGATCGAAGAACTGAGTCGGACTTTGTGGACGTGTCCTTATGTTAGATTGATTTCTCTCCTTCAAGTAATGAGCTATCTTCCCTTTGATTGAAGTTTCATATCGAATTTGATATGAGTAGCGTTGGTCAGGATCGATAGAGTTGGGTGTGGCGTGTCCAAGTGTTGCATGTCAGGATGTTGTTGTGTGCGTGTGCCAGACCTGTAGCCGTGTCCCATTGTCGATCGTGTCCTGGTGTGTGGTTCGTGTCCTGCTACGTTCACTTCAAATTGGTGTGTGTGCTCGATTAATGGGTCGCATACAGAACTCTCTCGAGTTGGAGCAATGAAGAATTTTCCTCTTCTTATTTTTGAGTTCATTTGAGTTGTATAATCTTTCAGTGATTTGTATATTCCTTCAGTTGTTTTGTATAATTCCGTTCTAACTTTCAAGTTATCGTTGGATGTTCAAACATTTATTTTGTGTTGGTCTGTATAACTCGACAGGTTCAGGGGTTGGACCCTGGGATTTGTTGAACTAAGTTTATGTGTAGGATTTCTTGGAGCAATTGTATTTCAAAATTTGAATCCTACAATACTTGGAACCTCATGGTTGTGTAGGAGATTGTGTTAGGCTTACAACTGTGCAGTGGCGGGTTGGCAGTGACTATAGGTTTTTGGTCAAGCCTAATGAGCTGAACCTTATTTTGATATGTCAATAAGTTGGAACTTAACCTTCTGTTACCTTTAATTTAGGTAGCCAGCAAGTTAATTGGAGCAAAGCCTATTAGGCTTAATATTAGGTACAGTATTAAGCTTAGTGACACTCTATTAACTATATATCATATTAGTTGTTAGAGGACACTCTAACTAAACTATAATAGGGATGTTGAGTTAATGTGGCTATTTGTGGACAACAGGCCATACATTTTTAGTAAGTAAATGGTAGCATCAGTTTTAGAAACACCAATGTTCCTTTTAGTGGACAAGCTAACTATGTGATTATGGAGCACTAATACTCCAGTATAGTTTTATAGAAAACATTTATTTATATACTTTGCTTGGAAGGAGTATAGTAGTATAATTAGTGGTCCTGTGAATGAGTTAGCCTAGTTGGTATATGGATAGCTAGCAATGCTAGTGAGCTTAAGTTATTTAAGTTTAAATCCCAATTTATTATCAGGAGGACATACAGAGATTCTTCCCATTCCTGATCAGCCTTGTAGAAGCATAGAATTTCAGGCGCATTTATAGGCCAGAATTCCTATGCGCTTAATACTATGCGACTAGACTCAAACATGCACCAGGGAGTTCAAACAAAGTACTTGGCACAGCAAAGGACAGCAAAAGTATATACATCAAAAGAAGGCTTTTATTTCATATGAAAGTCTATTACATGTCTAAAAAAAGAGGCTTTACAAAGGATAACTTCTATATAAAAAAGGATCTTAAAGCTACAGCCAGGAGCATAAACTGCCATACGCCCCATGCCAGGCGCATCATCCGTCAGGCCCACCACTCTGATGTCTCATCTAGGCGCATCGTCTCGTCATTATGGCACAAGCGCATCAGAACCAATCAGCCCTTGTCTACCAGGAGGAGGAGATCTCCTAGCCTGACAAAGATCGCGGCACGACGCCCGGTCTTCGGAAGCAACAGGCACACTCAGCAGCCTGTGGAGCTTCAAGCATAACGAAAGACGGAGCACGGTTGCCCCGATATTTGGATGCAACAGGCACCATCGGCCTGCGTCAGGACTCAACGATCCCGATATTTGGATGCAACAGACACTATCACGGAAGCTCAGAGCGACGAAAAGACTGGGGCAGCGCATCTTCACCCTCGGGAAGAGCTCGTCATCAAGACTTCTACAAAAACTGAGTTCGATAGTTCGCCAAGGTGGAGCTCCGGCCAAGTTCATCTTCATGTCAAAATAAAGAATGGAAGCAAAGCTTTCCTTCATGCGACTATTTATAAGCACTGGCAGCCTACACCCGAGTGCCAAATGGCCAACTTTTCAAATTCTATGCAATGAATCTGCATTAATAGCAAATGAATCTGTCTCCTTGTATTTAGCTAAATTAAAACCTCGAAGAACTCAACTGATGGGCCAAAGTGGATGTGATACCTGGATGATGCACCATCAACATCATGCGCTCCTCGGGGATGCGTCCAAATGGGCCAGAGACCCATGCATCCAAAGGGGAACTAACCGATGCACCCTCTTCAAACTGATCACCATCAAGCATTTAATGCTGAATGACGAAGGCGGTAACGCATTCCAAGAGCCGTCCAATCAGCAGCCCTTTGCAGAAAATGAAGAGCCACTGATATCAGCACCATCATTACACCTTGGGTCGGAAACAACTGCCACGTGGCCGATCTATCATTCGTATGCGCCTCGTAGCCATGCGCCCCAGTGGTCATACGCCTCCTCAGCTTACGTCTGATCTCAAGCAATATAAGACTATGCTCTGCATGCGCCTCAAAAGCCATGCGCCTGGACTTGCTCATGACCCCTAAAAGTTATGAGACCAAGTCGCCTCCCCTGTGCCTGATCCTAGGCGTACCCTGATGCGAAGCTCTGCATGCATCTCAAAAGCCATGCGCCCAGACTTGTCTATGATGCCTAAAAATCATAGGACTAAGCTGCATCCATGCGCCCGATCCTAGGCGCACCCCGATAGATCAATCTTCTCCAAAACCGAGATCGTTGAACCACAGGCATACGCCACGCGTCCTTTGACTCTGTTATATTCAAAGAATGGGTGCTAACCATCCAAGATCTCAGCAACAACCAAATCTCAGCAATTGCCACGTGTTAGCTCAGCCACAGCCCAACGAAGCAGTTTGAACAGATTCCAGTACAACTCGGGGCACATCGTCCATGCGCCCCCGCCAGCATCAACCACGTGGCGTTCCTACGTCCAGGCGCATCCGACATATGCACGTATGAGCAGCCAGCCTACTATCTATAAATAGAAGGATCACTCCTTCATGACAGACGGACACATACAGACAGAGAAAGAGATATATACAGACAGACTGTTATATCCACATACAGAGGCCAGAAGAGACACTTAACGTCTACTTCTCCACGTAATGCTCCGGCATCCAGAGCAACCCAGACCTTCAGAGAGTTCAAGATCGTCATCAGATCGTCAACGGAGTGAACGTATTACCACTCGCTCTATCGACACAGTGCCCAAATAAAAACAAAAGTGTACTCCTAGGACTACGTCTAAGTCCTACATTGTACTCTGTTCTGTTTGTAATTAAAAACATCATTTTCAAATAGTTTTAATGGCAAACAAGCTGGTGACTCTGCTGGGGACCTCTTTCTCCTCCAACGAGAAAGTTATGTCACAATCTGACGACATCAAACTCGGCTCCTCCTACAAAACATATGTGGTGCGCCTCAATCAACAGGCGTATGAGGAGTTTATCTCTGAAGGCAGTGTGAGTCCTTCGAAGCGACTGCCAAAGCTGAAGAAGACTTGCCCAGTCTGGGTGCGCAAGGCCGATGCGCCTTGCACCATCACTGAAGGAGATGCGCCACCGCAGCTGGCCCTTCCTGCTGACGCTCTCAACAACAAGGATGCGCCTACTGGTGTCGTGCATCTATCTGGAAAATATAGTGTTGACTGCATTCTCCAACCGTCTTCTTCCCAGCCGAAGAAGATGTACCAACGGAGCAGAAGTGCAACCAATCTCCAGCGTATGAGCTCTGGTGCGCAGAAGAGAACGTATATCTTCAACAGACTCACTCGCTGTCATAGCGAGGCACAATTGGATTCTGAGTACTATACACCTTCGTGGGCTAGTACAAAGAAATCTCAAGCAGCACAGGCCATACGCTACGAATATGCTACCCCAACAGCAAACCAGAAGCATGCGTTCAAAATCATGTACGCTGCTGATGGTAAGCTGTACAGAGTCGACTCGAGCGCATCTGTGCCAGAAATAGGCCGACTCTCAAAGTCCCTGTCCCGCTTGGGCGTATCTACTGCATATCAAACCAAGTCTGACTGGGCAACTGCGATGTTGAGTCCACGTGCCCACTTGGGTGATGCGCATGAAGTGGAATCAAGTTGCCATAAATGTTATTCCTCTACCAATGATCTGGGCGTATCTCATGCGTGTGAACCAGATCAGGGGGTACAACATTCACATGACTACCCCGGTGCTTGGCCTTGCTATGCGCCTGATGGGGGGTGTTAAAGTGAAAATCTTCCATCATGATTTGTGTAATGTGATTAGTCACAAACGTAGATCAGGAGAGCTGACCAATAAGCACAATGTGCCCCTCGCGGGGAACACCTGTGCTATGGTCACTATCAACTTCTGTTGTTGCAAAACAGTGGCTCCACCACAGGCAGTCCGTGTTTCAGCGACTACAATCTATGGCACCTATCAGACGTCGCCTCGAAAAGAAAGTACTAATTGAAGACAAAGCGGAGCCCAAGATCGCTCCCTGTCATGTTGCCTCCAATTCCCACTTATCCGTGAGAAAGACAACCACCAACTCCTCAGCCTCTGCATCTAAGAGTCAGCTGAGGAAGAGCAAAACAATGGTCCCGTACCCAAGGGTGTATAAACGCACCCGAGCAAGGAGC
Source organism: Iris pallida (assembly GCA_029216955.1). Taxonomy (NCBI): domain Eukaryota; kingdom Viridiplantae; phylum Streptophyta; class Magnoliopsida; order Asparagales; family Iridaceae; genus Iris; species Iris pallida. Next base: position 6,417,265 of record JANAVB010034619.1, read on the forward strand.
AAGGCCTTGGCAGAAGCAATTGCCAGGGGTAGTCAAGCCTCTGACAACCCTCTCCTCGAAGACGAAGAAGTACTTCGACAAATCGACCCTGACGTTGCTAGGGATAGCCAACACGAGGCCTCAAAAGAAGAAGCCCCTCTACAGGAAGCGAGGTCGAAAGCGAAGCCTCGACCGATCCATCCACTTCTACCTATGTCATGACAGCATACATGGCAGGGGTGGTGATGAAGGAGAATCAGACGCTCCAGCGCTAGACATCATGCAGCACATAGACACTCTTGAGGGGAGTCTCAAAACCCTCTCGGCCTCCATGCAGATTCTAACCCAAGCGGTGTTCGACATTCAAACCCCTCTGGCAAAGGCACCTGTCTCCACCAACCCCGATCTAGAGGCCAACGGCGAATCAATATACCCCCTCAACAGGTATCTTTAAGGGCGGAGCACCACACTACACTGCAAGCGTCAGCCCCTTCCAATATCCAGCTTCAGGCTGTACCGCCTTCACCTGCTCCCAGCTTGACAGAAGACTTGGTCGAGATGGTCAAAGACATGCGTGAGTGTTTTGAGGCCCGAAGTCGACAGGAGGATCGCCAGAAGATGGGACTCCCGCAACCTTACCCCCTCGAATGGAACAAAGTAGCTTTTTCTTCCAAGTATAAACTGCAAACACTGACACTATACGATGGGAAGGATTCTCCTCGTCGGTACCTGACCAACTTTTAGTCTCAAACGGGGCATATCCCAAAAGAAGATGCCTTACACACAAGCATGTTTGTCGGGGCTTTGACGGGATCTGCCTACGACTGGTACTGCAGTCTCCCTGACAACTTCATATCATCCTTCGATGACTTGACACGCCTCTTCCTTGATCGATTCTACGACGGAGGGAGAGACATGACCATGTCGTCTCTCATAGAAGTGCGTCAGACTGAGAATGACATCGTTCAAGTCTTCATCGAACGATTCCGACAAGCATGTCTAAATTTGCCTTCGGGCATGCCGGAACATGCACTCATCGGGACATGCAGCACGAACATGCTCCCTGCAATCAAGCTCTGGCTCAACTCCACTCCCCCGCCTGATTGGAGCACATTGATCATTGAAGCCGAAGCTACTGAAAAGAAGGCACATAATGCTCGCCTTCTGGGGGTTAACTTTTCCACCTTCGACGACAAAGAGAAACGGCATGCGACCAGCAGTAACACCCGCAAAGCGAAAGGGAAGCTGGCATTGACTGTAAATACATCTAACAGCACGCAAGGCCCTGCCCAGAGGCCTCCTACCGCACTACGACCGAAGATGGTCTACTCTTTCCACGATGAGGATACCTTACAGCTCTTCGAGATGCTAAAGTAGGGCAACAAAATCAAGTTTTCTGATCTCAAGCGTTCTGACGAAGTAGGCAGAGTCGGCGACCCGAGGTATTGTCACTACCATCGGTTCGTTGGACATCCAACTAAAGATAGCTACATCCTCAAAGACTACATACAGCACATGATCAATGCGAACGTCATCTCAGTCGATTACGAGGAGAAGACAGTCTCGGCCAACATGGTGTCGCTCCAGTTCGGCACCTTACCGCCTACCACATCTCAAGATGGCGTCGTCCCCATCCCAAAGGCGACAATAGAAGTAGTCAACCTTCCACCAACCCACGACAACATGGGTGGGCTGACACCACTCACAACATCCAAGGGAGAGATCATGTGGGTTCACCCAGATCTCGTTCCAAAGCTGACTCAACCGGGGGTACCCTCTACCTCCAAAAGCAAAGGCAAGAAGACCAAGTCTTGCCGAATGGTGACTTCCTCCCTTGAGGCAGCACTGCCCATACAAACGCATTCACAGCAGAACGCCCAACTAGAGGAGGCTCCGCCTGAAGTGATGCCTCCTATCATCACCACAGTTGTCCAAGAAGAAGGTTCATCCCAACCTCCTGCAGCTGATAAACAAAAGCAGAAGGAGGCCCGCTTCGACAGGCCTCTTCAAAAAGACAACACTTCGGGGTTAGCCAAGCCCTACAACTTCGATATACTGACACAACTGGCCAGTACTTCAGCACGGCTTTCCCTATTCAAGCTCCTCTGCCTATCCAAAGATACTTAGGAGGCTCTCTGCGAAGCCCTGAAGGATGCCGAGTCTTTCATCAGTCAGGTCAAACAGCCTGACTACGATCCTACAGCATGTCCGTACTGCCATAATATGGGGTTGATCATCCCCAACATCACATTCACTCAACAGAATATGTTGCTCAAGAACAACAGGCACAACAGATCCCTGCATTACACAGGGTATGTCGGTGCCATCAAGGTAGATCAAATACAGATCGACCCTGGGTCTTCTCTCAGCATCATACCCCGAACTCTACTTCAGATGTTGGGGATCCTGATGCATCGCCTGACAGCATCTTACACTACCATCAGTGGCTTCAATGCCAGTAAGAGTGAGCCGGTGGGGGAAGATCCGATTGAAGTGTCATATCGGTAATCTCAAGACCGAGGTGACTTGCTATGTTATGGACGCAGACGTCAAGTACAACATCCTGTTGGGATGGTCATAGATACATGAATACATGGTGGTGTAGGAGCGTAAAAAAGTACTTCAAAAGACCAAGTCAAAGAAATTAAGAACTTTACGTAATTCAAACTGAGTCAAACTCAGACTCTACGCGAGCTATTCTCTACGCAAGCTATTCTCTACGCGAGAAGTTTTTACGCGAGAGTTATCATCCACTTTTTTGCGTGGACGACAGACTGTCAGGCCACATTTAATGCGAGTGATTTGATCTGACAGAATGATTTTCTGACAGCAGTACACAGAAGCCGAGGAGATCTTTTCACCAAATTCAATGCTTGTCGTTTAGTGTGCAAATGGGCTACTTTACGCTCAATAAACTACTTCTTTTACGTACGATAGCTATTTCGAGCTTTTACGCTCAAGGCTATTGTGTGCGTAAAGTTTATTTGAGCTAATTTTACGCTCAAGGCTATTTTTAGCCACTTTACGCTGGTAGTTTATTTTGGGCTATTTTTACGCCCAGTCTGCTACTTTACGCAGGGAGTATGTTTTGGGTCATTTTTACGCCCGAGCTTTTCTGACTACATGAGAACGTGGTTTACTTACGTGGCTTTCATGCCACACTTATCGAGGAACGTGTGTACGTGCTCTCCCCATTTTGTTGAAGTAGTGGGACACGTGTCACTATGCATAGAGATCAAAACTCTACATGGGACACGTGTCAACATGCGTAGAGGATGATTTTACATCGTGGGTGACAGTTACTCGTGTAGAGACCCGTTTTTGTTGCTTTTTACACACAAAGGGTCTAGTCTATAAATAGACTTATTTTCAACACAGACAGGATCAAGAGATCAATATAGAGACAGGAGAGGAGATTCTGAGAAAACTTATACTTTCAGAGTGATATTCCCAGAAGCATTTCATTAACATTTTCTCAAGAACAGGGTGAAGCAAAGCAAGAAAGCATCCGACTGTGCCATCAGTGCCGTTGATCGATACCTTTTCGATGACTTAGTTCTTTCGATTGTTCGTCTTCTTCAAGCAATTTTCTTCATCATCATCATATGGTCCAAAGAACAAAGTGATCGCTCTCAGATCAGACTTCCATAGCAATACTTCCCAGAACAATTTGTACTTCTGTACTTTTTCTCATTTTCTTTCAAAAGCCAATTTTTAGGCATTTTGTTAAGTGAAACAAAATGGCGACTCTGCTGGGGACGACCTTCTCCTCTGACAAGAAGGCAATTGCTCAATATGATGATGTCTCGGTCGGATCGACAAAGAAGACTCTGGTTATGCACTTCGACCAGACTGCCTACGAAGAAATGCTCCAAACTGGGGGTAGTACTCGCTGCTCCAATGTTCAGAAATTACGGAAGGTGCAAAAAGTTTGGATTCCTAAGTCCAAACTATCCTCGGATCTCCCTGTTGTCTCTGAAGCCAAAGGAATCCTTCCTACTCCTGTTGTGAAGACTCCCGTCGGTGACGTAGCAGTCTCTACTTTAGTGATGCGCCCTGAGCGTAAACATCAGTCTCCCGTCGGTGACGTGGTAGACTCTCAAGTTTTACGCTCTGCGCGTAAAAATCAAGTTTTACGCTCTGCGCGTAAAAATTAAATTTTACGCTCTGTACGTAAAAACCAGTCTCCCGTCTATGACGTGGTAGACTCTAAAGCTTTACGCTCTGTGCGTAAGAATATGTCTCCCATCTGTGACGTGGTAGACACACAAAATTTATGCTCTACGCATAAAGGAAAATCTTCCGTCTGTGACGTGGCAGATACTCATGTTTTGCGCTCTACGCGTAAAGGTAAATCTCCTGTCTGTGACAGCGTAGATAAAGTTTACAATGATGCCTTTGCATCTAAAAAGAATTTACCTGTACGCATGCAGCATAAAAACATTGTTGGTAAAATTTCAGTTCTCCACCAACAGCCTTCTTACACTGCTTTACGCAAGGTACGTACCAAACCTACAAATTATGCGTAATGCTGATGGAGTCCTTTGTGCACAAAATCTCAGGATTTATGCACGCAACTCCAAGCGCGTAAAAATGTACAGTTTGGTTCTGCTAATACAGCGAGTAATCTTCTTTATACACAAAGGAATAAACGTTTCTCTACCCCAAATGTAATAAAGAAGACTACTCCCTCTACTTCTTCTGATTTACGCGAGTTGCTAGTACAAAAGCGTAAAAATAGACAATCTCCTGTGACATTCCCCCAAGAAAATTATCATTGTGAGTGTCACCAGATTGTAATCAAATGTTGCTATTCGGCTTCGAAACGGTCAGTTTTTGACCGATTAAGTTATAATGAGCTTCAGCAACAAGTTGATGACCAAGAACATGAGTTGTTATATGCGTCAGTCAATATGGCATCTCATACCAACAGAGGATGACGTCAAGACGCAACTCGTCCCAGACTCCTGGTCAATAACAGTTCAACCGACTTCTTGATTCCTTTGAAGGGGTATATCAGAATACTCGATCAAGAAGTCAAAGACAGTTGTAGACTTCTGATTCAGAAGCTGGGGGTACCCAGTCTTTGGAGTTCGAAACCGATAGCGTTGATTCATACTTCTATACCAATCCCTCTGTATCTTCAAGGGAGGTTGAATCATATGCTATCGGAGATGAACCGGAGAAATTATCTGCTAATACAGAACAACGTCTCTCTGCCGTTGAGCAATCAGTAAAGGACATGCTTACCATGATGCAAAGCATGCACTAAATAATAATGACTCAGCAAACTGCTCAGCCGGCAGTAGTAACACCGGTGCAGGTGGCAGCACAAACTCAAGATAGTTAAGGGGTTGATATACCTTTGAATAATCAAGAGCCTGCTGTCAATCAAAATTCTTCATCTCCAGATCCTATCGTTCCAGAAGATGTACCACCTCCGGTAGGGGTCACGGTACATCCAACAACTATTCAATCAAATGTTCTTCCTCAAACCAGTGAAGCTATTCAAGAAGTGCGTGAGCTAAAAGCACATTTTGAAGTTCTGAAGCCCAAGGATCAACTCCAGAGGTTAGGGATTAAGCAACCTTATCCTCCTCATTGGAATGATGTGCGCTTTCCTCCAAAGTTCAAGCCACAATCCATGGTATTATTTGATGGAAAGGCATCTCCTAGTCAATATATCAATTACTTTGATATTATGACTGTACATTTGCAGAAGAATGATGCTCTTCTTACCCGAGTTTTCATCGGGTGTTTGACGGGTTCAGCTTACGACTGTTATCGCAGTCTACCCGACAATTGTATTTCGTCTTTTGACGAATTTAAAGCAATATTTCTCTCCCATTTCTATGAGAGAGGAATGGACATAAATATGTCCTCCCTAATAGAAATCAAGCAAAAGGAGAAAGAAGATACCCGAACGTTCATTGAACGCTTCCGACAGGCAACTTTGAAGATGCCTCCGGGTATGCCAGATTCAGCATTGATTGATACATGCAAAATGAATCTGCGACCATCTATTGCTGTCTTTACGGGCTCTCAATTCACAGATTGGGTCTTGTTCATTATAGCAGCAGTTTCAGCCGAGACCAATGGCAGGTTGGCTCGTGAACACGGGATGATCTTTGCCTCAGAGGACAAAGGAAAGAAAGGCTCTTCTGGTAATAATTCTGGCAAAATCGTAATGGGGAAGGAAAGAAAACCCTAGTGGTTAATCTTTCAAAACCCAAAACGATGCCAAATAATCAGGAATCTTCCAAGCCAAAAGAAAAATACTCTTTCGATGACAGTTATATCCCAGGGATATTCTAATGTCTGGTAAAGAGTAGAAAATTCCAGAGCTGAAAAGACCTAATGAGGTGAATCTAACCGACAATCCCAAGTATTGTATCTATCACAGATATATAAATCATCCTACCAAGGCTTGCTATGTCTTGAAGAAGAAAATCCAGGAGCTGATAAATGCCAATGCCATCACTTTAACCAACGATGAGCATACGGTTACAACCAACATGATTTCTCTTCAATTTGGAGGTTTTCCTCCACAGCAAGTCCCAGATAGAATTATCCCAATTCTAAAGGCGACGATGAAGATTGTGAATATCCTGCCTGCCAGAGAGCAAAATGAAGGACTTTTGCCTTTTACACTGAAAAATGGTAAAATCATGTGGGTACATCCTAATTTAGTACCTGAAATGGAGAATGAAGGTAAAACTTCAAAATCTAAGAAAGGTAAAAAAGTCAAAACCTACAACATGATTTCTCATGTTTTAACCCCAGACCATGATGATTTGGATCATTTATAGGATGGCATTCCTTTGGAGGATAGATTGAGGGGTTTGAATATATGCCCTCCAAGTTTGGCTCCTCCTTTCAAACTTAAGCTTACTCATAGGCAATAGTTAGCAATGAATAGTGTCCCCTTATGCAGGGCACAATAGGTCTTTGCTGCTTATGAAAATGCTCCTATAGGGATTTTTCCTCTTGTCCCGAATACTCCTTCTCATGTGGCTACAGAGGTTTCTATTTCTCTTTATCCAGTGGCTACAGAGGTTTCTATTCCTCTTTCTCCTGTGGTTACAGAGATCTCTATTCCTTCTTCCTCTCTTGAACCATCTATTAAAAGTCTACTGCCCATTCATATGTACAGTCAAAAATTAGTCCATCTCATAAAAAAGATAGGTTATGACTTTCAAAAGACGGAAGGCTTGAATTATGGTAAAGGAATACGACTTCCTTTATAACTTCAAAGTCAGCAATCCACTCTCGGATTGGGTTTTGAGGTTCCTCATAAAGATCCTCACAAGAAGAAGACTAAGGGAAAGAAGACTAAATCCTGCAATATGGTACTTCATTCTCCTGAGTGTGAAGAAGAAACCTTTGCTGGTACGAGATCTGGGAAAGAGTACCACAAAGATTATGAGGGATCTTCCAAAGAAGCAGAGGATGTTATTGAAACACTACCAGTTCAACCATCTCATGTTCCTACTAAACCATCTGTGGTTGAGAAAGGAAAACAAAAAGCAGTACGCTTTGACGTCCTATTGAAATCTGCTTCAAATCAAGGGACGGTGATGAAGCCCTACAAATTTGATATTCTAGCCCAGTTAGCTAATACTTCGGCTAGACTCTCTATCTTCGAGCTGCTTCGTCTTTCTAAAGAAAGCAGGGAGACTCTGAGTGAAGCTTTGCTAAAAGCAGACTCATGCTTAGCTCAACTCAAGAGTCCTGACAATATACCAGTGTCTTGCCCACAATATCATAGTGTGATGGAAGCAATTCCCAATATCAACTTCACACAAGAAGATATGCTGTTGAAGCATAATAAGTACGACAGGACTTTGTGCTACACTGGGTATATCGAATCTACTGAAATTGACAGGATTTACATTGATCCTGGGTCTTCTATTAGCATTATTCTTCAGAGTATGCTAAGACCTTTGAGGATTCCTACTAGTGATTTGACTTACACTAGTACCACAATAGTTGGTTTCAACTCTGGCAAGAGTAAAGCACTGGGGAAGATTCGTCTGAAGATTCAAATCGGTGATCTTCGAACTATGGCGACATTTTATGTTATCAACTCAGATGTATCTTACAACATCCTTCTCGAAAGACCGTGGATACATGAGCATAACATTGTGCCTTCAACTGTCTACCAATGCTTCAAGTACGTAGATTCCCAAGGGGTTGTGAAGACTGAGTTTGCTGATATCAATCCTTTCAAGGGTGTTGAAGCCTATTTTTCTGACTCAATACTCTACAAATAAGAGCATGTGAAGGAGATATCAGATATGGCTGAAGATCGATCACCTGCTGAAGAACAATCTGTCAATGAAGATCCTCCAGAAGAGCAACCTTTGAAGATTAAAGTTAAAGGTCGAAACCAACCCCAACCTGTCAATGACCAACCTCTGATGATCAAGGTCAAAGGAAGAACTCGAGCTTCATCTGAGGAATCAGTGAGTATTCCTGCCAAGAGCTAAGTTCAACCTCCATGATCAAAGTCAAGGGACGTACTTCTTATACGAATAATCCAGCATCACCACTGATCATTAACCTTGGCAAGTCTACGCAAAAGATGGATGACGGTCCGTTAATGGTCAATCCGAAGCGTAGCAGTCAAATTGTAAATGATGTAAATATTGATCATTCTGTACTTTCTAATATCAATGAAGATTTCCTTTTGGAGTATATGGCTGTCAAATTTATTGAAAGAATGACTTTATCTTTTGATGATCAAAGTCATCAATATAAAGATGACATAAATACAGAGGAAACCTTATACATTGACCATAAGGAAAATTCCTTTCCTCCTCATGTCGATGTTGGACCTTATGCTCAAAGGTTCCTAACATCTTCTCCCTATCTACTTCCTGTAGCCGCTTCATCACAAGCTTGTGTAACTTATAGACGTCATGAAGAATCTTATTTCGTGATTCCGTCTGATAAGAAAAACAAGCGCCAAATTGTGTTTAGCCTGGCTAGAAACATCCCTGTTACTCAGACAAATGATCTCAGAGATAAAGATAAAGGAAGAATCTGAATTGACAAATATAGTCAACAATCTCTTAAGATTATCCAAAATATGGGATATGATTTAAAGACTATGCAAGGTCTCAATCAAGGCAAAGATAGACGGTTACCATTATGCGGTGATCTATTTTACCAGAAAACATGGCATGGGTTAGGATACGATCCGTCTCACATGTTTAATGAGGATATACAAGAAGAATTTTCTTCCAGTTCTTCACAATCCTAAGATTCAGAAGAAATCCAATTTATCAAATCAGATACACCCCACATGTACAAAAAAAATATGAAAGAATGTTCTTCCAGTTTTTTACACTCTTCATATTTTGGAGGAGACTATTATGATGAATCTGAGTGCGTATTCTCAATCAACATGGTTCAAACTGATGGTAAATCTGAGCCATTTGAGAATGATCCTTGGGCACAGCAAATGGACACTCAGTGGGAGCTTTGTTTTGAACAGCGACAGCCACCTACAAAGGATGAGATTGTCCAGATTGATATTGGAGACGGAACTACGTCCAAGCTAATATTCATCAGTAAAAACCTCTCCAAAGATGAAAAGGAAGAGTTGATACAACTGATTAAAGAATATATTGATATCTTTGCATGGAGTTATGAGGATATGTCGGGTCTAGATCCTAAAGTTGCTACTCATAAACTCAATATTCTTCCTAATGCCAAGCCTATAAAATAACAGCAGCGGTATTTTTGAACAGACATGATGGATGCAATCGAAGCAGAAGTCAAAAAGCTGATTACATGTGGCTTTATTCGTGAAGAACAACACCTAGACTGGGTTGCCAATATTGTTCCTGTTATGAAGAAGAACGGAAAAGTTCGAGTTTGCATAGATTTTCGGGATCTTAATGCAGCTTGTCCAAAGGACGAATTTTTACTTTCGATTACCGATGTCATGATAGACAATGCATGTGGTTTTGAACGCATGTCTTTCATGGACGGATTTTCAGGACACAATCAAATTAAAATGCATCCGAAAGATGAGAAGCATACTGCTTTTCGTACACCCCTTGGAGTCTACTGCTATACGGTTATGCCGTTTGGTCTGAAAAATGTCGATGCCACGTATCAACGGCCTATGGGCAACATCTTTCAAGAACATCTATGGAAAACAGTTGAATATTATGTGGATGACATTGGTGTTAAAAGTCGATCAAAAGATGATCACATTCAAGACTTGAAGACAGTATTTGAGTTGATGCATCAATATCAACTGAAGATGAACCCTACTAAGTCTTTCTTAGGGGTTTCCAGTGGCAAGTTTTTGGGATTTGTCATTACTTCGCAAGGTATCCATGTTGATCCTGATAAAATTAAAGCAATTCTTAAAATACATCCTCCACGCAATTTAAAAGAACTCTACGGCTTCCAAGGTCGCATTGCTTATATCAGGAGATTTATATCCAATCTTTTTGGGAGATGTCAACCTTTCTCCCGTCTATTAAAGAAAGGTGTATCATTTGTCTGGGATAAAGCATATCAGAAAGCCTTCAATGACATCAAGCAATACCTTAAAAATCCACCTGTTCTGGTACCTCTAGTGGTAGGGAGACTATTTTTGCTATATGTTCGAGCCTTGGATCATTCACTTGGTGCTCTTCTTGCACAGAAAAGTGACAAAGGTCATGAACAGGCAATTTATTATCTTAGCCGAATGATGGTCGAAGCTGAGCACAGGTATACTCCTGTGGAGAAAGAATGTCTGGCCTTGCTTTTTGCTGTTCAAAAGACACGACATTATGTGTCAGGACAGACTATCCATGTCATCTCCAGAATAAATCCTATTCGGGTATTGATGAGAAAACCGAGCATTCTTAACTCCAAGTTAGCCACCTGGGCGATGTGCTTACTCCTTATGACATGGTCTATGTACCTCATAAATCAGTGAAGGGCCAAGCATTAGCTGATTTTTTAGCAGCTTACCCTATACCTGAAACATCGAAACTATATGAGGACATTCCAGATGAAGTCGTGGATTGTAACATGACTCTGAAGGATGACATTTGGCAACTATATTTCGATGGAGCATCGTGGGTTGGACCTAAAGGCAATATTGTCTCCGGAGTAGGCATTGTCCTAGTCTTTCTTGACAAAATGGTCATTTATCGTGCTTATTCTCTTAATGAGCCATGCTCCAACAATGTGGCGGAGTATAATGCTCTACTAATTGGTCTCCAAGTAGCAAAAGACTTAGACATTGAGTTCCTGTAAGCTTATAGAGACTCTCAACTGATTGTTAATCAAGTCAGAGGGACATATGAAGTCAGAAATCCTGACCTCATCCCTTATCATCAAGTGGTAATCAAATTCGTCCTTTCATTCGAAGGATTCTTCATCGAATTCGTACCACGTTTTCAAAATTTGGAAGCTGATGCTCTTATTAGTTTAGCTGTTCCAATTAGAAGACAAAACACCATTACTTTGTTGGATCGAGACTTATTCTGTGTCAAGAATAATCTGCATATTGAACAGAGTTATACTACAGAATCAAGTTCCCAGCAGAGGAATTGGAGAAGTCCATTCATTGATTATGCGGTTCATGGGATTTTACCTGAAGATCCAAAAGAAGCTGCATCAATCAAGAGACGATCATTTCGATTCTATTATGATTCTTCTTTACATATGTTATATCGTCGTTCATATGACGGACTTTTGCTACGTTGTCTCTCTGAGAGTGAAGATAAGCAAACACTTCGTGAAGCTCATGATAGTGTCTGCGGTGCTCATCAACCAGGTCCAAAATTATAGGACCGCATTCGAAGAATGGGATATTATTGGCCATCCATGATAGCAGATGCTGTAGATTATACCAGACGGTATAAAGCGTGTCAGATTCATGCTAATTTTATTCATCAACCATCGGAGTTCTTACATCCTACAGCAGCTTCTTGGCCCTTCGAAGCTTAGGGCATAGATATTATTGGTCCGATTAACCCTCCTTCTGTCAAGGGACATCGGTTTATACTGGCTATAACCAATTATTTTTCTAAATGGGCGTAAGCAGTTCCCCTTGCTGAAGTAAAAATATCTAATGTGGTTAGCTTCATTAAACATCATGTCATTTATCGTTTCGGGATTCCCCGACGAATAATTCATGACAATGGACCACAATTTGCCAGTCAGGCATTTTATCGGTTCTGTGAAAAGAATCGGATCCAAAATCTGGCTTCTACGGCTTATAATCCAACTGCTAATGGTTTGGCCGAAGCTTTCAACAAGACAATCATTAAACTTCTCAAAAAGTTTGTCTCTTCTAATAAACGTGATTGGAATGAGAAACTTGGAGAATGTTTATGGGCTTACCGAACGACAGTCCAAACTCCGACTGGTTTTACACCATTCTCACTGGTTTACGGATGTGAGGCTGTTCTTCCACTGGAAATCCAGATTCCATCTCTTAGAATAGCCATTGCTAATGAGCTAACTACAGAGAACGATGATCGCTTACGACTCCAAGAACTTGAAGGATTGGACGAGAAGCGTCTTCAAGCGTAACAGCACATTGAGCTATATCAAGCCCATATATCTTGAACTTTCAATCGTAAAGTGAAAGAGAGGGTATTTAAAGTCGGTGAGCTAGTTCTAGCCGTCCGAAGTCTGATGGTGATGACTCATAGGAGCAAAGGGAAATTCCAAGCAAAATAGGAAGGTCCCTATGTAGTCGCGTCGGTATTCTCCAATGGTGCCTATAGGTTGTCCAAACCTAATATAGATTTGCTCATGATGCCGATCAATGGCAAATTCTTGAAGAAATATTATGTTTGAATGTCTTCTTTATTTCTCAGCTACCAATATTTGGTTAAGCTGATTACTTGTCTCTTTGAAGAGAATTTTGATCTTCTGTCTTACTATCTGATTAAAAATAAAGATTTATTATTTATCATGTTCTCATGACATCTGAATAAATATTAAATCTACTTCTTTTCCTATCTATCATGTCCATTTGGCCTCTGAATAGATATTAATCTATTTTTCTTTGAGTTGTTACGATCTGTCATGTTCATATTACCTCTGATAGTGTCGTATACTCTAAACAGAAAAAAAGGATTCATTATCTATCATGTCCACATTACCTCTGGATAGATATAATTTATTGAGTTTAGAAAACTTGTCATGTCCATATTACCTCTGATAAGTGTTTTCTATCTCATACCTATTGTTTAAATTCAAATGGTAGGATCATAAAATAAATATTTTATCAATTTCTTGTAAATATTATAGAATAAAAAAATGAAAGATTACAAAAGCTCTTTATTTGTCTAAGGCGGAGCAGATAAGTCTTTTAGCACTTTCTGCAGCTCTGCTAGACGCTTTTCACGAGAGCTCAATACATTCTTAGTAGCTAAGGAGCGTCGATTTTCGGGAGTACAGATATGAGAAAGTCCAGCAAAAGTGACTATCATCTTATCCTTGGCTTCGTCAAGGGTTTTGATGGTAGACTTAGCTCCAAAGACTTGTTCTTCCAAAATCGAGCTCTGTGTAAGCTGCTGGTCTCGAGCTATGATCAGCTGATCCCTCTCCGCCTTCAAGCGAGCCAACTCAGCCTCAACTTCTCGAATTTTATCATTTTGTTGATAAATTCTCAAATTCGAGGTTTCATAGGCTTCTCTCTGGATATCCAGCTGAGGCTACGCTCCAGCCAAAAAAGCCTTTTCTTTGGCCACCTTGATTCTGTACTCATGGAGGGCCTCATTAAAAGTCGTCTCCCGAGCAAGGTATTCAGCCGATAGAGCATCATACTCCTCTTGGATGAGACTTTCAGTGGTTTCACTTGACAGCTTTAGATATTCTTTGATTGGCTGTTCAAGTCCCTCCACGACTTTCTCCAATGCCGCTGCTCTTGCTGTATCATTGAACATGGCGACATTTCTGATAGTAAGAGAAATAGACGCCTTCAAGCTTTCATAATTGAGGCCCTTATTCAGGACCATCTTGATCAAAGCTGTCAGAGTCTTGTAAAAAGTCTCAGTATGAATCTCAACTAAGAGATTCATTTCTGCACTTGAGTTTGACGTTGCGGCGATGTCTACCAGATCTCTTCTCTGAAGACTAGGAGCAGATGTTGTTGCCTTAGTGGCAGACTGAGATGAAGCCGTTGTTGTCGTTGCTACTATGGCCAACTGATTCCCAGGAGCTTCAGGGATAATATCTTTAACATTCGTTACTCCAGCCGTTTCTGGAGCCGAAACTACTTGAGTTTTGGTGGCGGTGATTGGTGCGGGTGGAATGATAGTTATGGCAGCTGACTCCAGTTTAGGCATTGTCTCTTCAGGAACTTGTTCTGGATCAGTAACAATAGCAGAGGATGCTATTACAATGTTCCCAGCTTCAGTTGATGATTTGACTATGCCTTCATCACCTTCTTCAGCTACTGGTTCTGCAGGATCTTCAAGTATTTCAGTTGTAGTAAGTTCTTCTACAACTGATTCTTCGTTGAAATCTAATTCTTCCTCAGTAGCCTCTTCATCATCTATAGTAGGTTCTACTGCAGTTTGTTCTTTATCCTTGCCCTCAGCAGGAGGGGACAATTCTGGCTGAGCCTGCACTTCTGGCTTTTGTTGTATCTCCATAGATGGAGGACATTCTTCTTGAGCATCTTCTTCTTCTGAAGAAGAATCCTCTTCCTCAGACTCCGCGTTTTTCTCATAAATATCTTCTTGAGAAGGAGGAGGAGCCACAAGCTTGGATGCAATGATGACACCAACAAAAAATTAAACAAAATAAGTTAATTTACAAAAATCATAATTTTGTATGGATTTTGTATAAATTATATTTACCTAGAGTAGGTGTAAGACGTGCCAAGTACGCGTCATAATCCCCATCCCAGTCCTCATCGTCAAAATTAATAGCTGGTTTATCCGATGGGATGAGCTCTGAATCAACAGTATGTACTGGAGCGACATCCTCAACAACTTGTGCCTTTGGTGGCAAAGACAGGTGAAGCGACGAGCTGAGGCGTCCTGGAGATAGGACTACCGCAGCTTCTGTTGATGCTTCTGGTTGAGATGCTGAAGATCCTTCTCCAGGGTGAACTGAAGAAGATGCAACATGTTGCGGCTCATCAACCTGAGTGTCACTCTCTGGTGTAGCAGCTCTTGATCTAGAAGGTCCTTTGGTGGTAACCTACTTCTTCTTTTCTGGGGTCTTCTTTAGAAGAGTAACAGCTGCACCTTGTTTCCGTTTTTGACTCTTGCCAATAATGATAGGTTCCACAGCTTTTTCCCACATTCCCGTTGGGATTACTTCCAGATACGCATCTGGGACGGCAGCATCGTCGGGTATGTCTGATGGTACCCTGACTGGCTCTTCAACATTCCCTTCCTTGGGCCATCTTAGACTACCTCTCAGGTTGTAGCCATGGGCGAATGAGCGGATAGAAGCATAAAAGCGAGCATACGTATAAAGTATACGTAGCTCGGTGGTGCTTGTAGCAGTCGATATTCTAAATTTGGCATCGGTACAGGCAGTGCTAAAATATCTCCAGCCTCTTGCACCATCAATCAGCTTCCCATAATGACAAAAACTGGTGGAGGGATTACCAACATGAAGTTGGTCATATCCAAACTGGCGAGCGAACTGACTTGGTAAATATGGTTCGAATGCACAGCTGTCTTCATTTCTGTACATCAGATGGGAGGGTCTGATGTACTGTGGCCATCTGAAAACTGGCGTTGACAATAATGTTCTTCCTTCAACTTCATCTTCAAATTGTACGTCGAAGCAGTCGGCTGGAACTGGTGGCCGGGTACAGAAAAAGTTCCAACCGTAAAAATAATTCAATACTGCTCTGGTATCTGCCACTGTCGTGGTAGTCCATGTAGCTTTGCTGAACTTCTGGAGGAAGACCTCCACGTCATCTCCAGGGCCTGGTGGCAACAAATTGCAGTTGTGATGCAACAGCCAGCCCATCATGTAAGTGTATGGCATTTCTACCCTAGGAAATACGTTCCGGTGAGGAGCATTGTTGATTAGCTCTTCACCAAAAGTCCTCAGACCTGCGTTTATTCGGCACACCATTGCCGATAGCAGGTTGATTCTGATTTTAAACACCAAACGTACTGCTGGCCATAGCACGTTTCGGTGGATTCTATCAACTGTACCGGTCCCCGGTACAATCCATCTCCTCAACCACAGAGAAAGAAAGCCTGCTAGCAAGGCTTTCTTGGATATCTTCTGACTGCCATATCTGAGGAAACTCAAGGCTCCGGTTCCTGTAGGGAACTCCCCAGTCTTGATGGACAAATATTTGTCCGAAAATTTGTAGCCAACCATCATATCCCGTATTTTATCAGTAGGGATTGTTGAACCAGTGTTGATGGTTGGAGCCTTGTTCTTCTGAAATCTTTTTTTATCATCTTTGGATATCTTATGGTAAAAGAGATATGTTGTCCACTTGTTGATGTACGCTAGATGAGATCCGCTTTCATGCATGGTAGTACAAATCATGTAATGGCACAACAACTCTTCATATACCTCAACTAATTGAGGATTTTTCTCCTTGATTTCTGCTAGTTCCCGGTTGGAGGGAACATACTCTTCATATGGGGCTTTCTCCATCGGCAGCTTCGAGATGAATTGCATCTCGTGGAGTGAGAGACCCATTTCACCTTTTGGGGTCGCAAAAATTCTTGTTGAACTGATATATATCTCCATCAGAGCCATGAACAAATTACTGTTCGGTGGTATACCCTGACTAGTGGAGGCTACCGCTTCATACAGACCGATGGCTTCCAAGTCTGTCTTGAAGTTCTTCATGATCCAAACACTAATCTGGATCCAGTTCTGGTTAAATGGAGTCAACCATCCCGGTAGCCTAAGGTTTGCCTGGGGATAGAATACTGCAGCCCTTATGAACTTATTAATGAACATTTGTGTCTGCACTGGCTGAATCAGAGCAGAATCCTCACTCGGAGTAAATCCTAGTAAGAGACCGGAGAAGGGGACAACACCACCACTGGGAGTACTGGTGTGGTAGCCCATGTCAGTGGGTCTCTCTCTCTCTTGAAAATGATCTTTCCTGGCCTACAATGACTGCTGGAAGTCAGGTTTCATAGCATCTTTCGGGGATGGGTGGCGTGGATAAATGCAGACAATAGATAATATCTATCCATGTCAGGGAGGTACATTGTTCTATCTCCAAATTTGAACACCCAAACCTCCTTCTTGGGGTGTGTTTGTGATTGGAAGTCTATCGCATCCCCGAATTAGAAAGCTGGCTTTGCAAATTGTTGGCCATCCAGCAATGTCAACACTTCCCCATTTATCATGGACAGCAGTATTCTGTCCTCTTGAGCAGCTATAAGCTATGCTCTCTCTGCAGGATATTCCGGATTCGACTGGAGAAACTCCACATGGGATAGGTTCTCTAAATAATTTGAGCCCACCATACCAGCTGATGAGCCAAACACTTCTGCAAGTGGGTGAATTTGTAAATCCACTGCCAAAAGAAAAAGAAAAATCAAGTTACTGAAAATCTAATTTAAAAATTTTACGCAGATAATTTGGTCTGAGTTTTACGCATAAAGATTAAAGACTCTGACTATACAAACTTTACGCTTATTAAAGTTGATAAAAACTTTTAAAGTGTACAAGTTCTGTGTTTTTTACGCAAAGTCTTTTACTGGTTAAATTTTACGCTGGCACATGTTGATATGAGCGTAATTTAAATTTTACGCTGGCATGTGTTGACATGAGCGTATTTTGAATTTTACGCTGGCATGTGTTGACATGAGCGTATTTTAGATTTTATGCTGACACGTATAGACGTGAGCGTAATTTGAATTTTATGCTGGCATGTGTTGGCATGAGCATATTTTAAATTTTACGCTGGCACATGTTGATGTGAGCGTATTTTAAATTTTACGCTGGCACGTATAAACGTGGGTATATTTTTCTTAATTTTGCACTGGCACGTATAAACGTAGGCGTATGTTCTTAATTTTACGCTAACACGTATAACGTGGGCGTATTTGATTATTTCAGTTTCTACGCTGACACGCATAACGTGGGCGTGAAGTGAAAAACTCGGGTTTTCTTCTCCGACGAACACGCGGCCGAAGTTCAGTTCTTTACTCTTCATTGCCGGAACCACGACGGGGTTGCTCTGTTGGGGCGTCGTTGATGATGGGACGGGGGTTTTCGTACGGTTGGCCGACGATGAATCGGCGACGGGCTTCTTGCCCTTGCTGTCGGCGGCGGACTTCTTGGGGGCCATCGGATCGAAGCGAGAGTATGAAGGAGGAAGAAGAGTAAAGAGATATCGGGATTACGAAAGACAAGTAAAGTTTTATCTCTATTCGAAGAGCTCTATTTATAGAGAATTTTGAATCGGTTCAAATTCCCGAATTCTACGCTGACTGTTGGATATCCCGACTTTTACGCGGATGACCGTTGGATATCCTGAATTCTACGCTGACTGTTAAAATCCTGAATTTTACGCTTCTGCACAAAGTATTTCATATTTTGAAAATAATTTGAAAACTTTGAAGGGGTCTTATAGGAGCATAAAAAAGTACTTCAAAAGACCAAGTCAAAGAAGTTGAGAACTTCACGCAATTTAAACTGAGTCAAACTCAGACTCTACGCGAGCTATTCTCTACGCAAGCTATTCTCTACGCGAGAATTTTTTACGCGAGAGTTATCCTCCACTTTTACGCGTGGACGACAGACTATCAGGCCGCATTTAATGCGAGTGCTTTGATCTGACAGAATAATTTTTTGACAGCTGTACACAGAGGCCGAGGAGGTCTTTTCACCAAATCTAACGCTTGTCATTTAGTGTGAAGATGGGCTACTTTACGCTCAATAAACTGCTTCTTTTACGCACGATAGCTATTTCGAGCTTTTACGCTCAAGGCTATTGTGTGCGTAAAGTTTATTTGAGCTAATTTTACGCTCAAGGTTATTTTTAGCCACTTTACGCTGGAAGTTTATTTTGGGCTATTTTTACGCCCAGTCTGCTACTTTACGCAGGGAGTATGTTTTGGGTCATTTTTACGCCCGAGCTTTCCTGACTACATGAGAACGTGGTTTGCTTACGTGGCTTTCATGCCACACTTATCGAGGAACGTGTGTACGTGCTCTCCCCATTTTGTTGAAGTAGTCGGACACGTGTCACTATGCGTAGAGATCAAAACTCTACATGGGATACCTATCAACATGCGTAGAGGATGATTTTACATCGTGGGTGATAGTTACTCGCGTAGAGACCCGTTTTTGTTGCTTTTTATGCACAAAGGGTCTAGTCTATAAATAGACTTATTTTCAACACAGACAGGATCAAGAGATCAATATAGAGACAGGAGAGGAGATTCTGAGAAAACTTATACTTTCAGAGTGATATTCCCAGAAGCATTTCTTCAACTTTTTCTCAAGAACAGGGTGAAGCAAAGCAAGAAAGCATTCGACTGTGCCATCAGTGTCGTTGCTCGATACCTTTCCGGTGACTTAGTTCTTCCGATTGTTCGTCTTCTTCAAGCAGTTTTCTTCATCATCATCATATGGTCGAAAGAACAAAGTGATCGCTCTCAGATCAGACTTCCATAGCAATACTTCCCAGAACAATTTGTACTTCTGTACTTTTTCTCGTTTTCTTTCAAAAGCCAATTTTTAGGCATTTTGTTAAGTGAAACAGGTGGTGCCATCCACTCTCCATCAATGTATGAAATACGTGTCCACCAGCAGCATCATCCGAACAGAGTTTGCTAATGTCGATCCCTTCAGAGGGATTGAAGCCTTCTTCATTCTTGCTTTATGTCCGTGCTATGGACCATTCCCTTAGCGCTTTGTTGGCCCAGAACAACGAAGTAGGCCATGAGCAGGCCATCTACTACCTTAGTAGGATGATGGTTGGGGCTGAACACCGGTACAACCCCATGGAAAAAGAGTGTCTAGCCTTGGTGTTCGCCATCCAGAAGACTCACCACTATGTCTCGGGACAAACAATCCATGTCGTCTCCCGAGTCAATCCACTCAGAATTCTCATGACAAAACCGGGAGCTCTAAACTCTCGGTTGGCTACATGGACGATATTATTGACACCAAATGACATGGTATTTGTACCATAAAAGGCTGTCAAGGGCTAAGCATTGGTCGACTTCCTAGCCGCGCACCAATCCTGGAATCGTCCAGGCTCTACGAAGATATTCCCGATGAGGTACAAGAAGCAAACATTACCGAAGAAAGCCCAGTCTGGCAGATGTTCTTTGACGGTGCTTCCAGAACAGGCCCCAAAGGCTAAATTATCATAGAAGTAGGGGTGGTCTTAATCTCTCCTGACAAACTGGTCATCCAGCACACCTATTCTCTTTCAAAGCCGTGCTCCAACAATGTTGTGAAGTACAACGCCCTCATCATGGGACTTCAATTAGTAAGACAGCTGGGGGTAGACTACCTTGACTCTTACGGCGACTCAAAGCTTGTCGTCAATCAAGTCCGAGGACAATATGAGGTCTGCCATGAAGACCTCATCCCCTATCACAAAGCAGCGTTGGACATCATCTCAACCTTCGCAGAATTCTTCATAGAGCATGTGCCTCGGCTGTAAAACTTGGAAGCTGATGCTCTGGCCGGCCTCATAACCTCATTGGCTGTACCCATCGGGACTCAACACTTTGTTACGGTGACGGGTCGGGACTTGGCTTGCCCCAAAAATAAAAATAATCTGTGCATGCGAACAACTCATGCCATGGCCGCAGACCCTGGCATCAACGTCAGAGACTGGAGGTTCCCATTCATCGACTTTGCTGTCTACAGAATCCTTCCGGAAGACTCGAAGGAGGCTGTCTCAGTCAGATGGCGCTCCCTCCAGTTCTATTATGATACAGCCTCCAAAATGTTGTACCGGCACTCCTACGATGGACTTTTCCTCCGATGTCTATCTAACGAAGAAGCCGTCGAAGCTCTTCGAGAAGCACATGACGGAACGTGCGGAGCTTATCAACCAGGTCCTAAGCTATAGGACCGACTCCGACGTATGTGATATTACTGGCCCACCATGATGGTCGACGCTGTCAAGTATACAAAGAAGTGTCATGCTTGTCAGCTTTACGCCGACTTCATCCATAGACCGTCAGAGCCTCTATACTCGACGGTTGCCTCTTGGACATTTGAAGCATATGGCATGGATATAGTGGGGCCTATTACTCCTCCTTCGTCAGGGAGACACCGCTTTATCCTGGCAATCACCGACTATTTCTCTAGAAGGATGGAAGCAGTACCTCTCACAGAGGAGAAAAGCTCGAAAGTGATCAGCTTCATCAAGCATCACATCATCTACCATTTTGGGTTACCTCGAAGGATTATCTACGACAATAGCCCATAATTCATCAGCCATGCGTTCAGTAGGTTCTATGACAAGAACCGTATTCAGAACGTGGCATCAACCGCTTACAATTCGACAACGAATGGATTGGCTGAAGCTTTTAATTAGACCATCGTCAAGCTACTCAAAAAGGTCATGTCATCCAACAAGCACGACTGGGACAAGAAGCTCGGTGAATGCCTTTGGGTCTATCGTACAACGGTACAGACCCCGACGGGCAACACACCATTCTCCCTGGTTTACGGAAGCGAAGCAGTACTACCGCTGGAGATCCAAATACCCTCTCTACTAGTGGCAATCACAAACCAATTGACGGGAGAAGACAATCAATGTCGCTGTTTGCAAGAGTTGGAGGTGCTGGACGAAAAATACCCCTTGGCTCAACAACGCATCGAACTTTATCAAGCCCGCATATCACAGGCTTTCAACAAAAGAGTCCGACAGAGGACTTTCCAAGTGGGTGACCTGGTTCTGGCTATAAAATGGGTGACCTGGTTCTGGCTATAAAATGGGTGACTTGGTTCTGGTTCTGACAGTCAGGAGACCAATGGTGATGACTCATAAAATACCAGAAAAGTTCGAACCCAAATAGGAAGGACCCTTCATCATAGAGACGGTATACTCAAACGGTGCTTATCTTCTCACTCAAGCTAATAGGGACTTGTTCATGATGCCCATCAATGGCAAGTTTCTGAAAAACTACTATTCTTGACCTCCGTCAAGAATGTACTGCCTCTCCCCAGAGAGAGGACTGGTGAACTTAACCAAACCAAGTTCACACCCCTTCTTTGACAAATCATATGCTTCTGGAACCCAGTTGTTTTATTGCATTCTATTCCCAGTAGAGGGACAACCATGTCCACATCACCTCTGAGTTGCCTCTCTACACCTCATCAAGCAGGATCCTGTACCATGTAAGATTATGCTTAAGACAATGTTTACCACGTCCACATCACCTCTGAATAAACATTTCGTACAAACAATCCATGTGTTGTTGTACTATAGAACATCCACGTCCATATTATCTCTGAGTTGTTCTATAAATACCCATAGAGTCCACTCCTACCACGTCCATATTACCTCTGAGTAGAAAAACTCCACCATTTTAGCCCATATTTACCATGTCCACATTACCTCTGAGTAAATATGTTGGCTCTCTCTCAACTTATCATCCGTACCTAAAACCAAGGTACTCCAAGGGTGATAAGTCTACAGAATTTTAGTTCATCACAAGAAATGAATAAAGCAAGAGTTCCTTTATTTCTTCATCCAACAAAGATTACATCAGCATTGGAATAGAAGAAAAGCAAAGCTACATCTCAGAAAGGGAACAAAGATCAGAAAAGAAAAATTGACTTGGCCTTAGCAAAGATCACAAGTCAGATGATGAACCCCTATAGCTAGGGATCGTAGTTATGCTGAGGCATGTACCACTCCCTCAGCCATTTCGCATATGAAGGCTCGAACTGGTTGAGGTCCTCTTCAGGGACAGGAGTGTCAGAACTCCCGGTATTGCTATCTTCCGGCGTTAGTTCCTCCTTAACAATGGTCTAGGCTTTCGAAATTACTTACTCGTCAACGGCCATCGGTTCGTCCTTGATTTCAACTTTGGGAGTCACATCCTCCTTAATATACACCGGCTCTTGCTTGATAAAAGGAAGCGGTGTCACCTCTTTTACAAAGGCCTCTGTCTTCGGCATGGAATCTACAAACAGGACCAAAGGGAGAAGTCAGCACACACCAAAGGCGTATTAGCAACCTGATGCAATGTCGGGGTCGAAACCCATGCGCACAGATCAGATCCAAGCTTCGGCGCATCATCAGTCCATGCACGTCAGCTAAAAGGGCTTCGACGCATCATCAGGACAGAAGTCCATGTACGTCAGCCAAAACATATCGACATAAGGCAACTTATCTGCAGTTGAGTCACCCCAACATCACTGTACTAAAGACTAAGGCAAGAGAACACCCACCGAACACTTTCGACCGAACGTCGGCGTGGGTCGCCTTGACGACGGGGGCTTTCTTCGTGTCGACCTCCAAGGGTTCCTTTCCCCTACCCCTTCCTCGGCCAGCACCACCACGGGGAGTCTTGGGAGCCATTTTTCGAAAGAGTTAAGGGTTCTCGGAAAAGAAAAAGAAAAAGAGCTCCGAGGAAGAAGATGAAAGCTATGGCAGAAAGTAGAAGTCTCTCCTCACAGCCGTCTATTTATAGGCTTGGCCTCGCGTGTAAACCGATGAGGCATGACATCAGCAATCAGTCGCTTTGGGTCACATAAAACTGACGGCTGCTTATCTTCAAAAGATCATCATTAATCTTTTCTAAGATCGAGGTGTTATCTCTTCCAAAAGAAGTATACGCCCTAGCAGTATGCGCCTAGGCAACAAGCATCCCTACAGCGACGCACAGAATGACTATACGCCAAGAAGAACCATGCGCCTAGGCGAAGGGCATGTGCCCCGAGTCATTACTTTCCATGCTTCTTGTTCAAACTCTTCCAAAATTTGACAGAAAGTTTTGAAAACTTTGAAGGGGGTCTTGTAGAAGCATGGAATTTCAGGCGCATCTATAGGCCAGAATTCTTATGCGCTTAACACTATGCGGCTGGACTCAAACTTGCGCTAGGGAGTTCAAACAAAGTACTTGGCACAGCAAAGGACAGCAAAAGTATAGACATCAAGGAAGGCTTTTATTTCAAATAAAAGTCTATTACATGTCAAAAAAAGAAGCTTTACAAAGGAGAATTTCTACAAAAAGAAAGATCCTAAAGCTATAGCTAGGCGCAACAACTGCCATGCGCCCCATGCCAGGCGCATCATCCGTCAGGAGTATCACTCTGATGTCTCATCCAGGCGTATCATCTCATCATTATGGCACAGGCGCATCAGAGCCAATCAGCCCTTGTTTAGCAGGAGGAGGAGCTCTCCTAGCCCGACAAGATCGCGGAACGACGCCCCGGTCTTCGAAAGCAACAGGCACACTCGACAGCCTGTGGAGCTTTAAGCATAACGAAAGACGGAGCACGGCTGCCCCGATCTTTAGATGCAACATGCACCATCGGACTGTGTCGGGACTCGACGATCCCGATATTTGGATGCAACAGACACTATCACGGAAGCTCAGAACGACGGAAAGACTGGGGCAGCACATCTTTACCCTCGGGAAGAGTGCTCGTAATCAAGATTTCTACAAAAACTAAGTTCGGTAGTTCGCCAAGGCGGGAGCTCCGGCCAAGTTTATCTTATGTCGAAATAGAATAGAAGCAAAGTTTCCTTCATGTGGCTATTATAAGCACTGGCAGCCTACCCGAATGCCAAATGGCCAACTTTCTAAATTCCATGCAATAAAATGTATAATAGCAAATAAATCTGTCTCCTCGTATTTAGCTAAATCAAAGCCTCGAAGAACTCAACGGACGGGCCAAAGAGGATGCGACACCTGGCTGATACGCCATAACATCATGCGCTCCTCAGGGATAAGCCCAAATAGGCCAGAAACCCATGCGCCCAAAGGGGTACTAACCGATGTACCCTCTTTAAACTGATACCATCAAACATTTAATGCTGAATGACAAAGGTGGCAACGCATTCCAAGAGCCGCCAATCAACAGCCTTTGTAGAAAATGAAGAGCT